>VXBJ01004241.1:768039-799541 GCA_013400055.1 Nycticryphes semicollaris
AGGCTTGTCCTCTGCAAAGGGATGTCGATGCAGCAGATGAAGTGGTTTTTCTGCAAGGACACAAGCAGCCTTTCAAAGGGTAGCAAAATGCTTTCCTCTGAGTTACTCAGTTACACGTTCCAAACTCCCAAACTACACAAATCTCCTGAGAAAATGCAAGTCAGTCAGAGAGAAATCTTGGAGCCACTTCAAACGTTTTGCCAATAATTCATGCAATGAGATTAAAAAAGCCATTTCTTCCTTTGCCAAGTACACAGAGACCAGAGTGTTCCCTATTGTGTAGGAACATCACAGCATGTAGCATTTGACAAGGAAAGGTCACCGGGGAGGGGCCACAACTCCTTTTTTAAGAGCTGCTACCAGTGTCCTTTGGAAAAACTGGTTTTACTCTCTAGCAAAAGCCATAATTGAATGCCTGGCTAAGTGGGGTGAAATACCTGCCTGTGGTTTCTTTTAAAGAGGCTCTGTTGGAGGATTCCCTGCTCTCTATCCGACCTGGGACCAATCCTCCAGTGGTGTCCATCAGCAGACACCCATTGGTTTATCCCATCTAAGTACTTCAGTACTCTAAGGCAATGCTGCAGCAAGGGCAAGCTACCAGGCAGCAAAAATGAGCCAAGAGCAGAGGCTCGGGTCCAAAGGAGTCTCAGAGTATGATGCACCTATTTCCCCGGACTTCCAGGGACATATGGCATCTTTTCCAAGGGAGTAAAGAAGCTCCTGGAAAACAGATGCTAGTTAGATGAGGCACTGCAAAGGAAAGACAGGCATTAGGAGCCATGAGCAAGTGACTATATATCTACTGATGCTTCCCAAACTACTCCTTCAACCAAGTCCAGCCACAGTAGATCATCTAGTACGAGCATCACCTCCCTCATTCTCTAACACAACAGTTTTTGGCCCCACAAAAATCACCGCCACAGTGGACGGATAGGCTGCTACGAGACACAAAGAGAACAACTTCTCTGGAAACACACAGAAAAACCTCTGAAACAGTTTGCCTCAAGCTGATGAGATGGGAGTGGAGACTTCAAAATACCATTGGAAATCTTTGCCGAAACACCACTGTGGATTAAGGCCAGCTCCTGAGGCACCACCACAGAAACACAGATCCAAAATCCCCTCTCCCTTTAATCAAAATGGAGGCATTTCATCGCGACTGATTTCATTGTGTCGTTATCAATTTATATCCCCTGTGAAGTGAGACATGACCCTCAGCCCCAAAGGGGGTTTAGAAAACGCTACAGGAGCGTGAGGAGCGGATCGGGGTAGGGGATGGTCCTCTGAAAAGACCACTAGAAGATTTCTGCAGAAATCTCACGACCGCCTCGGACACAGACCATCCTCGCAGTGAGACACAACAGCAGGACAAAGCCAGGCAGGCAGGGCTATTGGAGGATCCGTGGAAAAAAGAATACAGGAAATACCAGGCTGTACAGACAGTGGTCTGTCTAACCCCATAACCTGCCTCCAACAGTGACCGTAATTCAGCAAAAAAAACCCAACAAAAAAACAACCCAAACTCTGCAAGAAGTAATTATAGGACAAGTCCAAGTAATGAGACTTTTCATGCAACTTCCTCCCAGTCACTGGCAGTTTCCAGCTGGCTCCTCTGTGGAGCAAATCCCACCCCAGACCTGACTCTACCTTTTATAATTCAGGTTTTCCTCGTGATCTGCCTGAAACAGCCCGTCTCTTTCTTTGCATCTTCCCAAGATCACGGCCTCCTCAGAGCGTCATGCGGCGGAGTTTCATGGCTAGTTCTGCACCCAGCTGAAAGAAAGAAAAAAACCATCAAAAAAACCCCAAAAAGTCCATTTTTTTCTATCAGTGGTGAGTTGCTGCTAATTCAATTTCAGCAGCTGCCAATCACCAATTTCTAGAGAGGCCCGTGAAAGGCTACTTGTTCCGTGACCGAGCAGACAGAAGGCATTCTGGTAGTTGTTAAAGGGTTTCTAGGAAATGGCAGGAGAATTAGAAAACCCTAAGGGAAAAGCAGGATGACTTCCCTTCGTGTGTCCATGGCGGCAGAACCTGGTGAATCCAGATGACAGTACAACCCCCTGGTACCCCGTGAAGGCCTAAACAGGCCTTCACAGCTCCCAACGCAATTAACTGATGGAATTTGGTCTCATTTGTGAACCTAATGAGCTGGGCTGATACAGGGATGCCACTAAACCCCAACATGTTCTCCAATAGTTGCAAAAGAGCCACTTCCTCACCCAGATCTGCACAGGCTACACCATCCTTGTAGCATCCGAGCACCCTGCCCACCACAGCTCACGGTGTTTCTTCTCGGGATATTATGGAAATGCCCCCTGGAAATACCTGTGATTATATTATACTGGGCAGCTGAGAGTCTTTGGGGACAGAAAATAGGCCCTCCATTTAAAAAAAAAAAACAAAAAACCCCATAATTTTCGCCTTTGTGGGGAACTTTCTTAGGACATATTGGGATGGAAGACGACATTACAGGACCATTCGCATAAAACTGTAATGTGATGTCCCTTTTCTAAAGGGCATTGGTGGCAGAGCCCATCACAAGGTGAATGAAATGTTCATCTTTACGGCATTTACTTGTCACTTCTGGCCAGCAAATTCGAAAGATAAACCACACCAAGGCTCCTGCTTGATGGCAAAATAAAAAAGCACCAACATCAGCTTGTGATGTGCTTCAAAACGGCAAAGGGATCAGACCCGGATGAAGAATGAGAAAATCCCATGGAAATACCAAGTCTCTGCCATTCTTTTGTATCTACAGCCATCAGCTTGGTGGCTCCGGCAGGTTGTGGGACCTGCAGTGTACATAGGGAAGGACTTGAAGAACTCTTGGAAGACACCATTTATTATTCAGCTGGAAACACAGTTAACGCCAGCGGGATTTGATCTCCCTCATAAATGTGAACAATTTTTACTTAGAGCAGTCAAGTGACCACCGGGGCTTCTCCAGCCTGTGGGATTGCAGAGTACAGTTTTAAGCAGTTTTATTAACTTTAGTTTAAATCACTTGCAGTACTGATCCCCCTAAAGATCAAAGCTGCTCCATCATTTATACCTGGCAGGCAGTAAAAACCTTACGTAAATCTGTAAGTCCCCTTGTTAAATTTAACATTCATCACTTAACACCACTTAGCAGCCAACCAGGGGAGAGCGTGCTTGCCAGGCCCAACTGGTCCCATCTGCATCTTTCCAACGAGGATCCAAGGCCACAGAAAAGGAGGCAAGGGCTTTGTCCGATATCTGCTCCTCCAAAAGACGCAGATGGGAGACGGCCCTTGGAGGGGGCATCTTTGCCCCCTGTTTCATCTGCGCCCCCCATGGTCACTATTTCTGAATTCCTTAAGCTACTAGGAAATCTCAGAGAGCCGCAGAAAACATTTTGTGCCTAATGAGGCCTTCTTGGACCACAGTGTCATCAGACGCTACCATGTCCTGCTAATGAGCTTCTCTCTGTGCAGCGTGGAGCCGCGCTGAACTGAACTCTCCCCGTAGGACGACACGCCGTGAACTGGCAGATTAAACTTTCCACTGGACCAGGGACAGTTGCAAGGCACTGGGATGGCATCCAACTTCAGCTAAGCGGAGTAGGGACCGAGAACATGAATTTATAACCAGCAGCCACCAATGAGGCGTAGGGAGCCATGTGGACAACACACACTAGGGGAAGAAGGCTGGGGACCGGAGAAGAGTTGATTTCACCTCATGTAGGGCATGGAGGACGCAAAAAGACCATATCCATCCACTAGAAAACAATATGGGAAAACACAGAGGCAGGACCATCCTGCCTTAAAAAAAAAAAAGAATGAAAAGGGCAACAAATACATACGCCCAACTAATATCTGAAAGCAAGGCTTCCCCTCCTTGGGTTCAGAAAATCCTAGAATGGTTAGAGTTGGGAGAGACCTTAAAGATCATCAAGTTCCAACCCCCTTGCCCTGGGCAGGGACACCTCCCACCAGACCAGGTTGCTCAAAACTAGAGCAGGTTGCTCAAAGAATAATAAGGATGAAGAAAAATAAGGATGTTCGGAAGGAGATCCAGCAGCCCCAGCAGTAAGAGGGCCAACAGCCCATCCCTAAGAGATGACAAGTCTGGCAAGCAAGCCGTGGTAGAAAGAGCGATGAAAGAACATTTATATAGTGTAGTAGCAGGAATGACACAAGATAACGAGAGGAAAACTGGAAGATGGAGAGATGGATACCATCCAGAAGGAAACCGCAGCCACCCAACACAAGTTTCCATCCCCTGCCTCTCTGCTACGCGACGTGCCAAACCGTTTCTTTTTGGGAACCACTTTTTCCTGAAGTTTCCTCCTCTTTTTCACTCTCCCTTTCCCTCTCTTTCCTCTCTCCTGCTTCCTCCCTCCTCCCTCCCTCAACCCTCCCTCCAGGCAGAGATATGTTTCTCTCAGCTGCTTCTGTGCCTGTGACTTTACTGCACGGGGGAAGTCAGTCCGGAAGGTCACCTCTTTCATCAAGTATTCTATTTGCATCCAAAATTGTATGTACATGAAAAATGTGGTCGTGTGTTGCACCTAGCTGCAGACGCAGATGAAATTCTGTGGAAAGCCTGATGCACACTAACCTTTGCAGATGGTGCAGCTATTGCTGAAAAATGGATTGCTTAATAAAGCATATCATCCGACATATTTGCTGCTTGGCTAGCCAAATAGAAGTTGTTTTTTGCACAAATTTCCTTGTCAAATTTGTCAATGTTCATGTCATTTTTGCTTTAGGTCACAGAGCAAGGTGCAAATTCTTGGCATCTTTACTAGTTGCAAGCCAATTTCGGCTATTTCTAACAATGAAGTGAATTTCTCTGAGGATAAGACACTCACTTTATGGGGAGGAAAGGAAAACAGCAGGAAGTGGGTAATTTTTTTTCTGGGATTTTTTTGTTGTTGCCTTCTCTCCTTTCCTTTTTCTCTTTCTTTGTGAGGGATAACGTTTGCACTCATTTATGGACCTTGTTAATTCACAGCAGAGAGAAAGAGGCCTTTTAGCCTGTTAAATCATTTGTTTTGCTTGACTATTTGGGGCAAGATGCACACAGATTTTTTTTTTTTTTACATTGCTGCACAGAAAATGTATCCCTTCTTGAAGGAAAACTTGCAAGAGAAGAAAAGATCCATTCCTTTGGCATTTTCAGACATGGAAGGCAGGGGGGTCTCCCCTTCAAACTGCCTGCTAGACAGTCATTTTTTTAAGCCTCACAGTCTTGTAGACTGGAAGCCACATAATGTATCTGTTTTATCAAACCAGGTTTTTCTACCTGCTCTATATTCCTTGGCTCTGCCCACGGACACATGGTGGTCCCTCCTCAGATGCCCTGTTTTCAAGCCTCTTCCCTTCCTCCTGTGTTTCAGACTTTTTTGCTACATACAGTCATAGAATGGTTAGAGTTGGAAGGGACCTTCAAGATCATCCAGTTCCATCCCCCGGCCCTGGGCAGGGACACCTCCCACCAGACCAGGTTGCTCCAAGCCCCATCCAGCCTGGCCTTGAACCCCTCCAGGGACGGGGCAACCACAGCTTCTCTGGGCAACCTCTTCCAGTGTCTCACCATCCTCCCAGCAAAGAATTTCTTCCTAATATCTAACCTAACTCTCTTCTCCTTGAGTTTAAAACCATTCACTCTCGTTCTATGGCTCCACTCCCTGACAAAGTGTACCCTCCCCATCAGTCCTGTAGCCCCCCTTAGGTACCGGAAGGGATTATAAGGTCTCCCAACCTTTGGTACATTAAGAACCTCAGCAGCAAGCTCTTACTGTACTGTGAGGACACAGTCCCAGTCCCAGTGTAGTCTATCAAGAGGGACACAGGAGCAGCTCATGGTGCACAGATGAAAGGGCTGGAGCCATATTCAAACCCTTCCTCCTCCTCACGGCATGGCCAAATCAGGTTGTAGGGAAGCGGGCACTTGTGGTCCTCAGTGGCCCTTAGAAGACCAGCCCCTGCTTCTTCAGTGGAGCTGTTTGTGCTTTGGGGTACAGAGCTCTGCATCCAGCCATCCACCCTGACACACCACAGCTTATCCAGCCCCTCCACAAGGAGTCCTGTGATTTAGGTGTCAGGTGTGCTATTTATATTGAATTTCCCTTTTTTTTGTCCAGTACCTCAGCGGATAGTGTTTTCCATTTACTGGAAACAGATGCATTCCTCTCCGGGCTGTGCTATATTCCTGCAGCAATTACATTCCTCTTTGGAGGATTCATTTCTCCCTGAATTCCCACCCCCTACAAAGTCCTCTATCAAGTATAACCTTTTCCAAAGACGCACCACTTGCCAAGTGCCTCCTCCAGCCATCCATTCCTATCAAAGGAGGACTTTGCTGCAGGACACCGGCGTTTGACATAATCCCATTTGCCTCCCAAAACAGGCTGCCCCTTCAGAGAGCACATTCTTCCGCAAGGAACATTGTGTTTACAAGGTTTATTTTGTTAGCAGGTGTATTCCCACTAGTAAGTTTTCCACTGCACCATTTCATTTTTTTTTTAAAAGGTCTTGTTTGGTAGCCAGATAGCCGAGACTGCCTGTGATAAAGCCAGCACAAGTGATTAATAGCAAAGTCTCTGCCATTTTATTATTAATAGCAGTGTGTTGACTCAATTAAATCCAGCCTGCTTTTTTTGGCAGGCCTTCGCAATTATACATATCATTATGGGCTGCAGCCCAAATGCATCCTGGGAGTAGACCAGAACTCCACATTAACTTTTTTCTGGCTCTCTCTTTTGCAGGTTGGCCACCGTAACATGTGGGCTATAACCAATCCAGGCTGCTTCGGGGATGGCAGAAGAGAGAAAGAAGGACAAATGGCAGAGGTGGGGATCACACCTAGAAAGGACACGCTCCCCCCACAGCCGTAAACAGCCTGGCAAGCACCTCCTGGATCCACCCCTCCACACTGAACCCCATAAACACAGTGTAATGTGTCTGGACGTTACCTGCTACCGGCAGAGGCGATTTTTCCAGCACGCTGAAGGGGAGGGTTCAGTAATCCCTTCCAAAACAGACTTGCAAGCAGCTTGGCCTGGCTTGAAGAGGCACTGAACTGAGCTTCAAGCCTTTATTTCGAGGCAGGCTCAGTGGTGAGAGACTCACCTCTCAGTAAAGCTGGAATACTCCAACTCAAAGTTGGACTCACTGCCCTTACCTTTTGAAACACCCCAACTAGTCTGTCAGGAGGAAAGCCAGTCATAAGAGTAGGACAAAGCCAAGTTCTCAGCACTGATACGGACTCCATGTGTCATGGCAGGTGAGTCTTCTACTCATACAAAGTCCTGGGGCATTTTCTGTAGCTTCCAAACTCAAGAGATCCGTGAGTCATTTAGATCATTTGTTATTTGGGAGCACCAAGTTTGGGTGCCTAATGGTCCATGGGGAGATACAGAGACACAGGTAGGTTGCCTTACCTCAGGTTTTGATGGAAGCCAGATTCTGGGGACCCTGGACAGCTGGTGACGTGAAGCACTTGTGGTTTTCTCACAGCGTTTTGCGACAGCCCATCCATAAAATGATGTCCTGTTAATCATGGGAGAAAACTCTTTTTGGACATGAATCTCATTAGACTTGTATATACAGCACTAGCATAGTGAGAGCTTGATCTGAGTTGTAGGTATTGCCATCAACTCAGGTGACAAATCATAGTCATGAAGTGCTGGAGGAACGACCAGGTCTGGTCCCTTGCGAAAGCAGCATATGTTACCCAGCAGCACTGACCCATCTCCGTCCTTTGCAGTCTGGGTGGGCTTCATCTTCCTGCAACCCGCTAACCAGAACTGGCAACTGCAGTTATGTCCTCTAGCAGCCACACGATCTGACACTTCTCACCGTGACTGCTGGATTTTTCCTCCCAAGCCCACTGCTCTCTACAGCTGCAGATCTGGGTTCTTCTCTCCAACAGAGCCTGGAAAGGTCCCACCTTCTTGTAGGCACCCAGGGCACTACCCCTCTTCCTGCAGTGTTAGAGGAGATCCCACTATTTGAAATCCCACCAAAAAAAAAACCCAGTAGATCCTGTTTCCCGTTACCTCAACACAGGGAGCTTTACAGCTGAAGGCTCTTTCCAGCTTGTGCTACTTCATCTTCCAGAAGCCCATTAAGACAGGAGGGCACACTGTGCTTTCCATCCCAGCTTGGCCTGTCTCCATCCATGTCGTCCATCTGGTTTATTTGCTGGCATCAGACAATACACAGCTGTGGGGATCTTGCTAAACCAGGGTGGAAGAGTTTAAGCGCTTGGCCTATAATCTCCTCCCGGTGCCTGCGATGCCTTTGTGGAAATAATTCTGCTGCTGGACGAGGGAACGCAGAGGAGCTCTGCTGTCTGTATTCCCCTGCACAGCTCCTGGCAGCTGCAGAGAGGACTTCATTTGTACCCAGCTCCAGCCATTGATGAAAGTGATAGCTGCAGAGTGGGACTGCAGCACTGAATACGGGTGAGAGACCATGTGTCCCACAGATCTACAGATCTGACAGATCTGTGGAGGTCCTCAAGGAAAACTTCCCATCGGTTTGTGCAGATGCTTAGCTCCATAAGCCCCCCTTGGTTGTCCCAGACAAGGTGCAGTCTGGTTGGCACCCACAACTGAGCCTTCCCTTGTGAAGGAAGGGGATGTATTGCTATTTCTACAGACCCAGATGGTGGGCGGTCTCCACCACCTCTCTTGCTTCTTCCATCCCAGAGGGTGGATTTCCCAACCCAAGGCCCAGCTTTGGCAGGAAAAGTCTCCAAACTCTTGCTTCCTTTTCTGAGGGCCAAAGGAGAGCTTGTGAAGGGTGGGTTTCTCCCTGAGGAACCTCAGCAATGCAAGGAAACTCCACCTGTGACAATACTAAGTTCAAGCACCCTCAATGTGCCTGGGAAAGACCCAGGGAGTTCTGGCAACAGGATGGGATGAACACATAGATGTAAGGAAGAAAAGATCAGGAGGATTGATTTGGGGGGTTTATACTACCTGTCTTTCTCCCCAGCCAAAAGAGGCTGCAGATCCATGGCTGTGGCTCACAGGAGTGCCTCTGCCAGCCATATGCCTGCTTGTCCCATGCCTATAGTCATAGGAAAGTCCAACACAACTGTGGTTGATGCTCTTCAGAAATCTGCTTGAAGAAGACGTACCCTTCACGGACCAGGTGGACAGAGCAGCCACATCCACACAATGACCAGGCAATGCCGCTGTGTTTAAAAATATGTTTAGAATCTAAAATACTTGTTCTGTTCTTGTTTCAACAGGAATCTCATTTTGATTTTTACATATATGTCACTGCTCACCTATGAAGCTGTGCAGGGGTCAAGTTTGGGGGTTTTTTTTGCAGGATATTGGAAGCAATAGTCAATCCTCTTCCAAACACACCTGCATTCCCCACTGCCACATAAACTAGACCCTGATCGACTCACATCTCAAACATGGGAGGATGGGACTCAACCATCACTCTGGAGAACCCAGCCATAGCCCAACACCCGAAGTTTGATTATCTACAGCAACATCACATTTCTTGCTCTAGACAGGGGGCTACTGAGCTGTAACGTGATGTCAGCAGTGCCAGACATTCAGAGAAGTCAAAGTCCTCGAGCCCACTGGTAATAAACCAAAATGCTCGTTACCTCAGTGACTAGGCCTGCCTTTCTCTGAGACTTCCCTTAACCCCAGGATGAGCGACCACTAGAGAGGAGATGATTTGCAGACATTTGCAAGGTCTGTCCCTGTCGCCCCAGGACCAGTTAGTGGGAACTGAGCCGTTATTGCTTCTCTGTTATCAGTTACGGCAGGAGCTTCCTTGCCTTGTGGCTGAGGCTGCGTTGTACCAGTGACTCGCAGAACATAACTAAACCATGTAAAATGTCATCCTGTGTTTGCCATTAATAAGGTTTCAATTAATAAAACAAATTTCCAAGCATACCCCGAGCCTGAAACGTGGCTCTGTGCTGCCTAGCAGAGCCAATCAGGGCGCTCCCAGACTCAAGCCACAATTAAATACTCCTGCTTTCCAGGAAAAGATGACTCCGTGACAGCTGGAAAACCCCAACCCCGGCGCATTTACACACCCATGTGGGATGAGACCTCCTGTAAATCCCACGAAAGCTTTGAGGTGGGGTTGCACGGCTTCATTTTTAAATATCACAAGATTTATTCCTGCTTAACTTGCTGGTGCAAGTTGACTCACTGATGTCCGTGGGGCTGACCAGCTGTAAAAGCAGGAAGACAAGAACTGGAGCTGCGTACGCTCTCAGTACGACATCAGTGGGTAACCACAGGCAAAAATCAAATGCATCCTCTCTCACAGACACACAGACACACACACAGCAAGGTGTCTTTCCTTATTTCTGCATCCCTCCTGCAACTCATTCCCCGTGCCTATGGTCATAGGCAATCTCTTGCTGCCTGTACACATATCTGTGTCCACAATACACGCAGGCAGCTCTGCTTGCTCACACACACACACACACACACACCACCCCCAGGAGGAGCTCCAGGTATTGAGAGGTAATCCTCCTGGCTCAGAGAGCCTGCTTGAATGGAATAATTAATTTTCTGACGAGCATGAATATCACGCGAAGGCAGCCACCCGGATACGGTGGAAGGTTTCCAGCCAATATCCATGCAATCCGGATATTTGGATTCACCCATCCCCGGCTTCTGCTCTCAGCAGCGCTGACAGCAGCAAAGCTGAGCTCACTGCACTGATTGGGAAAGGCCTCCCGGATTTGGCTGGCTGGTCTGGATGGCAGAAGACAGCAGAACTGCTGTGCAGAGCCCTCTCCTCCTTCCCACCAAAGACAGAGACGCCTCACTAGCCCCCATCCCTCAATTTACTGCTCTCATGTGACATTTATTGCCCCCCCCACCCCCAACACTCACCCCCCAACTCCAGTCTCTGGGGCAGGGGAGAGAATTACACAAGCAGCATCAGTCTGCCCAAAGCTGACAGTTCTCCCTGGTGGAAAATTAAGGGCAAATCCCTGATCATAGAATGGTTAGAGTTGGAAGGGAGCTTAGACATCATCCAACCTCCCTGCCATGAGCAGGGACACCTCCCACTACACCAGGGTGCTTAAAGCCCCATACAGCCTGGTATGGATGCAAGGACACTAGTCCTCCAGGCTAAAAATCAAACTTCTACCACCCCTAATCTCCTCTCATTCCGGTTTAAGTCAACTTGTTCTCCTCCATCTTAGAGGAAAGGGTTAAAACGCTTGTGGAGAGTAACTACAGATCCTAATTCTAGGGGACGGAGGAAGAGGGAACTTAGAGAAGGACAGGGAATGCCAGGCAGAACAGTGTTTCAAACTGTACCCAAACCCAGAGGATTTCCAGTTACAGAGCCACACTCCTAAAGACTAGGCTATAAGGTTATTTCTTCTGTGCACATGTTCAGTTGGTGCTGCTGTAGCATAATTGACCAGTTTATAGACAGAAAGGGGCAGAAGCAGCTTACCACGCTGGAGATCTGAGCCCCGTTGTTCCTAGCTCTGCCTTCTGCTTTGCATCTGACCAGGGACAAGTCACCTCCATTCCACAGCTGTAAGATTAACACAGAAATACTTGGCTTGAGTGTTTTGGCTGTAAGCTCCTCAGATCTCAACCTCATCAAAAGCTCTGGTCAACAGCTGGATGGAGACAGTGCTAAGTTGCCTTATAATAAAATAATCCCTCATTGCTGTAGCCAAAGCACAGAGGTGTGACTAGAGCCTCTCAGGTACGGTCATTTGCACGTTGCCCAAGACACACATGTACATCTATGCTCCTTGCATGGTGTCACACGGGTCATGTCTTCCCACCTCTTAAGTGCTTTTACCTTGGAAGTCGCATCAGGGAAGAAAATACCTGGCACAACTCTTTCCAGAAGACCTGAGGGTCAGGAACTTAACTGTACCCTCTTAGAGGAGAATTTGCTGAGGATTTTTGTGAGAGTTCAAGTCTGAGCCAAACTTCATGGTGATAAAGCCAACCTTCCATTGTGCGAGTTGGGTTCTGTCAACCTCTGGTTCTGATCCTTCCCACTGCACTTAGATCTTTGAATTTTTTCATCCACAGTCGTGACACTTAGAAACACCGCTTGGCTTTTACTGGGAACTGGCAAATCTAACTCTCCTTTGTGTGTATGAGAAATCTCTTAATCTTCTTTCTTTTTTCCTCTAAGAAAAGCTAGGAAAAGAACTCAGGGGAATTATCTTACTGTAAAATTGAGGCTTACAAGTAAAAGCAGAGTCATGAAATGAAAAGCTAAAGGTCCTTAGTCATGCTGAACTTGCTTTTTCAGCTCCTGGGGTTGTTGCCCATCCACAAGAGCTCAGTATGTCACTATTTATATTTGCTAATAGGTCCCACAAAAGAGAGAAAGGATTGTTGTGTAAGTCATTGCCTCAGTCCGGAGTACATTGGGAAATTCCCACGGATATACACAATACAGAAGCAAACAAAGACATACAAATATCTGCCCGGTAAAAGATACATCTAGCTTTTCAAAGAGTGACATACCAATGTGATGAGGAATTAAGTCAAAACCCTGGATTAGATAGGGGTTCAAACTCCACTCCCCTCACGCTGCGTGGATGGGTTGAGGCTGCTCTGCCCAAAACCCTGGGATTAAAAATAAAAGTCAAAAATAAACAAAACAAAACCAAACAAAGCCAACAACAACCAAAAAAAAGAAACCACTGGTGGACTTTTCAAAAGTACAAAGACTGCAAGTCACTGAGATGGGTGCTCCTAAGTCCCTCCACTGCTTTGGCAGAATTCCAGCCCTAGGAGTAAAATAAAAGGCAAGGGATATAGCTAAGGGGATATGAGGGACATAGGGATATAAGGAGCTAATGAAGCTTCTGAATTTTTTCCAGCTCCTGTTTATTTGCTGGTTTCACTGCAGAGCATTGATTCCGCCTCCCTGCACCTTTTAGATATGCATATACCCAGGCACATACACTTCACATATAGGCAAATACATACACACAGACCTCGGCGTGGGAGTGTGTTTATACATGTAAAGCAACTGGGTATTTACAAGCTGTTTCTAAGGTTATACTATACATTGCTATTATGAACTGCTTCATTAACCTGTCAATCAGGTCGTTTTCTCTCTTTCACCCCTCTCCCGTCTTAACTCCGTGTGTTGGAAGTGCAGCATGAACTCGACGTGTTTGTGTCAAGTGCATCATTTCAGACAGTACAGACACACGGACACACACACACAGAGAAATTAATATGGTTCCATTCCTGCCTCCACCCGGGAGCTCGGCTCTGGCCTACCCTCTGGACTTCGCTAGCCACGGAGGTGCCTCACACCATCATTTATCACCCAAACCCCTGGCCAGTGGCACCAGGGTCCTGGCGTTGCTTTCCCAGGCAGCCTGGCTGCTGGGCAGGAGCCTGTTTGCAGTTTGGAAGCGCTGCTGATGGGCCAGTCCCCAATAAACCCCCCAAAAGTGCTGATGTGCTGAAAGCAGCTGACACTGATGGATCTGCTCTCATCTTGCCTTTCAGTCCCGCTGCAAGAGAGAAGAGAGAGAGAGGAAGAGAAACAAAGGCAGAGATTAACTCTTTTGTCAACAGAGCTCTGCAGTTTTACAAGGCAAGATAAAGCTGCTGTCCAGGTTGGGTGCAGATGGGACCAGCTCAGCACAGTCTCTCTGATTCTCCGTGGAGTCCAATCTGGGGCAGGGAGAAAAAAAAAAAGCCTGAACTGCACAATGATTTACTGACAGGGCCAGTGCTGCCTAACAGAGCCTTAGAACTTTCCTCACGGCTGCAACCACAGGCAGGGAGACCAGCAAGGATGCCTCAACATGGTCCTAGGCCACCAGAGCTCTGGATGGCCCTGCTTGAGCAGAAGGTTTGGACCAGCTGACCTCCAAAGGTCCTTTCTGGGACGCTGTGATTCTCCCAGACCCGCACGCCGGCTGTGAAAGCAGCACCTCTGCTTGCACCCACGCTGCTTTTAAGCACAACACCCTGTAGATACACCCAGACAAACGGATTCACGCCCACAAGTGCAGACCCCCAAGGGGTGACACATGCTGCTCAGCTCCTGAGGATGCAGGCTACACACACACACGGGCACCCAGGTGGATCCATACATTCCCACGTATGAAATCACAAAGTGGAGCGTGGTTCTCCGTGATGCCGAGGCATCCCGGTCCCCAAACCAGCTCTCAAGCTGTCCACGACAGCCAGTCAGAACGTTCTCATATCATTTCATTTAATCAAACTGAGTTTTACCAAAATTGAGCAATTGGATCCATTCTCACCAAGTTTTTCTTGCAAGTGTTTCAGCTCCAAGGAGCTCAGATGTGAGCCCCAGCCTGTATTTGGACATCATTCACAAGAACCTTCTGGATCTCCTGTGAAGGACCAGGATGGTCCACATGGATGTGCCTTTTTCCCCCATTCCCCAGACAGAGTTCAATGTAAATACAGTCAGAGGTTCCCCTCATTTCTTTCAGTGCCTTCACACAGCTGAATTTACCACCAACAGCAGCAGAGGTACAGAAGGACCCCAAATTCTCACCCAACGCACCCAACCATAGGACCAAACGCCCTCAGAAATGCAGACTGCGCTACCTTAAGCCTAAACACACAAGCAGAGACATGTATTAATTGTTACTACAAACAAAAACCAGGGTAAAACCAGGGTAACTACAATAATGCGAGTGCTCATCTAATGTTTATTAACAAAAAAATAAAGTTAAGCAATGGTCTTGTTCCTATAGAAAATCTCGTTTCAGTTGTAACTTTGATTTGCCTTCATTTGGAGGGAGAGGGAGGGATGCTTCTTCTAGGTCATTCTCCAAAAAAAAATAAAAAGAAAAAAAAAACCCAAACAAAACAAAAAACAACCCTAAATCCATATTGAACACTTCATCAGCATCATTTTCCAGTTTCAACAGAAATTTCAAAAGAGTATCTTTAAAAAAAAAAATTTAAAAAATCAGATTTTTAACCATGAAAAAGAGAGATACCCTGTGTTAATAGAAAAGTTTTTTCTCACTGGGAAACACTGCGCAGCTCTAAATCCAGGATTTTTCAAGCCCTGTTTGTCCTGTATTTGTGTTGCACAGTTCACAAGTATTTCCAGCAGCTTCAGGGGAACCAGTCACTGGGTAAAACAGAAATTACCATGAATACATAAAAAGGGCGGGAGCCGGCCCTGGCTGAACATTGGGGATGGTTTTTTTTTTGAGGGGGGGGGGTCCTGTCAGAAGTGGAGCCTCGAGCTTCCCCTCCGGAGCTCTACAAACCCACAGCAAGGACCTGTCAGATCCACAATCCATCCATCATAAAGCGCGTCGATAAAGACAAGTACATTACACTTGGACACGGACACACTCCGAAACACAAGACGCGTCACCGCAGCGAAAACTCCTGCTCTCCCGCACACTCCGCTGAGCAGGCAAGCCTTCCTGAAACACAAACAAGATCTCCAAGCCAAATAAGAAATTTAAAAAAAAAATAAAATTAAAAAAAAAAAAAAAACAAAACCCTAAAACAGAAAATATGGGGCTGGGGAGAAAAGTCTTGAGATTTTTAATTTTTTTCTTTTTTTTAATTCCTAGAGGAAGAAAAAAAAAAGGGCTTTTTTAAATTTGGAGGCAAATAAAAAAAAACCCCAAGTACAGCAATAACTGCTGAGGAAAACTTGACTTTTTTCTTTTTGCCACACTTTTTTATTTTTTGCCTGTTGGCCCAGATTTCCTTTTAATAAAAAAATTCTAAAAGCTAAATCAGACCCCCAGAGCCTAAAAAGGGGCTTGCAGAAGACTGCTCATGTCTAGAGGACGATTTCAAACGAAACCTGAAGTAGAGGGTCTGCCCTAAAGCCTGAAAACAACTCTGAAATTTCAAACTTTCCCACCACACACAAATAACAAAAATAATGGCACCGTGTCAAACATGGACAGTCGAGGAAACAAAGCCACCAAGGAGTTATTGATCATCTCTTCACGTGTCCTTAATAAAATCTTGGTCCAAAATCTATCAACAATATGCCATCTGACACACACTGAGATGAAATATGGTGCGTGCTCCTGGCTTCTAACACTCCGACGAACCATTTGTGGAATCTCGGCAGAATTTCACATTCTCAGTAGCACGTTTTTCTAGGGGAGTGATTGTCAACTTTAATTTTAGCTATGGGCTCTTATAAAAATAAAATTTAAAAAAAAAAAATCAGCCTGAAGGGCTTCCAAAACAGCACGGAGTTTGTTGTATGGCTGGTATGAACTTGCCTTTCTCAGGAACTTTTGCAGACTCACTTAGGAACACCCCCAAGGTATCCAGGGGATCCTGTGGACTCTGAAACCGGTATTCACTGCTCTGGAAGAGCTTCACAGGCTGCTCAAATTGCAATCACGGAGATTTTCCAGCGCCAGGGTTGGCCAGCCCTTGGCCCTAAACACCTTGAACAAAACCTCTCTCCCTCGCCATCTCCATCTTGGCGCTGACAGCACTGAGAGGTGCTTGAGCAGGACACTTGAGCAAGCGCCTGCTTTCAAGCACCTGAGGAGCGGGGAATTCCTCGTGTGCTTCTCCTGTGAAGAAGTGGATCCCAAAGCATCCACTGTTGTGCTGCTCCTGCCCGGCCACCAGAGCCCAGGGAGAGCATCGGGACAGGAGGAGACCTTCTCCCTGGCCCACGCACCCACCTCCGTGTTCCCTCTACTCCCAGCAAGACCCACAAGGGCCCATTTATTCCCAGATATGAAATTTGTGTTGTTTCTTTATTGTGCTTTAATGAAACCCTGTTTATTCTAGGGTTTTAATTCTTTCCATCTATTATGTTTAGACAACTCATTAACAATCATTTGTTATCATTAGACTTCAATTTTAAGCTCCTTTTCCCAGAGGAGGCAATGCGGTGCTTTTAAACATATTTGCATCATAAACAATTTCAGGGCCCCGTTGTGCCATCTATTACCCCGGCCTTTCCTCCCTTCTTACCAGCCTTTCTGCTGATCTGGACTGGAAAATGTGGAGAGAGCCTTTGCTGGGAATTTTGGATGCCGGGTGCAGGGTGATGCCCGTTTTCCCCCCAGGACCTGCAGCTACGGGAGGGTTGGGGATCAGGACAGCAGCTCGGTGCATTAACGGCAAACTCTTGAAATCCTGGGTTGTGCAATGGTGGGCTGCTCTTTCCAACTGGGATCAATGACTACACGCCGCAGCGGAAGTCGTTAGGGCCCGTTAAAGACAGCGTGCTAGACCGGGATAATGCCTGGGCCTCATTCTGCTCATTTATGGTTGTTCAGCTCCGCTGGATTTAGGGAAGTCGCTCCTGATTTGCAGCAGGGTCCCTCCTGGGCTACGTCACACTTTGCACTCACTGACAGCTCCCAGAGGGGGACAAAAAAATCCGATCCCTGTTATGTCATGTAAATCCAGATGAACGTTCAACTCCGGCTGCGAGGCGTCCCGTGGATGTGAAGCAGCATCGGCGTGCACGGAGTGTGGCATCACGAAACTGCCCCTGGTAGAAAGGAGGTCCCTTAAGTTGTGTAAAAAGCAGGAAAAGGAGTTGTCTTTCTCCTCCTGTTTGGGGTTTGGGGTTTGTTTTTTTTTTCAACCCCCTAAGTTTCACGTGGTGCTGTTTTCATCACGTGGTGCTCATCACCAACCACAGCCAGTAAAATGCAGAGATAAAAAGAAACCCCTAACTTGGTTTTTTTTTTACATATGTTTTGGTGGCCAAAACCTCTCTACAAATTATGCTCGAAAAGTGTCGGTCAGATGTGCCAGCCCTGTCCACTCTTTCCCACATCCCAGCGACACGTCTGTTTACAAGTTTATATCTTATGAGTGACCGTTCTAGATGATCTCTAGAGGTCCCTTCCAACTCCAACAATTCCGTGATCCCTCTCAGTGCCAAGCCTGGTGCTGGTGCTAATGCATTGTCACCATTGCCTTGGTACCCTGGGATCTGGCTTTTAAAGCTCACCTGGTGGCGTCACCCCACGTCCCGTAACAGGACGGGAAGGCACGTTTCGGAGCTACTGTGTTTCACGACAGCCCCTGCGCCCTGGAAGAGCAATCCAAAAGGAAAACCGCTGCCTGAAGCCCTCAGCTCCACGTAGCTCTAAGGTTTTGCTCAATTTTAAGGATTGGGAGGCCATTCGCAGCCCCTCTTCTTGCCCAAAAGCCCCTTCAGACCCAGGGCACACACTCAATTTTTGCTTGGCTCAGGGGAACACCAGCCTGGGCCACCACACTTATTGCAGCTTTCCATGCAGATGCTTGTAGCTTAAATGAAGATGGAAAAACCCCACACACAGTATCCTGGACTTTTCATGGAGTTTTCACATCTCTGACGAGTTTTACAGCCTGTGCTAGAGGCAATGATGATCCCAGCTGCAAGGCTCCGCCCTGCATGCTAAATAAATTCCTGTAATTTTCTATCCTTCCCGTTGTTATTCTGATCCAATTAAAGTCATTGCATTTAAGTGAAAAGTCATGATTGGCTAATTGGATTTGGGAAGGCAGAACACCCATCAGGGGCCAGGTTTAATTTAGGTTTCCTTAAAATTTCTAAAGCCACTGCCGGGCTAGAAGAGACAAGCTCCATCCTTGGTTAGCTCCAGCTCAGAGAAAAGGGATTAGTTAGTTGCTGAGTGAGCTCCCTGCTGCCTTGTGTCCATGGAGCTTCCCAATTCCAATGTCTGTCTTTTTTTTTTTTTGGAATCCACCTCCTGCAACGCTCCTTTAGAGATCTACCACATGCTCCTTTCTAAGTCTCTTGTCCCCACTTTGGTCCTGCACCATTCACCATCTCTCCCGGTTTCTCTAAATATCTCTACAGCCCCTTCCTCAGAAACGTGCTCTTCATTCCATGGTTTTCAGAGATACTTTCGTGCAGTGACTGGATCTGCAGTCCTGGATGTGGGACATGACTCAAACTCCTCCGAAGTCAAGCGGGAGTTTTACCACTGTGGTGGAAGAGGTTCAGCACGTGAAGGTCTCTCTTCCACCACAGTGGTAAAACTCCCGCTTTTCCAAAGGCTGAGCTGCCAACACCTTCCCAGTGCCCTTGATGCAGACCCCTGAAGCTCCAGTCATGAAGTGAGAACGATAAAAGATCAGTTTCCACGAGTATTTGGAAAGGAACCAGAAGCTCATCTGTGTCTTTTCCAACAGAAGCCGTTCAGAAATGGCGTGCCCTATCTGCTAAAACCAGAAAGTTCACTCAAAGTCACTAAAATACTTTATAAAGTCACAGGTCCTGAGTACCTTCTGAATTTTAAGCTTCTAATAATTTCTCAGGCTCCTTATCCTGATTTAATGCTCACCTTGGACACAGAAACACTGAAAACATAACAAACTGAAAGGACAGCTGACACTGTCATACGCTTACCTGACTCTAAGAGCTGGGAGTTTCAGAACCTTAGCAGTTTTCATGAAACTTGTAATAAAAACAGAAGAGTTACTGACACTGCCACCCAAACGCACAATATACCACTCGCATAAAATCAGTACCAATCAAGACATATCCCCTGATAAATGTTAACAAAAGTAAACAATAGTTGAGATGCAACTTGGATTCCCAGTTTCACGGCTGGCTTTTTGGTTTTTTTTTGAAGATCATGCCTGAGCATTTAGAGAATCTCAGGTATTTCCATTCTTGCACCCAAAACACAAGACACCTAAGAACATCACTGGGCACGATAAGAAGCCTGGCTATTAATATCTGTAAATGTTTGCAGCATCAAATGCTGGGAAGGAGAATCCCTTGCACCGTTGCCTGACACGCTTCTGCTCCTACTGAAACAGGAGAGGCAAAGAGGATCAGCCAAAGAAACAGCCCCCTCCTCTCCTAACTGTTGCACTTATTATTTTTTTTAAAAAAATCATCATTTTTATTTTGGTTGACAGCTGTGGGGGAAATACACTCCCTTCCCACTATTAGGGGGAAATACGCTCCCTTCCCACTATTCCCAGGACTTTCCCAAGGCTCATTTCAGCTGAGTCCTGTTTTTGCAAGCCCTGGCCCTACCACCCAACGATGTTGCCACCGAAAAATCTTCAGCTTGATTTCTGCTTTTACACAGGAACGTCTTAACGCGTGCTTCCTTCCCTGTGGTCTTGCTAGTGTTGGACCACGAGCCAGAAACTGCCATGACTCAAGTTCCCAGCTTCTCCTGCTCTCGGCATTGACTGCCTTTCAGAATCTGGCCCCCGAGGCTTCACAGTTGGCTCTTGAAAAGGAAAAGGGCCCCTCCTTAAAATCACAGTCCGTGCAAGTTTGTGTCTTCCGTGAAAATTAACATGCTGGACAGCAGATGGGACAAACACATGCTAGAGGCCAGATCCTTATGTTGGTTACACCAGCATCATCTGCAAACTTAAGGGAACAAGGGCAAACACCAGAAGTAGAGCAATTTACACAAGCAGTAGGTCTGCACTCCTGCTGGCTGACAGTAACAGTTTGGATTTTCAGGTGGAGAGAGAGAGAGAAATAAATACCTTTATACAAAATTTCAGCCCACCGCAAAGCCTTCCTAAGATGACCCATGTTGTGGGCGCTTCAGATCTGATTCAGACACTTTAAAAACAAAACAAAACCAACAGCACACATAACAAAATAAATAAATAACGCCCCTTCCAAACAAACAAACAAAAAAGCCTGAAAACCATCACCCCCCTTTGCCAAGCAACAGGCCCCGTCTCCATCTTCCGAGAGGCGCACTGTTCTCAGGGACACAGAACTGGCTTAATTTTCCCCTCTTTGCTCCCAGGCCCTGATTTACATCTCCTAAAATAATTACTTATGGTGAAAATAGTTATGGGTACAACCTCACGAGAGTTTCCAGCAGCATCCTGCAAAAGAGCAAAGCTCGCAGCGTTCAGACAGCGCACAGAAGAAAGGTGCATCATGCTTGACAAACAAAGTGCATCCTCCCTGGAAAGCTTTCACCTCTTTGAAGAGAAAACCTAGACCCTAACCCAACTTTCTTATCCCTTGCCCAACTGTCCACTTCATTCTTGGCCTCATTGATTTGAGGACACTCGTTTCCTCTTGCCATTTCTCTTTCCTGGCTTTTGGCTGGCCACCCTCAAGGCCAGAAGAACCACAGCAAGATTGTGGTTCTACCCAAGTCCTCCTTTTCTCCTCAGGTTTTCACACATCCTTGTCTTTGGGATACAGTATCTTCAGTTCCTTCCACCCCAGTTACACGTAAACACTACCCACCTATTATTCCTTTGCGCTTTTCAAAGGGAATTGGCACTTAACTTTCCTGAGGATGCTGTCAAAATTCCAGCTGGACACTGGATGCAGCAGGGACTGTCTGCCTAGAGAGTGAGATCTCAGAGATGCTCTTGGATTTCTGACAACAGCGCGTTCAAAATAAGCACCTCCGCTTCTGGATCCTCCAGCAAGGGTAGCACAAAGGTTTCCGTGCTCCCAGGTCAAACCTGTCTCCTTCATGGACAGGCTCTCTGGACACATCTGGCATGTTATCAAATTAATTTCCATTGAGCTTGATCCAATGTTCATCAAAGTCAATAGTGACATTTCCTGGGTCATGCCAGAGGTCCAGTAATGCTCCATACCTTCCCATATGTAATCATTTAATTACCTCCCTCTAATTACCTCTGCAGGGAGCTTAAAGATGTTCAGTTTGCAACACCTCTTCCTGATGTTCCCTGCATCAAGTCTTTGTTCAGGAGAAGGGGACTGGCCTGACCTGTGTTATAGAAAGGGTTCTGCAGGCCCTGCGTTGACCCACAAGAAACTCAACAGCAAGGAAGGGAAAAATATATTTATCATTACACCTCTTCATCAGGATCCTTTTCCTGAAGGACCCTGGAGCAGGAAATTCCGTTTACATCTATGCATACATCCACACGTATCTGTACCTATGTCCAAAGGCAACTGACCCCAAAGGTCAAGGAGGACTCCTACTCTAAAAACTAATAAAGCTCTCAGCTCAACTTCAAGGAAGAGGCAAAAGCAAATGATCAGAGGGAGCGAGAAAGCAAGAGAGACAGAGATAAAGAGAAAAAACCAAGGGGAAGATGATTTTCTATCAACAAAACAGCAGGGACGAATTCTAGTTCATCTCATCGGAAACGTCTCCTTCGTGTGCAAACACCGCCTGGAGCCAGCACTAATCTCCCAGATTAAAGCCTTTTAATAGCAATTAGTCCTCTCTGCACTAACCTACTGGACACTCCACTGCATATTTGGGAAAGGGGGGGGTGTGGGAGTGGGGGAGGCTGGAGGGAGCGTTACCAACAGTTTAACTCATAAGTGCCCTGATGTGTCCAAATGCTTGTCTTCCACACACACGTTGGCGCAGAGGCCACGATGCTGTGGAAGCCCAACTTGTTTGGATGGCAGCGGAGAACGGGACCGCAACAGCTAGACCTGGGTGTTGCACCTGTAAATACTCGGGTGAGTTGGACCAAGCCCAGATCCAGGAGATGGAATTTCAGAAGAGCATCATGGCAAGCCAGAAGCGTTAGCCGGCTACAGTCAGAAGCACTGACCCACCACCAGCTCCAAGGGCTACCCCAGCTGGCAACAAGAGACAGCCACAGGCAACAAGATGTCCTTAGAGCTACCTTCATGCTAACAGCTTGCTGAAGCAGCCTTGGTACTGCTGCCTAAGACACCTTCCACCATCCCTGGAGAAAAGGGAGGAGGAGAGATTTTTAAATTTTATTATTTTATTTTATTTTTTAATTGGTTTTGGTTGGTTTATCCCCATATTCCATCCAAGGCCTCGCGTGACCTCTCTGCGAGCGTTGAGCTGGTGCCCCGTCTGGGTCTGGCAGAGGGAGCAGCTTCCCACCTCCTGCATGGGGTGGGAGGGAGCCCAGATCGCTACACCGAGAAGCCCAGGTCCTACAGAAAGGACCTCAGATTGCGGACCAGCCCCTCCTTAATAAAACAAAATGAGCAGCTTGGGCTGAAATGGCTGAGACGGGGGGGAGAGGGAAGCAGAGAGGACACAGCAGGCTCCGTGCAGAGACTCTGAACTTCCCAAATGACAAGCCAAGCAGAATTTCTTGGAAGGAGCCACCTCAGCTGCCTTTCGAGCTATCAGACCACACAAACAGGACAGAGAAAAACCTTCCGTGAGGTGACTGTAGCGAGGGGAGGGAAAAACTACCCCGAGCCATTATTATCCTCTCCCCCACGAGCAGTGGGAGCTGCCAGAACCCCCTCACAACCCGGTGGTGCCCCCCACCCTCTAACACACACACACACACAACATCCATAGGGGTAGTGCAATTACTATTCAGGCTGGGGGCTGAAGATAGTCTCCTGGCCCTTCTTCTAATGTAAGGTTATTGTAATTGATATGAAGGTAATTGATAATGTGTTACGGTGAATAATGTCTTCAATTTTCTGCTAAATCCCATTTTTGTAGCCATCTGGGCTCCTCCAACTGCCCCCCTGGGACGCAGAGTAATAGATAGTAATTATTCTCAAGTCATTTACTTTTTCAAAGTGTTTAGTGCTTATCTGTTTTACAATTAAAATGGAAACGACCCTGATTCACTTCCTTTCTTTTTTATTTAAATAGCATTCACACACACACACACACACACACACACTCTCCTCCACTCACTGGAGCCTGGAGGGGGTGTGCCTGGATGTGTGTGCATGTGTGTGTGTGTGTGTGTGTTATAAGCACACGGAAACACACGGGACAGAGTTACGTGGTTCAATCACGCACCTTCTCTCTGCCAGGACACGACAGGAAAGGAAGAAACACGAATCACGTTCCTATCCTCCCTGCTTGTCCCCACGGTGACGCGCAAAGCCAAGGCCACAAATACCCCCACGTCCCCAGGAGATAACCCCCGGGGAGGGTCGCACCCAACCCACCCCACCCCAGAAACACACCTATGTCTGGGGACAGCGTATTTCCCACCGCATCAGCCACGGGAGGGAGAAATCAACGGCGACTACATCGAAGCCATGACGTTTCGCCCCAAATCTGGCAATCGACGTGATGAGAAACTGGTGATTTGTAAACCTGCACAGACACAGCTACACCTAGAAGAATACAGCCAGGCATATAAATGCAGAGACCCATATTAATACGCCGTAGCCGCCAGAATACACATGTAAATAAACTGAGGCAAGCTATTAAACGCACCACCAGTGAAAAGCATTCCTCGCGCAGCAGCGAAACCTATTTCAGTATATGATCCAAACCCTTCGGCTTCTGCCTCAGCTTGTGGTACGCCAGGTGAGGTGCAAACGAGCACTCCCGCGATGCTCCTGGGGAGCCACCACGCCGGATTGAAGGATTGCTCCGCCGGTCGTAGCCCAAGCCTGGGTTAACCAACGCGCAGGAACGTGCCAACTCGTTTAGTGAACCTCTGGCAAGGAGGGCTGGATGGTGCAGGAACTTCCCCGGGGCCAATATTTGGGTGAGAAAATCCAACCCATCTAAACCAGAGCTCCAACAGGCAGAAATAATCGTAGAACGGTTAGAGTTGGAAGGGACCTTCAAGATCATCCAGTTGCAAACCCCCTGCCATGGGCAGGGACACTTCCCACTGAACCAAGTTGCTCAAAGCCCCATCCCAGATCCCATCCCAATAAACCCAGAGGAGATGCTGCTGATGGTTTGAGAAGGAGCTTGAACACAGGACTGTCAGATCCAGGTGAGAGTGGCCCGTAGGACTTCAGAAGGAGACTCTACAGCCAAGCTTCAGAGCTGGTGCTCTGCCACACTCTCCTATCCCCATCTCCTCTACCAGCCTGCAGGCTGCTCCCACTGCAACGAAAATTACCACACTGCTACCCTAAAGTTTCTGTCTTTGCCCCAGAGTCTGAAAAAACCACGCTCAGGTAGGTACAGGCTGATGTTGAAGCAGAACCTGAAGGAAGGAAAGATCGTGAGGGCCCTGAGACAACCCTCTGTAGTTTTTTTACAGACTCCAGGTTGCCAGCTTTCATCCACAACCCAAAGGCCGAGCCTTTTAAAGACGACTGCCCATGTCCAGTCATGAGTCAGACCAAATGAGTGGCTGAAATCTGAGCCTCGACTTCTGCATCTCAAGACAGACTCAAAATTTAGGCAACTATTTTGGAAAAAAACTTTACAGCACCGAATTCGGATTATAAACCAGATCTTCCCAGACATGAAACCACGGCCTTGGAGCTCAAAGCCTCCTTGAAGGCAGCACTAGAGGAACCAGGAGTTCCATTCCACTTTTTTACTCCCCAGCTGGAGCATTTGATAATGAGAGGCTGAAAATTCCCTGGAGCAAAGGGGAGGAGAGTCCTTTCTCCCCCAGGACAGGTATCTTACACACTCTTCCCTCTCCAAAAGCCAGGATACAGAGCCATTGCCTGTTTCAGCAATCCTTTGTAATTAATCTAATTCTGTACATATATATGTGCTTTCTTTTTGCCTATCTGAACAATCAGATGACAACTTCCATAATCAGCCCCACAACTTGTCTCACCACTGCCCAGCAGGGAATCAGCCAAAGCTTTCCTCCTTTCTCCCAGTAACCCACTGGAGCGCTACCACCCTTTGCTGCCAGGCAAGGGCAGACCTAGGCCTTTTAACAGGAAGATCCTGTTGTTCTTTTGTTTGAGTTTGTAACTGTTTGGGGCTGTTCAGCTATTTCTCCCCCCCACACCCCGCCTTCACTCTCTCTGTTTCCTTTTTAATTCTTTTTAATGACTTTCCCCGATGCAATCGGCAGAGGACCGCGCAGAGACTGCTTCCCCCTGCTGAGAGGGAAACAAGACTGAGGGAAAAGGGCACCAAGGGAACTGTTCACATCCTCGATTCATCTCTGCCAGCCCCTGTTCCCTGGTGACTAGCCCCACGCAGCTCGGCTGTGCGGAGGCTAGCCTGGAATGAAGCAGAACCTGCACTGGGAAAATCTCAGCTGGTACCCACCAGGTCTGGCTGTGTTAAGGATGTCAAAGGAAGCCAGGGTGTCCTGACCATGACTGTCCTATCACAAGGGCAGCAGTGTGGGAAGAGGAAGGGGGAAGCAGGTTGTGGTTCGCAGGAGTCCAGCAGAAGTCCCCTAACCATGGAGAGGTGGCTGAAGCCCACAGCTCAGCGATTGAGGGAACACACACGAGCGCTCCAGCTTGGGAAACCTGCTGCTGGGAAACCAAAAAGCTTGGCAGACCCAAACTTAAGACTCCTACAGCACTCACAAACTCCCTAGTCCAGGCACTCCCAAGCAACGCCATCCTTTGTTCCAGTCGCTCCCCCAGCTCCAACCTGGGAATGAGCTCGGTAGAAGCCAGATGGCTCTTCCTCCATCTGCTCCCTGGTACTTGGCTGTGTATACATCGGGGAGCGGGGTGACCCGCTGGGCGGGCAGGAGAGCAAGGTGGAAGCGCTTCACAAAGAAGCAAAGTTTGCTCCAGCTGGTCGCTTTTGGTGAAGACCAGTCCATCCCACCTTGTCCCACAGGCTCCATCTCAGCCAGCTGCAGGGACTGTCCCACTTTGGCAAAGAGCCCCCCCCCCCTCCGCTGCACCGCAGCACGTGGGACGTGCTCTGGAAAAGCAGCTGCTGCCATAGCGGGTTCTCCCCATTTGCCAGGCTGCTGCTAACGAGCCACACACATGCCAGGGATGCAGAGAGAGAGAGAGGGGCACAGGCTGGAAGGCAGGAGCTGGTGGCTAGTGAAAAAAAAAAAAAACAAAAGCCATGTGCTTTCTGCACTGCCTCCCCACAGAAGATGCCTGTCCCAAAGGATCCCTCCCCCTGCTTTTTTTTCCAGCATGAGAGAGGAGCTGTGATCTCTGTTTCAGTCTGTAATAGTGGTTTGATAATCAATCATCTTCCAACCAGGAAATTTCAAAGCATTTTGCATCAGCTAGATAGCCAGCTTTGGTTTTTTGGGGGGTGTGGGAGGGGGGATACATGTGCTACGTGGTTTCATTGATTCTGGAGGTTTTCCACTGGGGAAAAAGCAAAAAGCTCAAAGTACATATTCCTTTGAAGTTCCCATTGCCCTGGGAGCTTCTAGGCGGATGAGAAGGATGGAGAGAAATGCATAAATGTTGGCTGGGAAAAAGCAACGTGACAGCCCAGGTACTCCCCTGTTGTGACAAATACATTCAGACCACCCTTGGCTGATGTCTATCCTGAAACGCCTCCAGCCAAGATCCCAGCAGCTACATGGTAATCTCTACCGGTCCTTCCACACTCTGTGAGTCAGCAAGAGCTTTTACTACGTGGTGTCCCTCCATGCTAAGGCTACCTGTTTTCTTTCTGCTCGTTAAGCAGGTGGGCACAGAAAATGGTTGTTTACCTCCTTCTTGATATCCTTCATTTATCCATTGGGAAACTGAGCGTTTTACACTCGTAGTCTTCTCCTCTACTTTCCCATAAAGCGGTTCCTTAACCTTTCCTCACAGACCCTGGTTTCCAGCGCTTTGTTTCCTCCTTGGTCTTCGCTATGGATGCTCTCCAAAGGATCAATGTAGCCATGGAAATGCAGCCTTCAACACCGAACAGAACTCCACCACAGTATGCCAGAGAGCTGCAGGGACTTCTCGTCTCTCAGCAGCGACCTGACGCTTCTATACTCTAGACCCAAACATATTCCTGACTCACACTCAGTTGGAGACCTGCCCTCCCTCCCAGCACCTCCCAGACAGCCCACCAGTTCCTCCATTCCTCAGTCACACGCAGCCTTCACATCTACTGAATATTACTTGCCTAAATTTAGTTTACTTCTCCAGCATATCAAGCTATTTTAAGTTACAACCCTGTCCTCCGAGGGACTTGCAACCTTCTGCCAGCTTACTACCTCCTGAAGATTATCTCCGGTTGGTTTCCACTTTATTATCAAGATCACTAATACAAATATTGATCAGAAATAGGCCCAGGCCAATCCCCTGCAAAAACTCCTCCAAAGATTGGGACCACGTTGTGTCCAGACAGGGTTGGGGCCACATCCTGAAGGAGTAAGAAGTACGGGAGTTAGAAATGAGCTCTGAAAAACCAGAATAGAGGGTCAGCCAAGACTGACTGATAGCTGGAAACTGGTCTTCAGCTCAGGCAGAGGTAAAAATCCAGGGAAATCCCAGGACTACACGTCCAGATGAAAAACCTGTTGACTGCCATTCCCTTTCTGGTCTAATGGAGTGGAAGAGGAGAGCAGAGAGAACCTGAAACCCTCAGCAGATTGCTTCCAGATCTGGCTTTTCTCTTGCAATACGCAGTATGTGTGGATGCCAAGCAGCAGCAGGGGAGAATCAGAGTGGTTAGATGATGCGATTTCCTTCTGTCCTGCCAGCCTGTAGCACTTCATCCCGGTGAAGATAACCAAGAATGAAAAGATTTGAGGCTGATAAAATAAGAAAAAAATAGAAAGTGGATACTGTAAAAGCTGAAACATTGAAAAAAGCTTGAATAAAAGTGTTACTAACACAGGAGTAAGACACTGGCTTTATTAGAAGCTTTCTTCACGATATCTGAGTTAAGAAAACATATTTTTCATTTTAAAAAGTACTGGAAGTTTCAGAGGAATCCTTCATAAAAGTGATTCAGGAACAGCCACATGTACAGCGAGGAAGTACCCTGCCCTCACAGGAGAATGGATTAAAAAAAATAAAAAAATCAAGCCTGGAAGCTTCTCTGCAAGGTACTTAAACATCACCACAACAAAGGCTAGAGGGGTATTTATAGCAAGTGAGACTCTTCCCTGCTCGCTGCAATATAATCACCAGTGAGTCTTATAGAATCATAGGATGGTTTGGGTTGGAAGGGACCCTAAACATCATCCAGTTCCAATTCCCTGCCCTGGGCAGGGACACCTCCCACCAGACCAGGTTGCCCAAAGCCCCATCCAGCCTGGCCTTGAACCCCTCCAGGGATGGGGCAGCCACAGCTTCTCTGGGCAACTTCTTCCAGTGTCTCACCACCCTCACAGTGAATAATTTCTTCCTAATACCTAATCTAAATTTCCATTCTTTCAGTTCAAAACCATTCCCTCTCATCCTATCGTTCTCATCCCTGACCAAGAGTCCCTCCCCATCTCTCCTGGAGCCCCTTCAGGGACTGGAAGGGGCTCTAAGATCTCCCTGGAGCCTTCTCTTCTCCAGGCTGAACAACCCCAACTCTCTCAACAGAGGTGCTCCAGCCCTCGGATCATTTTCACAGCCCTTGACACATGATGCAATCTCTGGGTCTCCTGCAGGAGTTTCGGGGTTTGACAGGCTGTTCTAGGTGCAAAGCCAAAACAATTACATCCAGGCAGACACTGCACAAACTCAGGAGAGTTGCACAACCCCATCCAGAGGGAACAGAGACAATGGCAGCACAAATGCTCCTTGAACAAAGCAGCAGGGAGGTTTGGCAGACACCAGCGGCTGCAGGGACATGCTGGATGGTAGCCAGAGGGCCCACGAGCCCAACGGCATTGGTCCGTGTAGTACAACAGTAATCACAGGCAGCCACAGTTGAGGCTTTGAGAAGCCAGGTAATGCATTATTTTTTTTTTTGCACCCTTACAAAAGCAGGACCCGCCAAAAATAACCTATTAGCAGCCCCCCATTCTTTCATGTAAGAGCCAAAAATCAAAAGGCAGGGAAAACACATTTTATAACGTGTACATTGATCCCTTTATGCATCGATACCCACATATAGCAGGGAGTCTCTACCCACCTATGTCATACATTTATCTACAGGGGCTTTGAAACTAGTTTCCAGCAATTCTCCCACTCGGTTTCATAATTCTCTCAAATTATCAAGCCCTTCCTTCTTCTCTTTTTACCAGAAGATGTTTTTCTCAGGTCAAAAACCCTTTTAGTGGATTTTTAGAAGACCTAATACAACAGAAAAAGGTAACATTTTGCCATTAGAAAAAAACAACAAACAAATAAAACTAAACCCAATAATCAAGCAATACTTCAATGGGCCTGATCTAGTCTATGGGTAAGTCTGGCCTGAGATCCCTCTCCAGATTTCTCTCCTGAAGCACTTGGATAAAAATACCCTTACAGGGTCTCTGCATAAGCACCACCTGGAAAGACCACCTTTCTCCCACAGCTGAGCAAAACCATCCCATAGCTTTGCTCTCCTTTCCATTGGGAACTCTCCCCTAGTGAGGAAACGCTAGTTTCAGCAGATGACATACCACGGTGACAAGGCAGGACCAAGGTCAAGCTGAGAAGTCAACGCATACATTGGGGGTCTGGATTAACAAGACCCATAGCAGGTACAGGTATGAGAGTGGCTGATCCACAAACCCTTCAACACTCCTTCAACATCACATAGTCAGAGACATAAAGCCCAGGGAAAAGCTTAAATAGACCCCTGGAGCCACAGGTGGAGGCCCCAGGTGAGACTGGTCAGGATGATTAAGGCCTCTCAATGTACTGGGAGCCCTGACAAAACCATTGCCAAGCTCTACCAGAAACTCAGCAAGGACCAGGAAACCTGAAGAGATTGTTCCTTTGCTAGGTCCAGGTCTCTCTAGTGTCAACAGCCAGACCAGCAGATATCCACCCTGGGAAGCACAGGGAACTTCTAGAGGCCATGGTGCAACCTCAAACAAGGTGGCTGCTCCTAAGTTGTGCATCTTTGGGCACAGTCCCATCCTTTTCCCTGGTCTCTGGTTTTCCACAGCTCAGCACATAGGCTATTGACAGTGATTGATTTTATCGTATGTTGTTGGAATTGCAGTTCCCCAAGACTGCTTGAGGGAAAATTAGTGGTAACCCCATGTGCCAAACCAGACTCAAATGGCCTAGGAGGGGTGAAAATCTTGGCAATGCTGGCTGCCTCTCCATTCTGGTGGGATGGATAGGATGTAAGGAAAGCTGAGACAAACTGCATCAGTGAATCTGTTCTCCTGCCCTGTCTCATTCCATTCAGGACATCCCTTGTACAAGTTCCATGAGAGATGGGTCCTTCACTGAAGTACCTTTACAATGAAAGGCAAATAGCATGAACACAAGCAGCTCAGTCTCTATTGACACTTGTTAAGACCCATGCAAATCCTAAGAGCCATGTCCAGCTCTGGAGCAACACTGACAGTCCCCAGCAGACCACTCCAATGGTAACCCTCTCCCTCTGGTGCCTAATACACCCTGTATTGATCCTGGAAGCAAATCCCCACGTACAGCCAAAGGCCACACCTTCAGCCCAGCGTCACTCGCGGAGCAGGAGCAGTTGTGGCTGAGAGTCAGAACACCACACTGAGGTCAGCTGAGGTTAGACAAGAATGGAGGCAGACCACGTCCCCCTCCCCTGCCAAAGGCTGCAGAGGGGTCTCTGCTCTCCTTCCCCAGGCAGGACAGCAGCCCGGTGGTCAAGGCGAGCTCTGTCTCACTCTCTTTCCCCCTGATGTCCATCCTCCTCCATCCCCTGGCAGCACTGAAGGTGGGTACCTCTCCTGCCCCGCTGCCTTCCAGCCTGCCCAGGGGTGTGTGAGCAGGGGGGGCAGCAGGCAGGCAGGTCATGTATAACCCAGGGTGAGGGCCGANTTCACTTGAAAGGGCAAGAGGAGGGGCTGGATAAAAGGGATCCAGCATTATCCGGAATTGAGAGCACAAGAACGCGTC
>VXBJ01004241.1:800262-814411 GCA_013400055.1 Nycticryphes semicollaris
AAAAAAAAAAAAAAAAAAGTTAAGTGCAGGCACCCAGCTTCCCTGCATACCTTCCTTGGTGGAAATCAGGAGCTGGGATCTGAATACGAGCAGAGAAGAGATCAAAGTGGAGACATTACAGGAGGAAGTTTAATAAAACTTAATGCAAAGTAGTTTGTAGGATACTCTTCCCAANTCAGCAAGAGGATAATGGGTATTTGAGGCCCTCCCATTTATAATGGCAGGCACTGATTTGTATTGATGCCATATACTATCTCAGAGTCCATCCCGATATATTAGACTGCATAATTGGGTTTCTATGCATTAGGCAAACTCATAAACCCGCTACGGTGCTAAGACTTTTGGCCGGCAGCGGAACTATCAAAATCAATCCATTGCAATGCTGAGATGGACTTCACCTGCAGTATATACTCCAGAATCAACAGTACACTTTGAGATCTGCAATAAGACCAAGTCAGAACCCTGTATTTTGTACGTCATTAGCTGTGGGGTTCCCCATATGGAGTGTATATGTTGTGGAGCTGTCTGATCATGGATGTAACATCTACCTGGCTCTTCGTGTATCGTTAAATCTCAGGGACTTAGCTGGATCTGGACTGGGGAAGACGACAACCCTTGCCATCAAAGGGACAGATTGTTTAATAAAGTAAATGGGAAATTCCCAGAAAAGTCACACACAAACCCCTCTGGATGAGAAAGGACGTGTTCTCCATGCAGTCTTGGCCATGCAAGACAGCAGGCAAAGAATTTGCACCAGGCCTGAGAAGAGCCCAAAGCAGTTGTTCCTCCAGAGCTAAAGTCTGATTCCTTGGATGAGCTCGTTTCCTGCTCTGAAACACCCTTGGATGGCAACAGGGTTGTTGGGAGGGAACAAATTCACTCCCTTCCAGACATACACGTATTGCACGCTTGGAAGATGATCTTTCCTCCTGTTCTTTAAAGAATCATAGCAGGGAGCAAGAAAATGTCAAGCGGGACTGTGGAACTCAGAAGCCCTGTCCCATCTCTGAATGTCCTGGCTGCATAAGCTGCCCTGTGAGGGCTCAGGCCTGTGTAGCAGGACTCTAGGAGCTACCTTAAAGGGCCTTCTCCCAAGCAGACACCATCCCAGGAGCAGTATCTCCTGCTGATATAAAGTGATCCTAGTTCAAGAGCAGTCTAGCATTGCAGATGCCCGACTAAGCATCCACGTGTCCACCTTAGTAGGTGGACTGGGACCATTTACACAGAACAGTAGTGAAGAAATGGATTAGGACAGGGACAGTAATACCTAACTGGGTGTCTCCTCCACTGTCTGGCTCTGAGGGCAGAACCAGTGCCAAGGAAGTGGAGTCCCAGCCTACTGGAAACAAGAGAGACATGTCCTGGCATACTTACCTGGTGACACAGCGAACCGTGGTGACAACAAAGCACCAGGCCATTTTGCATGAAGGATTAGGAGGGTGGTCAGATATCCATGTGTCTTGCTTCAAAGGGTGGGTAACAGTTCTCTGCCAACATTCCATGTCAAGGATTGGTTCATACAGCATGTCAGAGGTGTTACTCTCTCCATGGCATTTGAGGTCTACACCCAAGCTTGTTTTGCTGAAAAGAAAGGAGAATGAAGAACAGAGGAGCAATTTTTCTCTATGGGGTCTACAGCAAGCAACACCAGATGAGAAATTTTCCTTCACAAGTTCATTTACAGAAGACTCATGCTCCTTTGGGTTCCTTTAATTCCCAACCATTCACTGAACTCAGATGGACAGAGGATTTCAAAGTCAAAGGGCTGGATTCCTGTAGGAACACAATGGCTCCCAAGAATTTCTCATGCCGAATCAACGGACAGGCAACATTTTCCAAAGTAGCCATAACTTGGAAAGTTCAAGCAGTGGGATGTTCTTTTCAAGACGGTATGAAACAACCAGGGTAGAGCTAAGATACTTCTTTCTGGTTTTGCTATTGTATCTTGAAGATCCTCTAACCCACTCTGGAACTGAACTTCCCTATCTACAGAATGGAAAATGGTTCCCTGTGCTTTAGGCTTGGTCTCTAAGCCTGTTTTGCCCAGATCACCATGGGAACTTCCATCCACAGTAAGTAGATGCAAATGACTCTCTGTATTCCCACTGTCTTCCACCCAGACCCATGCGCAGGGCTGAGTCCACCTTCATGTGGTCCCATGCACAGTGCCTATGTTCAGCAAAGTTGAGGGAAGGAGTAGGAGCATAGGATAGAAAAGTGGAAGAGCTGGGCCTTATCTCCAACTTAGACTTTCTACAGAATGTTGGGGCAGAGCTCCAAAATGCTCCGTTTTCCTTTCTGTAAAACAGATGAGCTACGCTCTTAATCCCTCTTTCATAGAATCAAAAATGGAATAACAGAATGGTTCGGGTTGGAAGGGAACTTAAAGATCATACAGTTCCAACACCCCTGCCCTGGACAGGGACACCTCCCACCAGACCAGGTTGCTCAAAGCCCCATCCAGCCTGGCCTTGAACCCCTCCAGGGATGGGGCAGCCACAGCTTCTCTGGGCAACCTCTTCCAGCGTCTCACCACCCTCACAGCAGAGAATTTCTTCCTAAAATCTAGTCTAAGTCTACCCTCTTTCAGTTTAAAACTCTTACCCCTCATCCTATCGCTCTACTCCCTAATAAAGAGCCCCTCCCCATCTCTAATGTAGCCCCCCTTTGCCAAGGGGGTAACACTGCTTCTTCCACCTCTCCAGCCCCAACAGCATGCAGGAGCAGGCAGATGGGCTGAGAGCTGGGACCATCCTGTTGACGGCTCCTGGCCCACTACACGTCTTGTATAATTTGTGAAAATACCAACCTAAAACTGAGCTCCCTGGCCTGGAAAAATGAGGCTACTGGAGCTGCCCTGGCAAGGCTGCGTGGCAGTACTGTGGCATCACATCCCTGTCCTCATAGGATGTGGGCTGCAAGCTGACTCTGCTTAGAGAGAACATTAACTACACCTCTTTATTATTGAGAAGAAATTTATTGGAGACATCCCTCCCTCTCTCCAGCTTCTCCTTTACCTTCGCGGAAAAGTAAACATTTAATTTTTTTTGTTGTTAATAGATTTAATGTTCATTTGTCGGTAGCCTAGGGGCAGGAACGCGTGACATTTCAAATAATTGTTGTTTCGGGGGTATCCTCTGGAGGAAAATGCTGCAAAAGTGTGGAGAAGATTTAAGTAAATTACTGTGTCAGCTTCTATTTATTCCTTACATGATTGCCAGAGGCAGGGCTGCGAGATAACCATTAGAGGCCCAGCCATAAAACAGGGAAGCAGAATTTCAAAAAGCTGGAGTGCCATTACTGGAAAGTTAGTGTGTAACATGTTAAATTATCCCCAAAGTAGGGGGAGGCAGGAGAGGGGGGAGGCACATGTCTGAGAGGGAAAGAAAAGAAAAAGAGAGAAAGAGGGACTGTTTGACTGAAAAGAAGGAATTGCTCCATGGGGATGGAGTGAAATATTAGATAGATGGACAGACAGATAAAGAGAGGAAGAAGGAATGAAGACCAGGGCAGTCCTCGAGTCCAGCTCTGAAGGCCTGCCATGGTGCTTGAGGGCCTTTGGAGCAGGGTGTTCAGTTTTGGAGTCCTACCTGAGGGTGTTGAGGAGGGATGACCCAGGAAGAAGAGCAGATGGGCGCTACATCTGAGATGCTTCAAAGCTGTGTGATGACTTAGCTGAAGTGGAGTCAAACGGCTCCTTTTCCTATGGCTAGAAAAGGCTGTGGACATGGCAAATCCAGTTGCCTCTGCATAAGCAGCAAGAAATTTGGGCCTAGTTCCCTCCAACTTTGTTGCCTTCAAGTCTCTGGGGCACAACCAGAGGCTCTAAAGAGAGTACAGTTTCCTGCCTGTTAAGGCATCTTGGCTTTTTTCTTTGCTTTTGACTTCACTTATTACCTCTAAAAGGTATTCCACCATCTCAGTCAAGGGGAGTGTCAAGTTTGGTCTGGTGCTGGGTGTAGCTTCAATCCAAGCAAGTCTGCTCAGCTCCAACCTGGAGGCAACCTGTGGTTCCATCAGAAAAGGCCTTTGCACAGGGAAGAAGCAGCAGGGGCAGAAAGAACTGCAAAAAACCCCAAAATTGCATGTTCAAAAAATGCCACAGAACTGAAGCGGTAAAAGCACGGAGCAAAGACACTCGCTGGGAGCAAACTGCTGTCTCCCAATGCGGTCCTTCCACAAGAATGTAGGCCAGGGAAGAGAAGAAAGAGGTAGGTGCCAAGATGCTGAACAAGTCTACAGCATGGCCCAGCGTGAAGACGACATGTCAGGACCCAGGACACTATTCCCTGCTCTCCCTGTCCCATGCCAACCTTTGTCCAACTGACCCGCTGAATTATTTGAGGTTTACTACATTGTACATGGGGATGGGAAGCCACAGCTATGCCAGCTATCTCTAGGGCAACCCAACAGAATCCACATGTTGATGGACTAGTGGGGAAGGCAAGTCAGATCATCAGATCCTTCCTATCTCCCACCTCTCTTCTGTATCACCCAAAGGACCAGCGAGGGGCAGAGGCAGCCCCAACCCTGCTCAGGACCACGGAGCCTGCTGCAAGACGATGCTCAGGCTGGACGTTTAAGCAGCTCTTGAAAGCAAAAGGAAGGAAGCCTTGCCTGGAGGGAATGGGAAATGCTCAAGTCCTGACACTGAAGCTAACAGAAAGGGACAGGAGCCAGCTCATTAGCCACGGGGGGGCAGGAGGAGATCCCATGGAGCAGCAGGCAGGCTCTATCTGCCACGTGCGGGATTTTTGTTGGAGCGTCTAACACAGCAGGAGAATGGCCCCATGGCCCTTTGCTGTAATCAGGCCTGGCCCTTCCAGCGTTCTCACAAGCTCGGCCATCCCTTGGGCTCCCCTTGACACCTTCCTTGTCGTGTCCATTTGTGCTGCTCTGTCCTGTACCAGCCTCCCCACCGGTCTCCCTCCACTCCTCTTTATTACTGATGCTCCGCGGCTCGGCGCTGCCCTCTGACTCATTGCCCATTCTCCTTTTCTTTCACAGTAATTTATTTACATCAGGAAAAACAATTAAGTTCCAAAAAGTCGTGTTTATCCCGGAGATCTGGTTTTATCTTCCCCAACATCACTTTTCATTTGTTCTTGCTATTGCTTCATTTTTCCTCCCTCCCCTGGTCCAAGGCAAGCTCGACCGTGTGGGAGCCAAGGGGCTAACAACCTCAGCCCCAGCCTCTCCAAACCAATGGCTCTGCTCCCACCCTCTCAACCCAAGAGGATGGGAGTCCAACCACATGCTCAACAATAAATAACCAGGGGAGATTTTTTTTTCCCTTTTTTTTTTTTTTTTTTAATTTTAACGACTCACAAGGAAGACTTGCTGGTTAAATCATTGCTAACTCTCAACCTCCTCAATATTTCTTTGCTAATAGACTTCAGGTTTAATTGAAGGATCTTCTCTGGACTCTGTCTAAGGCACCATTTTCTCTTTAACCCCACCGCTCACAGCCTCACAAAAGCCAATCCATTAAGGGTCTTCATTAGTTTGAGCACCAGCCAACCACCCAAGCGGCAAAGGTCAAACACAGTCACCTGTCACAACATGGCAGTAAAACTACTAATTGTATGGGAACAAATGAGATAAAAAGATGGTACTATTATGCTATTTGATTTATTTTGTTTCCAAAGAGTCATTTAAGTCTAATTTACTTTGCAAGCTGTAGAGTGGGCCTGTGTGGATACAGATACTTGTGTGAGCAAACGTGGGCGTGCACGCGAGTGTGTAGCCCTCTCCCTCATGCATGTATATAGACATGTACCTACGCACAGGGGTCTGAAACACAAGTCTGGGGAACCATAAAGTCATGGCACCATAAAGACTTACATTTAACCCTTCATACAGGCAGAGCCCACCATGACTCTCTGATAGTAGCACGGAGTCACATCAGCCCTGCTGCTGCCAGCTCGGTGGCCCATCGCACCGTTCCACAGCATCCCAGCTGCAACAGCAACGGCCAAGGGTCCCATTTTGGAAGGGCATTTGCTTTTGGAAGCCTTTCTCTCCCTTTTTTGTGTGCTCGGGAGGAGAAAATGGCCCACGTGCCCTCTGGTGGACAAATGCCACTTTGCAGCTCCAGGATCCAAATGGAAAGCTGGAGGTGGCCATATTTGTAGGCACAAAAAGAAGTCGCCTCCGTACGAGGTTTTTAAAAGCTTGCTTTCTCTCCAGCTCGTCCTGGCAACCGTGTTGTCAGCACATGTCTGTGACTGCCAACTGAAAAAATCTGGACTTTCTGAGGCACAAAACACACAGCCCAGCCTCACCACTTCATTGTAGTTGCCAAATCAACATGGCCATCTCCACCAACGGTTCCCATTACCAGATGGGGGTAGCGTTTTTCCTGGAAGAAGATGTAAATAGTACTTGTCCTGGACTAAAGATCTTCTTATTCAAACACAGGACCCAATCTCAGGCTGTACAGTCACCCTTTGGCACAGCAGACCAAATATCTGACAGAATCTGGACAAAAGCTTCTGTGGCTTTTAAAACACACTTAATGCCGATTTACTACTTTGATATTGAATATAGATAACCCAGAATTCTGAGCAGAGGTGAAACATTCAGAGGCTTTTCAAAGCACAGGTCCCTCCGTGCTCATGCCTTAGGGACGCTGTCTTGGCTTCATTGTGGTTTGGATCAACTCTTTCAGGGCAATGCAGGGAGGAGAGCAAGGGACCACAAGCTCTTGCACCAAACAAATGAGGGGAGACCCGAGGACCTCATAGCAATGAGACAGCTTGACAGCTTCCCCCAGCACAACCAACATGGACAGACTTCGTAAGTAGAGCTGTTGGGAGAGTGGGAATATTCCCATGAAGGCAGCAATGCCATCTCTGCTTTTCTTTGAAGTTTTTTGACCATCTCTGTTCACCAGGGCGTCATGCAGGTCATCACAATCAACACTCCCTACTACGTGTTGTACAGCCAGCAAACACAAATCAAAAAGGAAAAATATCCACTTGAAACATTTCAAAGCATTACGAAGGCTCTTTTCAAATGCCTGCTTGCACAGGAAAGCCCGTTAGTTACGATAAACCCAACTGACCAGAGAGAGAACACTAAGATTAAGAATTAAGAAGAGGCAGATGGCTCCTGGGTAAGCATAGCTGAGGAAAGAACCTGGGGAAGATGAAAGCAGATGACCACACAGCCACTTCTAGGACAAGGCCGCTTCCCCAAGCAGGAGGGACTACACACCTGAAAATACAGCTAGGATATTGTCTGGAGAGGGATGCAAGTTCCCCTCTGAAGCGGTAAGAGCATTTCTGGCTGCCTTGGCTCGCCATGGCCCAGACATTCAGACATGGTTGCCTCTCAAGGAAGAGCCAGGGTCACGCCTGTCAAGCTCAATCAAACACGTCCTTGCGTTCACTTCAGCAAGCAGATTAGTGAGACTTAACTTGTTCTTGGCATTATGGGAGATCACATGGGCTTCTGTAAAACGTGAAAAGCAATATACACCATCCCCCTCCTTTTCTGGTGCTTCCAAAGTCCAGAAATGATCTTGTCCTACGTTTTCTATTCCTGACAAAAATAGGGAGGAGCTTGGTCACAGTTTTGTGTGCCAATGGTGAGCATTTATATTAGTCAATACTACCATTAGGGACCTGAATCACATGTCAGCTGTGATTCTGCTCCTTTTCCTCTTCATCAGTTTGTCCCCAACCCCTTTCTCCCCTCTCACTTTGCTCCCGTCTCACTTCACGACTCCCCCAGTGCTGAGATCAGCCGTACCACGCTGCTTATCTTCAGCAGTCATCAACACGTTACAGAGGATCCCACCAGCCCAAACTCATTAGCCCTCAGCTCACAAAGGGCTCATGAGAAAAATACATTCCCTCAGCCTGTGTTCAGAAAAAGGCATTTTCTGCTGTGGGTGAGAAACAGACTCCACCAAGCTTGTGACGCATCATCACAGCTACCAGCAGGACCCCACAGTGGAGCTGCTTTCTGGGAAGAAGGGAAAATTAGAAGTTGTTTTGGCTGGCAGTTGGTCATTTACACCATGTGAATGAATCCAACCAGCCCTAAATCAGCTCCAGAACTAGAAGAAGGGGGATGACAAAAGCATTAAAGCATTTCTCCATTTTTTTTTCTGTTATTCAAAGCTTGCATTTCAATTCACCTTTTCTTCTGTCAAAATTTGAAAAATAATAAACCCCACAGGGCCTCCTGAGACTTTCTCCCCTCCAAATTCCCTCGATATTCAAATAATACAAGAGGGTAAACAGCATTTCACAGCTCCAGTGGAGTCCAAATTAGTTTTCCTGGCAACTAAATGCAGTGTCTCCTCCACTATGCACACACACATCGCTGCCTACAGCATTAACAGATCCTGCCTGAAGTGCAAAGCCAAGGAACCAAAAGGATGCAATGCCAGAACTGAAACTGCCTTGTAGTGTTAAAGCCCCTAAACACACATTGCATTATGTTACCAGCTTCAAGTACACAATCTCAACTATATTTCCAAAGATATGACTCCTTAATCTAGGATTTAGCACGGCGTTCCCTTAATAAGCATCTCTGCCCTTATTTTCTTTTCCCTTTGTTCACTGTTAGGTCTTAGGTGCTGTATTCACTGCACGAGCCTTTTCCTGGAGACAAAACTGTACATTTCTGTCTCTTCTGGGTTTTTTTTCTGGTGTTCAATCATAAGAGTGGTTGAGCACTTTTCTGAGTTGAATCCACTCATCTTCCAAAAAAATGGGACCTGTTATTTCCATTCTAGAGACAAGAAACTGAGGCACACTGGAACGGAGACCCAAAGCCATCTCATTTTGGAAACCCTTTATGTTTTCAATGCACTCGGTTCACTCTGTGCAAGCACCACACCACACATGCAGCAATGATATCTGTGGCTCAGAGCCACACCTCACGATAAAGCCGGGGGAAGCACGACCCTAAAAAATTAGAGAAATTATTACCGGGGCAAAGTGATTCATCCAACCTGCAATCTCATTGGAGGTTCAAGCAAGTAAAGAGGCAGAAGCCACACAGACAAACCATTTTCAGTCTGCTCCATTCCTGAGCACATCCAGGTTGAGCAGCGAAGATGATGGGAGCACTATTTAAAATCTTTGTAACCAAAGACTTGCCTATAATAGAGAAAGAGAGAGATGCCCGGCAGAAGTTGTCAGATCTTCACCACACTAATGCTGACCAACATGAAAAAAATGCTTTTTTAATACTGTTGTGAGTGGAAGAGAGGAAAGACAACATTCTTAGCTTGCTTTTCCAACGTGTAAGAGAACTACATACTGCCCCCTCTGACAAATCCAAACCAAAAGAAAAAAGACCAGGCACCACACTGTCAAGAATAATTGACTGCGCAAACACAATTTAGGAAGCAGCAGATTTGCAGAAAAGTATCTTGGAGTGATGATGAATCACATCCATGAGTCAACTATGTCAAGCTTTTCAGGGAGAAAAAAAAAAAAAACAAACCAGCTAACACAAGAGGATTATGAACAGCAGCGTCCTTTGCAAGACACACAAATTACTCTTCCCACTATAATCTATCCCAGAAAGGGCTCCTTTGGTGGGCTGCTTTCCATATGGGGCAATTTAAGCAACATGCAAATTTACTCAGGACTCTGAGTCCTCGGGAGTGGGGAACAAATGCTCAGACGTCTGTGAAGATGAGATGGAAGACCAAATGAACTGGAAGTGTTTAGTTGGAAAAGCAAACAAACAAACAAAAAAGATTGAGGAGAGACACGGCAGGAGTTTACTAACAGGTGAAAGAGGAAATGAATGATTTTTTTTTCCATGTCACTGACAGATACAAAAAGAAGTTAGGAGCTTAAACTAGAACAAAAATAAGATTTACTTTGGACATTGGGAAGAATGTTAGAGGAGTAAGTACTGCCATAGATTTTTCTGGAGAGAGGAGGCCGACTTCACTGGAGTTTCTAAGGACAGATTAGACAAACATCTGTCAGAATTGCCTAGATAGCTGTGATCTTCCCTTGGGAGCAAAGGTATATGGTAAAGATTTCCTGAATAAAGCTCAGTCCTCATCAAATTCCAGTATTGCAACCCAGAGCATGGGATGCTAGTTCTGCTCAGAGAAACAAAAAATGTTTAAAATTATATTTTCCCAAAAGGTATAAACTACTTAATAAATGTAAAAGTTCCATCGAGCAAATATCTAGCCTGAAAGATCTGAGATTATGTAGTTAATATTTGATAAAATCGTAAGCAACAGAAAATGGTGGTTGATAATGAGAAATTTGGGCAGATTCTACCAACAGCTGTTATTTTAAGTCTCCATTGTAGCTCCAGAGATTTGCACAGATTGAAGAAGCATTGGCTTGTGGTGTTGATGAGAAAGTCCTGGAATTACTTTTCACACAAAAGTAGGGATGGGTCAAAACTCCAGCTCAAGGCCAGTTCATCCCAACAATCTCACAGAGTAATAGAATGGTTAGAGTTGGAAGGGAGCTTAAAGACCAACCCCCTGCCCTGGGCAGGGACACCTCCCACCAGACCAGGTTGCTCCAAGCCCCATCCAGCTTGACCTTGAACCCCTCCAGGGATGGGGCAGCCACAGCTTCTCTGGGCAACCTCTTCCAGTGTTTCACACCACTGTAACAGCAAAGAATTTCTTCCTGACATCTAATCTAAATCTCCCCTCTTTCAGTTTAAAACCACCATCCCTCATCCTATTGCTACATTCCTTCATGAACAGTCCCTCCCCATCTCTCCTGTAGCCCTCTTTAGGTACTGGAAGGCTGCTTTAAGGTCTCCCCGGAGCCTTCTGTTCTCCAGGCTGAATAACCCCAACTCTCTCAGCCTGTCTTCATAGGAGAGTTGCTCCAGCCCTTTGATCATCTTCATGGCCCTTAATTCTGACTTGATTTTGTTTATATCTCAGTGTCCTGGTTGCAGCCAACGGGTCTCCCCACACCAGACCACAGGCTCTTTTACGTTGCAACCTCACAGACCACCAGAGAAGCTCACCGAGAACCTCTCCGTTCATCCCCTGCAGCCCCACTCTGCTCGCTCCTCACGTCCCGGCTCGGCGGCAGCGGGACGGGACGTTCCTTCTGGCCACTGATGGTCACTGAGGAGCTCGGTCCTGGAAGGGACCGCTCCGCGTCCCCGCCGTTGCCGGTCACCCCCGGGATCGGCGGACGCCGCCCGCATCAAGGTCGCGACTTCAGCACCGCGGAGAGCGGCCCCGCGCCCGTCCCGTCCCCGTCCCTTCGGGAAACGGGACCAGGCTCCGCTTCGAGGAGGAGAGGGGGGGTTTTGGGGTGTAGGGGGGATGGGGAGGGATTTCCACCCCGACCCCCCTGGCAGCTTGTTACGGTGTGGAAAAACTTGCCTGGCCCCTGATTTATCCGGGCTCACCTCGCCTGAGCGGAAATCTATTCCGAGGAACCACTGAAATCTGGATGACTCTAAATTACAGTCTAACCTTGGGCCTATTTTTGATCTAAAATTATCGTGTTAAATAAAGGTGTCCCTACCATTCATTATCTCAGGGCGGGGGGGGAGGAAAGACACATAGCGCCATATTTCTGAAAGGGAGTGTCCTAACGCCATTCTCTTCCCATTGTGAATGGCACCAGGTCATTAACCAAGCCAGTTAAGTAACTCACCAATTGGCTAGCCATCCTGCCAACCAGAAAACCAGCTTGTTACTTGGGCAATCACATAATTGCATTTTACGTCTTCAAATAGCCCTTAACAAGCAGGAACTAATTAACATCCATAACACCCCAACGATCTCTGGATGCCTACTTCCATCTCACAGCTCGGGAAACTGAGGCAAAGAGCCACAAAACCCAGTAATGGCAAAGAAAGAGCTAGAAAAACACTCCTGGTTCCCAGCCCTGTATTCACTCCATTCCCTAGGAAACACATGAAGGATGCTTTTACCCATATGATGAAGCTACCAGCAACCACTGCATCATCAACTAAGCCATCAGTCAGCCTAATAATTAGCCAATTAATTAGCAACCACCCAAAGCAGATTCATTTACTCAGGGCTCCATCTAACACTGCAGTTGGATGGGGGAATCGAAACAAGGAGTGGAACAGCAGAGCTTTGCCACGCACCAGGCCCTGGCCAGCTTACAAACAGGGAACACTGGTGGGCTTCAGAGCCCAGCACTGCAGCTGAGATTTTTGGTGGCCGATGTATGTAGAGCCACATTCCCAGATCCTGGAGGAAGAGATGATCCTCTGACCAGGGAAAGGAGAAGACTGAAAAGCCAGTTTGAACCCAAATCCCAACACAGTGGATATTACCTAGAGACCAGATCCCTACTGAACCAGCAAGGACATAAGAATATGGAGAGCAGGGAGGGATTCTCCCAACAGAAAATGTGGCAAAGTGGGAAAGGTTGGGCTTTTCCATTCAGGGTGTGCCAAGGGCCCAGGATTACTCACCCGAGCAGTCTGGAGTCTGAGAGCAGCTGCAGTGAAAAGTCAAAAGGTCTATATGAAGGAGAAAGGTTTTCTTTGTAGGTAAAGCCTTTCACTGTGAAGCACCTAAAGAGATTTTGTGGAGGACACAAGATTGTTATTTCAAGTTGTCATCATCATCATCATCATTATTATTATTATTATAAGATTGTGGGCTTACACCAGAAAAAAAATTCATATCTTCAAGACCACTCTCTCAGCTCCCCAGGAACCCTCAAACATCCAGCTAAAAATTTGTGGGTCTGTTTAGTGCGAAGTAGAAAAGGAAACAGCAGTTAATTTTATATTTTAAAGCTACTTTAGACTCTTAACTCACACCATCACGGAGGGAAAGACTAATTAGTAGCAGCAGGAAAGAATAAGTCTTTAACCTGGGGGAAAAAAAAAGTGAGTGCAAAATAGAATCTTGTGGTTATCTTTATGTAAACTTTTTTTTAATATTTGAGGGATTTCAATAGAAATTTCCCCCTATGTAGATGAAAAAAAAAAAAAACAATTAAATCCCATGTTTTCCTAAAAGACCAGGGTCACATCATCACGATCGTGCAAGGACAGAGCAGAGAGTATGGTGTTTTGCATATACTGCTTCCTCCTCCTGAAAAATCAGAGTGATTTTTTTTCCAAGTGTTTGTTGCACAAAAGAGACCTTCCACACCAATTAGCTTAATCAAATTGTTATTTTCTTCCTTCCCAAACAAAGGTGTTTTATTCAAGCATTTTGATCAAGCTTGAAGATGTAAGCCCAGGCTCGCAACAGATGATGTGACCGTGCCTTGACCATTTGCAATCTATTACCTGGGCTCTGCAACCCACTGTTAGCCTCTGTGAACTGCAGTGTGAAGAGCCACTGCAAGGGTGGTGTAAACCAGTTTATTTTGCCTCCTAATCAGAGCAGGCTGTGAGTGGGACTCCCGAGCAGCTACGTGGGCTTAGCTAATGGGAAACAACTTGCAATAGTGACACCAAGTATTTGCTTTGGGCTTACCCCTTCTGCTAATGCCATTAAAACGGTGTGGCTCAGCAGTTCCCAAAGGGATTATCACGAGCATCCAAGTTGAGGGGCTCCTCATCTGACCAGCCCCTGATCTGCGCCTTCATCAGCAGAATGGGTTTCAGGCTCACCGAGCGCCCAGTGGGGTCACCCCCACCCTCAAACTGCTTCTCCTTATGAAATATCTTCAGCCTGCAAGAGACAGTGAAAAACAAAAATAAAAATATCAATACAGATTCTCTCCCCTCTCCAGCCTGCAGAACTGCCAGGCAGTCTCTCTTGGGAAGGCAAGACCAAGCTGGATGGAGCTTTTGTGCAACCTGGTCTGGTGGGAGGTATCCCTGCCCAGGGCAGGGTGGTTGGAACTGGATGATTTTGAAGGTCCCTTCCAACCTGAACCATTCTATGACCCTGTGATAAGCCCAGCGATCTCCCTGCGTCTCCAAGGCCCACAGAGCTGTTTGTCCATCTTGCAGGAGGAGCAGGCTAGTAAGGAGGCCAAGACCCATGAAGTGGCCTCCTGCAGCAGAAAAAAACCTGTGTGAGGATATGTGAAAAATAACCCTGACTTGCTAATCCTAGCTGTGAGCAAACAATTAGCAGGAAGCAGAGGCAAACAGGAAAGCTGATTTAATTATGTGACACTGATACAGCCAGTGAACTGGAGGGGAGGGAAGGGGGGAGGCAAAGCGGGGAGGG
>VXBJ01004241.1:814503-834616 GCA_013400055.1 Nycticryphes semicollaris
GGGGTCTCTGCCCCCTCTGAGCGGGCATGTGGGGAGATGGAGGGGGAGGCAACCCGGCACCTTTCCCTTTGCCGTATCCACCGGCACCCAAAGACACCTGCCGAGGGGGGCCGGGCTCACGTAGGCTCCCACCGAGACACCTGCTGTAGAGACAGGCTCAGATGTGATGTACCTACCACCAGCCACTCAGGACTGGGAGATAAACACACACAACACCCAGGTAACAGTTCATCACTGAAAGCATCTACAGCTGGACATTAAAAATATATGTGTATATATATATATATATGTCCACATGCATGCTCTCAACATCTGGGTGCAAGCCCTTGACCCGAACACGCAGAGTCAGGGAAACCCAGGCACAATACGGTACGTAAACAGGTTGTCCTGGCACACACAAGTGGGAAAGTCTGGAGGCCCTGTTTCAGAGCTCACGAGCACATGGAGTTAGTCAAAGGGATGCTAAGCCATGTTATTTTAAAAGCTTCACCTGCAGCCCAGGAGAGGGGAAGCTGAAGGCCCCTGGGCAGTGGAAGCCTCAGGAAGGGGCTTATGAACAGGGGCCTGTTGTCAGCAGTTTTGCAAATACTGATACCGTGTGCCATGAACTAAGAATCTCCCAAAACACGCTCCAAACACCATCCCAAAGACTCTGACTGACCAGAGGAAGGGCCTGGTACTGAAACTGGGACACGTCCCAAGGGAGAGAACAATGTCAGGGTGAGCAGGGTGGAAGAGCCAGATCCCTGTCAGAACTCCAGTCTGACTCGTTCCCAAAGTCTGGCCTATGAGTCCCACAGACTCCATGAGGGATCCAATCTCTTGCTGTGAGAACCAAGCCATCAGACGTGAAATCACAAAAGAAACTTTTAATGGGGACCAAAGCCTCTATCTCCTTATCCCCAAAACCTTGCCCAGGGGAAGTACCAACCAAAGCCCCTCCAAGACGCTCTGCCAGAGGGAGGCTTCATGCGTGCATCAGATCTGCAGCCAAGACCTTGATGGAAGAGGGAAATCCCAGAGGCCTGGCCTGCTTCTTAAACTATGCTTGGCTGCAAAAGGAAATCACTCTGAAAAAAAAAAAAAGAAAACCTCAACAAAGTCTCCTTCTTTCCAGACCACAAAATTCTCTCCATGCTCATGTCAACCAGGTTGGTAGAAGCTTTGCTCCATGGTGGCCAAATCCACACCTGACCACAGCGTGGGTCAAAGCAACCTTCATCCACTGAGCGTGGAAGGTGGAGTTGGTGCACTACAAGGCAGCCAGACCCTCTCCCATTCCCACGGTGGCCCCATTTATCAGTCCCAGGGAGACAACTCACCCTATGACCCAGCACTGATTCACCGTGTCGGTGCCCAGACTCACAGAAACACTCACGTGTAAGAGACCCACGTGCACACATGCATGTGCACACACGTGTGGGCTGAGAGCAATTCAGCTGTGTCCAGCACCTTCATCTCCATCCCTTCTCCTCCCACCCCATCGCCCAACAGATGCTGCCGAGCAGGGCCGGGAAGGCAGGAGGGGAGCTGGGAAGAGGGATGAAGAGGTACCCCAAGAGGGAGAGCAGCAGCCTCCAACAACCCTGGTAGGAAAAGTAGGGGGGCTGAGGCTGTGGGGGAGGGGAGGGAGACAAGGCAGGGAGGGCTTCTCATTGTGAGGGAAATTTTATTTTTAACAGATGCTAAGGCAGATGGCACAGAATTAACAGAAAATGGGAGAGGAAAAAAGAGGAAGAACATTACTGGCTCCAGAGAGAGTGGACATTAAAAAAATAAAGAATAAGGGAATGAAAACAAGTTTAAGTACTCTCTCCAGAGGAGGGGGGGAGGGAAAGCGCGAGGCAGAGCAGGGATGAAGCAGCGTGATAATAACCAAAGGCGTGAAATTGCAAAAGTAAAATTTGTGGCACTCGGGAGGGGCTGATAAGGCCCCAGCTTCATTGCAAAACTCACTCAGAAATTACTGATGTGATGTTTTAGCCTTTATCATTAATAATAATCGAGAGTGGGGAGCGGGGTGGGGGGCGCCTGAAACAAAGAGGGAGAGGAATCGCCTGAGCATCTGAAACCTGGGGAAGGAGGAAGAGGCAGCAAGGGGAGAGGATCAGAGAAGGGGCTCAAATGAGGGAGGAAAAGGATGAGAAGGGAAAGAAAAGCTGAAAAAAGGGAAAAGGAAGGGGTGCCAGCCAAGAATAAAAAAAATTTAAAAAAAAGAGGAGGAAAGAGCTGGAGGAGGAAGGTTAAAGGACACGAGGAGAACAAAGGGAAAAGGCAGACAAACAGGAGTTGGGGAAGAAAATGCCAAAAAGTGAGAGGAGGGGGGAAAAGGCGGCTGTGAGAGAAAAGAAGGTGAATGAATGGAGTAAATGATAGCAGAGATGAAATAGGGGGAGAAGACAGACTGCAGGACAGGGAGTAAGAGAGGGGGAGACAAAGAGATATGGCCCTGCCGCTCTCCTCCCAAATTAATCGAGGATACATCAACCCCAGCCACTAAAACAGAGCTATTATGAATGGGTTAGTCACAGGTGGAGTTAAAGGCCTACAGAGGGATATTAGCCAAAATTGAGTGGCTTTTAATTTCTTTCTAACGAGAGATTGTGGCTGGGGAGCCAGACAGTGCCTCGGCTTAGCTAGGCCTGAAGGCAGCTAAAGACGGGAGCCGGCAGCTTCCCACAGCCAGGCTAAACCACAGGCGAGCTGACCTGTGCCGTACACGCAGCGAGGTGGAAAAGCCACGTGTGAGCTGACCTGCCCTCCCCGTGTGACAGAACAGCAGGGTCACGGCACGGGGACACAGATGACAAAGCCGGCAGGGACCCACCGGACACCCTCTGCATCAGCACAGGATGGACAGACAGACGGATGGTGTCCCAGTGTCCGGGGTGGAGGGGATTCATCCTGCCCGTGGGAGCTTTGATTTTCCTGGGAGGAAGATCCCCCTGCACTGCAGCCTGCTCGTTGCCCTCCTGGAGAGACCAGGGAGCTTCGACACAAGACCAGGACATCTGGGTTCTATTTCTGGCTCCGCTGCTGGCAATTCACCACATTTCTCCATTTCCCCCATCTGCTATCCGGGAATAACGCAGTGTTGTTAAAACTAGAGCACTTAAAAATGACGAATCAGACCATCTCCCCATTCCAAAATCACGAGGTCGGTTTAAAAAAAATCATGACACCTTCAAGAAGGAGCGGGCCACATGCAGGAGGACTCGCACACCCAGTCTACGGGACTCTAGTTTTCCCACTTTCCTACAAGATTTAGAACGGAGTTTCTTTCTTTTTCCTGAACTTGAAAGTCCCAGTTCATTTGGCCACTTGACAGTGGCACAGCGTAAACAAACAAACAAAAAATCATGATCTCCAGTAATACTAAGTAAAATTTTTTTTTCTATAGAGGATCTGCAAATTGTCCATGAAAACCTCGTGCTTCCCAAAGTATTAATTCATTAAAACTAAAGGGAGGGGAAAATTTCAAACGACCGTCTCTCCCTGAAGCAATTTCAGAGAGGGGAAAGAAAAAGAAAAAGAAAAAAAAAAACCAAAACCATCACAAAAAAAAAGTTGTGGAACCATGGCAACATCCAGCTCTGACATTTTCCAAACAAAAACATTTGTTTTATGGTGGCAAACGACTTTTCATTTTTAAGTTCTAGACCATTTCGGCGTAAAAGAGACTTTCAAACAGTAAAAAGTTGCACTGGGAGCAGAATATTTCATTCGATCCAATGCAGAATTTTGGGGGTAGGATATAGGGAGAGGGAGACAGGGTCAGGCTGAGATTCAAATTATTCCTTTGTGAAAGCTTTACATATTTTTAATTCTTATCCCATTTTGGAACAGAAGTAACTGCAGTTTACAAATTCTTATAGAGAAAAAAAAGGTATTTTTTGCCTGGATCCATTTTCCATCGACGTGAGACGTTTGTGCTGTATGAGGAAGTTCTCTATGTGAGGAAGTATGTGCTAACTATTCTTATTTCATCCATTGCCCACATGATCCAGCCTAAATAACCCCCGCGTACACTCGCCTCTCATTGCCGTTCGAATACTCACGCATCTCTCCCTTTTCCAAGCTGGACCCGGGCTCTCTTGTGATAGTTTACTCAGGAGTGGATGTGCTTTCAGGTGAAAGACACAAACCAGATGAGCTGGAAAGCGCCTATGTGACCTCTGAACCAACACAAACACTTCTATGCAATCATAGAATGGTTTGGGTTGGAAGGGACCTTCGAGATCATCCAGTTCCAACCCCCTGCCCTGGGCAGGGACACCTCCCACCAGATCAGCTTGCTCAAAAGCCCCATCCAGCCTGGTCTTGAACCCCTCCAGGGATGGAGTAGCCACAACTTCCCTGGGCAACTTGTTCCAGTGCCTCACCATCCTCACAAGAAAGAATTTCTTTCTAGTATCTAATCTAAATCTCCCCTCTTTCAATTTAAAGCCGTTACCCCTTGTCCTGTCACTACACTTCCTGACAAAGGGTCCCTTCTCCAGCTCTTCTGCAGGCCCTCTTCAGATATTGGAAGGCTGCTATAAGGAGCACACGTGAAGGTAGCAGGAAGCACTCCTGACAAACAGGGTCAACTCACAGGACAGGGGCACAGAAGGTAATTGTGATTACACAAGTGGTGCATCCATGGAACACATGCACCAAGTCATAAAACCCTACAGAAGCTGCTCTTACAGCACGGAACATCACATGAAATCCAGTAACAACAGCCATGTCTAATGAGCAGGAGTCACAGCTGGAAATCACCTGCTAATTCATCTGAGAAGAATTTATAAGACTGAGAATCATCCAGTCTTGGTGGTGAGATAAATCTGCACCGCTTCTCTGGATCTTACTGACACTTGGATGAAGAAATTTTAACCTTCTAATGAAAGAGCCTGCAAAGAGAAGAGACGATGTTCACGCAAAGGACCCAGAGGCAGGGCTGCTGGGTTCCAGGCTCACCTCAAAATCAAAATTCGCCTCCAGCTCCACCAGAAAATAAGAGCAGCTGCCAGATGCACCTGGTTTGGCATTTTCATCCATTTAAAATGTTGCAGGCTATTTTTTCTTTCAAATACACAAGAGAAAGACTCTGTATGTGAGGGTAAGTGCAGCTGGGAGAGGTCAGCAGTGCTGGAGTCTGGTTCATCCAGTTTCTGAGCCTCCTCTCCACATCTCCAGTTGGAGAACCTCTAACCCACCCATCAGGCAAACAGTCCCATGGTGTGAAGTTCAGCCTTCAGGGAGAATTTACTCTCGTCGAGATGGGGCCACCTTAAGTAATCTCTTTAGAGCGGACAGAAAAACAACACCCTAGGGTAAGAATGTCCCAGGGGGCAGAGGAAAGCAGGCAAAAGTGATCAGAGGACATGGATCCAAGAAACCAAGCATGAATAATGCCAGTGCATGTCCATACTTGGAGACCTTAGATTTCCACCTGCAGGTTTTCCAGCTCACTCACTCAAGCAGGGGCAGTGGATGAGCATCCAGTCATTTCCTGTTGATAATTCTTCTGCCTCCTCCGTCGGCACGGAGCGAGGACCATTCCCTGCTGTCAGGAAAGCCTTTTTCATTAGGCATCATCCCCCCCTGGACTGCCAGCTGAGACCACTCCCCAGAGAGCTACACCCCTCTCGGAGTCTATTAAAGCTCAATTACCCAGGGCTGACTGGCCTTGTCGTCCAGCAAAGGGAGGTGGGATGCTACTCTCCCTCCCAGCATCAGTGCTGCTTTACTATGGCCCAGCCAGCTCAATTTATTAAGATGAAATCAAGTACAAGAGGTGAAGGGAGGAAAGCAGCAAGAGGAAAAGCTATAAGAAGGCAGCTCAGAAAGCCACTGGTACCTGCTTAGGCAAGACCAGCTGGCCCTGCAATGACAAAGGGCACATTGCTGATTTACACCACTCACAGAGACACCTTGATTTTCACCAGCAGAGACATCCAGGCCCTGTCCCACCAGCATCTTTCCCACACCAGACTAGCATCTGATCCACTGATGCTTTCTGAGGGACCAAAAGCGCTCTTCTCCTACATGTGCCACTTCCATTGTGCCACCAGGCAGGCCCTGATGCCCCAGGAGGTTTCACATCTCCTTCCCCAGACGTTGGGGAAAAGCCATCAGCGACGCCAACACAAAAGTTTCTGTGAGGGATAAATGGCTTCCCTCCCACTCACACCCTCTCTCCTTGGATGTGTCTTCTGGGGTCTGAGTCCACAGACGGAATTATACAAATAGATCAGTCACACAGATAGCAGTCGTGTTTCATTTGCTACTCAGAATCCTTACGGGCTACAAAAATAAGATAAGCTGAAAAAATGTAAAAGCTTTTATTTCATTCCTCATCCCTTAAGGACCCATGCTTTCCAAAGCTGCTTGCATCAGCAAAGAAGGTGGAGGTGAGGGAAAGGAGGACACACTGTTATACTGAAGGTCTAACTTTGGTTTAGCACATCTCCATCGTGGTCCACAGGACTCAACATTCCACAGAGATCAAGAGGTAAAAGCCTCAGGTGCCTCTGGAAGGCATCCTTCATCCTCATCACACAGGCGAGGAAACTGAGGCAGGGGAGAAGCCTGACAGCCATTTACAAAACCTCTCAGAGTCTGCATCTGAGAAGCGGAGGCAGAAGAAGCAGGGTCCCCTAAGCACCAGGCTGCCTGTCTTCCTTGGTACACCGTGACACCTGCCACCAGCTCAGGAACAAGGGAACAGGAGAGAAGAAATGCAGCAAATGCAAACCGTTCACAGGCATCACAGAACAGACACTCAGTCCAGAAGGGTCTGCACAACATCCCATCACCAAACTACAATTCACCACTCACCTCTACTGCAAACTTGAAAACTCTGGTAGAAGGCCCACACCCAGCACAGGAAGTCATGGGGCAAGAGCAGGTTCTGCTAAAACCTCCCCTGCTCCCTGTTTCTGGTAGAAGTTGCTCTCCAGATCTCCTCCTGAAAACCCGCCTCTGGCGCTGAGAGAGGGGAGCAGAACGTGCAGAGAAACACAGATGGTCCAACCTCTCCAGCCCACAGGTGCACAGCAGCCAGGAAACAAGAGCCCTCTTGGGTGCAGAGATGAGCTGCCAAGGAAATACCTGAACCCTAGAGCATCTTCTCTTGCCTTAACTGCATACCAAGCAGCATGGAGCAGTGTTAGGACACGGCCAGTTTCACAGGGCATGTCCTCTCCTAACGGCTGTGCCAAGCCTCCAGCTTTCTGCCTCATGGTAGGACTCGAGAACATCCCTCATTCTCCTGCAGCACCTTCCTCACTAAGGCCCTCCAAAAAACTTACCAATTTTCTGGCCAAGAGCAGTGAGTCCAGCAGGAACTGATTACTTTCTCACTCCCATCAAACGTGTCACCTCAGACTGGATGGAGGAGAGATGTGGGCGTTTGATCTGGTAAAGAAAGCATGGGCTGGGTGAGTGTCACCAACCGTGGATGGAGTAGAAGGGGTGGGGTGGGGGAATTGACATATATTCCCGAGCAGTCTGGGCACCAGGGATGATGGTGACATCTTTCAGGAGACTCTGGTTCCACTGGAATTGTACCTCCAGGGTACATTTCCCAGGATGGCCTGGTACATGTCCGGTTCCCTTCAAGGTAGCAGCTTGAGGAGGCTTCGGTGGCATGACCAGATTGTAAGGAGAAAAATCGAGTTTCCGTTGTGTCCTGTGGATCACACAGGCCAACATCTCCAGAGCTGCTGGCATTTCTCATTCCTTGGCAGCCCTGGCCACGCTGGGCACCATAATGCCCCAGCTCCCAGAGCCCTGAGTGAAAAGGACACTACTGTCATAGTCCCTTCAGGCCTTGGCAAAAACAGGGCAGGGGGCTTGGTGCAGATGTCCACTTGCTAAGCTTTATTCTGGGTCTTTTAATACCTGCTGCGTCTCAGACTTCAGCATCTGGAGTCATGGCATTTTAGGGAACATGGATTTGGAAGGGGGAGGTGTTGAGGGGCAGAGGTTTAGCTGTCCTTTAGTGGAAGAAAACCCACCAGATTCAGCAGTTCCAGAAGGCAACAAAACTAAAAAGATCATTACACCAAAGCCAACTGGGTTTTGTTTTGTAATTGCTGGCTTTTGTTTTGTAATTGCTGGCTTTGGCAGATGCACTGAACAAAACCTCCCACTGAAAAACCAGCCCAAACACTCCACCTGCACAAAACACCATGAAAGGTTCCACACGTGCAGAGACCGGGGACAGTGGAAACACCTTGTCTCCTTCCCATTCAGAAGCAGCCCAAAGTGGATACCCACAGCTTGGTAAGTCTAAGCCCAGGATCATCCAACTTCAGCCAAGAGGAATCGTACCGGGCTGGTGATTTGGGAAGAGCTGAACCATCATTTAAGAGGAGTCTTGGCTTTGTGCCACCCCCTGGTTTAAAACCTTCAAAGGTGAACGTGTTCTTGCAGGAAAAAGAGAAGGGATAAGACCAAAGAGGAAGAGAGGAAGAGGTCAAGCCTGCCATACGCTGGTGAGGGAGACCTCTGAGGAGGCAACACGTACCAACAGAGCTGCCCCAGGTTTGAGCTGCCCCATCCTTGGCGTATTGAAAACCCTGCAGAAGAGCACCTTGATTCTCAGTGGAGTTGAGCACTGATGGCCTCATCCCTGGCACAATGGATGGACATCAAATTTATACTGGACTAAAACCGTGGCCCAATGTGCTACCTGGGATGCCCTGTGTGCCACGGTGCTACATAAACCCTTAAGGCAGCCCCTTTCCTAGAGAACCAAGGAAAAATATCCCCTCCTCCCCTCATCCCCAAACATCATTCCCTGGAGCTTTACACCCAAAGGACCACAGAGATGTCAGGGAGGGATGGGGACACAGAGAGAGGCTCTCCCACTGGAGACTGGGAGGAGGATTTTTTAAAAAAAATTAAATAAGAAGAAGAAAAAAAAGATGGAAGAGAGGCAGTGAGCAGAGGCAGAGGAGGGGGGAAGAAAGAAAAAAAAAAGAAAAAAGGAGTGGGAAGGGAGAAAGTGAGAAAAAGAGAGAGAGTGAGAAAAATGACAGGAGCTGAATTTTCGGCGCCCTCACTTTAAATCAAGATAAAAGACTGAAATGGAAAATAACAGTCCAGAGAAACCCCTGGACGGCTTTGGGCGTTAATGGAAACACATGGCTGAAGGCTGTAGTGTTGTCAGCTTCCCCGTGCTCTGACATTCCTTTCTGATAATCCGGCCTGCCATAAAATTAGAATAGCAAATACCTCCTGACAAAGATGCATGTTTCCCTCTATTGTGCCATCATAAAAAAAACTCCGCTGGTGACTCGAGGAGCCGCAAACTTCAATTTAAATTTACAGTGCGGCGGAAGGAAAGTGATATGCACTCAAAAATTTTAATAACCTATTAAGTTACGACTTCAATTTCATTTTATGAATATTTTCCTTGGGGAGCAGTGCTATCACAGAGAAAGATAGAAATTTAAAAAAGATAAATAGTGCCATTAATCTCCAACATTTCTCTTCCATTATCCTTGAAAATTAGGAGTTATTTTTGTTCAGATCTTCATGTAATTAGCTCCCTACACTTGATTCACTAGCCAGAAAATGACCATGTTCAGAAAATTAAAAATTTGTCATTAAGTGGAATTTAACATAATATCATTTATCTTTATCTATTCCCCAGCTGACAGCAGGAGCCTTGGAAGTGATACAGGCTTCTGTGTCAGAGAGTAGAGGCAAGTCCTCGACATGAGAGGGAGAGCGCGGGAGCGTGGGGGGGGCGGGGGGGGAAGCTATAAGGATGTGGGAGGGTATCTGGGAGAGGGGAAGCGTGTGAGACAAAAAGGAAGCAGGAGCTGGAGTCACGGGAAGAGGGGGAGAAAAGGAGGAGTGGGGCGTGGGAGGAGAGGGAAGACGCGGGAGGGAGTCGGAGGAGCAGGGTAGACAGCCAGGCAGGGCGAAGGGTGGTGGGAGGGTGAGGAAGAGGAGGGGAGGGAAGGCTGGTAAAGTAGGGAGATCTGCTGGATTCCATGGCAAAGCTGGGAAAGGGCCACCAGGAAGCCAGCTGGGTGTCACAACGAGAGGAGGGTTGAGGACCCTGGTGAAATCCTGACCTGGCAGGATCCCTGAGCATGGTTGCTGGCTTCAGCTGGGCTGGATGAACGTCAAGGCACTAGATAAGCACTGGTGGCTTTCTCTAATTCTTTGCCTGCCCCAGCCCACCAGTCCCCCATGAAACACAGGGGAGACCCAGAAGAAATCCTTCATCAAGGTCAGAGGAAAGCTTTTGCTGCCTATTAGAAGACCCAAAGCCTACACTGGCTACAAGATCCAAGTGAATATTAGATGTCAGCAGATCTCCTCCTCTTCAAGCCTCGCAGCAACCCACCGAGTAGCCTCCATCAAGTCATTACCACCTTGCACAGAGGGGAATCCGAGGCACAGATCAGGTCTTTGAGTTGCCCAAGGAGGTGAGACTGGAAGCAGGGCTGGGACCAGAACCCAGCCCAGACTGACAGACCCTTTGAGACCTTCTGCTCCAGCTCTTACTTCGCATTTCCCTCAACTAATCCTCTGTCCACATCAGAGGTGCAGCAACTCGAGCTCTCCAGCATGGGCAGAACTACAAGAAGCCTCTTCAGCTTCTGAATCCCTCCCATGGACCAAAAACATTAGCCTCCTAACCGCCTCGTTTAATCTCTGTCTCTCCTACTCTCCGTGGCTAGATCTGATAAAATATCTCTCTGGAGAAAATGAAAGAGACTGGTTGGAAGGAAGGAGAAGACGATCATAAAGCAAACACTACGGGCAGGAGCTATTTTAAATAACTGGCTAGCTAAAAAAGCCAAGGACATTAGCTACTCAGCAGTTCCATCACAAGAGCTCACGCTATTTTAAGCAAATCTCTTTGATCCTCTACTCTAGCTTAAAGTTTGGGGATTTTTCCACTCCTCCCAGAGAAGTTTTGAGGAGTTTTATTTAGTTGCATTCCCTTTCTCCTACATCTTCATTTTCAAACTTTGCACATACGTTTTATTCTTATTTTGTTTTATAAGTACAATAAAGCACCTTGGGGGGAAAGCCATAAAGATTTGCACTTCATCAGAAACAAGCTTAATGACCTTGCACTCTGCTAGGTATTCTTCAGCCCAAAACATAATGCAGATTTTTGCACAATTATCACCTGGACAGTGCACAGTATGTTGTAGATCTGTACAACAAGAGGGCATAAAACAGCAGAAGAACATTCTAGTGCAGAGGCTTATCACCACACTCTGTGGCTGTGATTTTTAATGCAACCCAGGGAGTCAGGTACCAAAAAAAGAAATAATAATTTCTTGCAACAGCCTTTTCCCCACAGGTTCCTGCAAGGCAGAGCTGGTGGCCACAAAGTACCAGCTCACGTTCAACCTATGTCTTTCTACCTGTAAAAGGACCAGATGGGTTAGGGATGGGTGGAGGTGGTTGAAAGTACCTCGGCTGAGTGGAAGTACCCCAATGCTCATCACCTCCCACAAACATCACAGAGAAAACTCTCTCCAGCCAACGATCTGAGAAGCCAAGAATTGTCTCATCCCTTCAGTAGGACATCTCCAAATGGCTGGCTGGGACAGGGCCCAGACTGGAGAGGCTGGAAGGCTGAGTACATACGTATAGAGAGGGGGGAATGTTGACCCTCGTGGGGCACCTCCCCATGGCAACACTGGCCTGACCCACAGAAACTCCCGTGGGGCATTTCCCTCTGTGCTGGAGCTGGTCCCTTACCACTGATGGGGGAAATCAGGAATGTGATTTCCTCTCACTGCCCCATTNCATCCCAGAGCATGCTCTTTCCATGCTGGCTCTCAAACAGCCCTTTCCCCCCAGGTCTCCTCCCTCACACCCTCCCACTTACTCCCACTTAGCCTCACGCTCCTCCTCTCCCATCCCATCCCTCCACACACTCTCCCTTTTGCCCCTTCCCTTCCTTTTCCACCTTTGCTCTGTTTCTACCCTGAATTTTCTCCACTTCCTGAGCTGTTGGATTCATGGTGATCTCAAAGCAGAAACTAAGGCCCCTTCCTCTCTCACCCACTTATTACACGATTTACCAAAATGCCTTCACTTTGTTCCCTCTTTCCTTGACTGGGCAGCTATCCCTGCTACTCCCCTTAAAAATCAGTTCTGCTCCTTTCCCTCTCCCCACAGTCTTCCCTCTACCCACTTCAACTTTCTTTTTCATAGCCTTACAGGCTCCACCAGACTGTGCTCTTCCTCTCCCCCCACCCAGCCCCTGGCCCATCCCCTCCTGCCTCTCCCATCCCTTTCTCATGCTCCCCCCTCCCCGCCAGAGCCACGGCGCTGCAGCCTTAAAGCAGGATAAATGGATATGGATATCGTACAATAAAACCTTCAGAATGGAGAGTTTTGTGCAAGTGAACAGCAGCCAAGCCTGAGAGACTGAAAATTGGATAAAGGGATTAAAACAGTAGCACATTAACAGGAGATTTAGAGTGTAATAAACTCATTTCATAATAATATGTGCGTTGGGGCTGGTAATAAATCATCGCGGGATCCCTGCCTTCCGCAGTGCCGGAACGAGGCAGTGACCCGAAAGCGGGGTAGGATTTCAGCGAGATGTGGATTAATTTCACAGGGTTCTTGGCCAGGAATAGAGCGGCTGTGCCATTGCTGTACAGCTGCTGCTGCTGCTACTGCTGCCTTTTTTTTTTTTAACATGCACAAAAAAAAAAAAAAAACCCCAAGCAAAAGCACAAAAGGCAAACAAATGAAACCAAACCAGAGGACCTGCCAACACCGCCTGGCGCACGCTTTACTGGAGAGGGGTGGTCGAGTGGCCTTCACCAGCACAACCAGTAGAGACCAAACACCTCTAACTTCTCAGTCACCTCCCTGGACAACGTCCTGCCCCCTTTCCATGGAGGCTTGTGGGGTAAAGATTATAAAACGGCAAGAGGGAAGAAGCCAGCTAGACCAAAACGTTGGGCTAAGGCACTGCTTTAATGGCCCAAATAAATTTGCCTAAGATAATAAGGTCAAAAGAATGTAACAACCATGTGCAGTAGATGTACCGGCCTGGTGGGTAGCCAAAAATGCAACCTTAGGACAGGTGGGGATGGGGAAAGACCTCAACTCATCTGCACAAAGCTCATGAAAAGTTATGAAAGAGGTGAAGCCTCAGACCAAGGAAGGGAGGAGAAGCAGCGTGCTGGAATGTTCCCAGAGAAAGAATACGGATGGAATCAAGCCATAACGCAATTAGGTGAGGCAAGGACTTTGCAGCAAGAGGTAATAAAGGAATAAAGAACAGGGAAATGCAGTACCTGTGTCCTGGAATAAAAAACAAAGGGCTTAAGGAGGCCTTGGGGAGTTGGGGACAGGATGGTCATACCTTAAAGAAGATTGGGGAGCAAAATAAAAGCTTCCCAAAAGAGGTGGTGTTGAGAAGCACACAACAGTCAAAGGCACTGGTCCAGATGACAGGGGACCTGGGCTCTTCTTTTTGCCATGGCAGCCATGGAACTTGCTTGGATGGTGAAGCTCTGAGGGGAGGTCCTGCCTTGCTTTACCATAACCCATAGGAGTATGGTCCAGTGTCTGCGAGAAAAATACATGGGTACACCATGATGTTGATGCAATTAGAGATGAGAACAAGAACCTGTACTGAAGAAAGGAAAGGATGAACCAATATCAAGGGAAATTCTCTAAACATAAACCAAGACTAATCTGGCACGAAGAGTCGTTTAGATGTGGTGTTGGGAGATATGGTGTAGGAGAGGAATTTGTAGAGCAGGGCTGATGGTTGGACTCGATGGTCCCAAGGGTCTCTTCCAACTTGAATGACTCTACAATTCTATGAAGAAGGGGAGGGTACATTTCGATGGGAGAAATAGCACATTGTGAAGACTGCAGAAGTGAATGGCCAGCAGGACAAAACTCAGGCTGGAGGCCTGCAGATCCATGGAGATTTGTCTTTGCTGGTACCCCTAGGGTTAGGACCACAATGCTTATTTAGTCAAGGCCAGAGTCTCAGCTCTGGGCTTCCTTGAAAACAGTAATATTTATGCTGTGCTACCCAAAAATACAGCGGTAACAAAAAGTCATCAGCTCACAAATCAGCCATCTGCCTGCGTGAGCAGGTTCAGGATGTTCAAACCAAACAAGGCATATAACCATTCCTCAAATCATTCCTTGCAAGAATCCTCCATCTTAGGCAGAAAGCTACGTTCATATACAAGCTTTCTTTACATCTGTGGTGGCTGCTGACAACCCACCTACTACACACAAACCTCTCAAGGAAACCCCGTTTCTTTAATAAAGGGAGTTTTGTAGCATCATGCAGGTGTGTGCAGAGGACGCAGCAAACTCCTATGTTTTTTACAGGACCAGACTGGGAGGTAGGCTCAAGTGGCACATCAGGGTTTTTAAAAAGCTGTTTGACATCACACTGAAAGATTAAGGGAAAACGCAAAACAAGGAGAAAGGTAAAGACTGCAGTAAAACAGGGAAATGAGACTCAATCAGACAGAAGGGCTGAGTGTCTCAGAGCTGCTTGAGATTCAGTCAAGGGACAAAGCACAGATCCCACCACTGCTTGTTAAGTCACGTCCACAGGTCTCCAAGAAGAAAGCAGAAGAAAGAAACAGACAAAAATCAGGTCCCAGCAGATTGTTGCCTGAACTCCCAAACTTCTTCCCAGGAAACCAAAACGCCATATTTACAAAATATTGCAAGGTTTGGATAAAAGCAAAACATTTCATAGCCACTGCAGTGCAGGCTGGGGGCCTGGCTCTCACCTCACTCCAAGGGAGGCCACCAGCCTGGCTTGAGGGCAAGGGTCCTGCACAAGGCAGATAAGTCCAGCCTTGGCGTAGGCCAACCACTAGTCACTGATGCAGACTGGAACAGGTCTACCAGAAGTGATCTGTACCTCCACACAGGCTTAAGTGTCCACTTGGGATGGAGAAGGTGTTATGGACTAGTCCATCTTCTCTGCACAGGACAATCTGTGCCAGGAATTGAGTGTGACTCTGCCCTGTGCCCCTGAATGCCCAGAGGACAAATTTATTAACCGTACCAGGTCACTTTCTCTGCTGCTAGTTTAGATCAAGCAGCTTAACTTCCACTCAGGAAATTCTCATCATACCCTTGAAGGCTTTCCTATGCCCCCCTCCCACCAGACATTTTGATGTCAACAAGACCACACCGTGTTTCAAGGAAAAAGGTCCACAAAAATCATTCCTGCCAGTCTGTTCCTCCCAGCCACCTGCTTCACACTCTTCCTGAAGAGCTAAGGGGAAATACTTACTGAACACCCCATTTTTGTTATGAAATTCTGTTGTGCACAGCATTGAGCCCAGAAGTTCATCTGATTCCCCAGCCGATGGCTCTAAGACCTACAGCTGAGGTCTCTTGGTGCCTTTACCATTCCCACACTGAGCAGCTGTGTTATGAGGCAGGGGTTGACTTCTCACATTCCAGCATTAGACATGACGAAAACCAGAACACCCCTCAATTAATCGAGACATGATTTAGTAGCTGAGTGGGTAGTATTGGTGATAGGAGGACGGTTGGACTAGATGATCTTCTAGGTCCTTCCCAACCTTGTGTTTCTACGATTCTATGAATTGCATCTTTTTTTTTTAATCACTCAAAAGTAAAATTTGCAGTAAGCAAAGGGCTGGGGAATTTTTCCTCAACAGAAAACTGATTTTTAAAAGGCTTTTTGTAAAAAACACACTTCGGAGATCAGTTCCAGATTGTAAAGATCATTTTTGGCTAACAAACACAGGAACCAGGAAAGGAGATTCGTGCTTTGAAAATGCATTTCTTAAAATAAACTGAGTTTTACCAAGTCCCTTAAGATAAATAGATAAAAGAAAAGCGACATATATAAAGAAAAGTCTTCAGAAAGCAGAAATTTTACTCAACATACATTTTGGCTTTTTTATAATCACTGGAAAACGTGGCCAAAAAAAAAAAACCCAAGCCACCTTAGCCGTCAGAGCTTAGCCTCAGTGGTGAGAAAAAGGGAAAGCAGGAAGGAAAAGCTCACTTTGCTATTTCTTTTCCTCCGGTAGTAAGGGAGGATCCCAGCTCATGCAACGCCGCAAGGCAGAAAGAAGGGAGCCCCAAGACTTCGCCCGAGGTGGTGAAACAGGGGCACATGAGGCCACCAGTGGAACATCACTGCTACAGATGCCCACCGAGATGGTGGCAACCCCTGAGAGAAGAGCCCAGAGCCCTTTCACACATGCCAGGCACACGGTGTGTGACCCCCCACCATGGCAATTTCAGCCAGGGTGGGGGGTTAGGATGAGGGGGGGGTCACAGCAGCGAGCAGTAGCAGCACCACTCGTCATCTAAGCTGGCTTTCACTCATTACCACAGCTCTTGCCACACCACTGAAGTGTAAATTCACTCAGTAAATCACTTCGGCTGCACCGTTGCAAAATAGTACTCAAGAAGCACTAATAAAGCAGGAGAAATTGGATTTGCATTGAAGTCAACCTGTCACTTCATCTGTCAGTCACTGCCAATCAAGGGCTGTAAACCTCAGCCAAAGAGACTTCCCTGGGAGCAAACCAGCCACGGGAACTTGGGGAGCCAAGGAACAGAAGTGAACTTACTCGGCACAGGACCTTCATATTCCCCCACCTCACACACAGAATGCTCTGGGGTTGGAAAGGGACCTCAGGAGATCATCCAGTCCAATCCCCTGCCACAGCAGGTCCACTCAGAGCAGGTCCCACAGGAACGTGTCCAGGTGGGTTTGGAATGTCTCCACAAATGGAGACTCCAACACCTCTCTGGGCAGCCTCTGCCAGGGCTCTGCCACCCTCACAGCAAAGAAGTTCCTCCTCATGTTTTGATGGAACTTCCTATGTTCAAGTTTGTGCCCGTTCCCTCTTGTCCTGTCACTGGGTATCACTGAAAAAAAGCCTGGCCCCATCCTCCTGACACCCACCCTTGAAGTATTTATAGGTGTTGATCAGATCCCCCCTTGGTCTTGTCTTCTCCAGACTAAAAAGACCCAAGTCCCTCAGCCTTTCCTCAGCAGAGAGATGTTCTAGGCCCCTCATTGTCTTTGTAGACCTACACACCACAAAAGCCAATAAGGTCAAGTCCCGTGTTGTAAAAGCTGATGGACAATGAACCACAACAACAAGCTCCTCCAAGTAGTGACCTAAAGAGCCAAGGGGCTGTGAAGCACCTTGATTTCTCTCCCGTTGGATTCAAGGGAGGTATTTCCTTCCACACCCCTGCCAGGTGATATTTAAGGATAAGGAAAAAGTCCATTTGACAGATCATTTCAGCTGGAAAAAAAATACAGGTAGCTCTAAAAACGGTGAAGGACCCAGGTTCAGTGTCCTGTCCTCCAAACATTACTTCCCAGCTAGGAGTCAAAACGACTTCCTTTGCGTAAAAAGGAATCAACACTAGAAAAAGGGCTGAATATGGCTAAACCAAAAGATGTCCCTTTTTTGTTGAACACAAAGGCTTGGATTACCCCAAAAGCAACACTTTTGAGGAAAGGAAAGGAATGAGGGAGGAAGAAAGAAAATAATTTAGTTTTTTTTCCATTTAATAAAAATGCAAAAGGAAAAGCAAAGCAAAGCATAAAGGATTTTTGAACATGGAAGTTGGTGGCTGTTTTGCAATATCCCCCTTCTTTTCTAAGATGAAATTAAAGCTAATTCATTTCTCCACAAGCAGGGCACAGGTACAGTAAGTACAATGACCTGCAGCAGTTTCAGGGCTGCTCCATTGGAAAGGGCCACCTTCCAGGACATGTTGCAGCTGGTGAGCTAAGGCATGCCATTGATATTTTTTTATTTTAGGGTTTTTTTTTTGTCACAAAATGTCACAGCAATGCAGTTGCATGATATCATGCTTGGCCAGAAATCACCTTCAAGACAGTTTAGTGTTATGACATGGTACGTTGTCAACAGTAAATCTGGTCTGGGAGGCAATAATCCATCCTGATGCTGATCACTGAAGACATCAGAACCAATTAAATGCCCGCTGTTAATCATGCTACCTGGCCTACAGACAAACCACCTTGTTCTGTAACCTTCTGTGGTTTTATTAGCTGAGGAGGCTCCTATTAGGTTGATTTTTTTCGGATAGGAGACCTGCAAAGACCATCAAGTGTTAACAGAAACAGCATGGCTGTATCCAAGCACTGATTCCATCCACGACAGACTGACCCTGGGCAGTTCTATCAAGTGCTAGAAAGCTCAGATCTTCCATTTTTGCAGACATAACACTTGCCACAAGTTGGAAGGACCAGCCACGTTTATCGGGGTGGCATTTCCAAGTTCCTACAGGGACAGTTCCTCCCTACTTAAATTCCAACTGGACAGCAGAGGTGTCTTCTGCAGCTCCTGCACAAAGGACTTATTTAACATTTCCTTGGATGTAAATGATTCTTCTACCAAAAAGTTAACTCACTTTGGTAGAGTAATTGATGGCACAAATATGGGGTCAGGGAGAAATTCTGTAGAAAAAGCTCCAGTTGAACAGGAGTTATCAGAGCAAGGTTGTTCTGGGGGGAAAAAAAAAACCCAAACAATCCCAAACCAACAAACTCATGCCTGATCATCTGTGTTCCTCTTTAAACTGCCCATAGCAGACCTCTCTGTATTTGTCAGGTTTCAGCTGGAATATTAAATCTAGGTCTGGACCCCAGCATTTGTGAAGAGAAGCGATACTGGTCCAAGAGCTGGAAAGAACCGGAGGTGTTCAGTCTAGAGATGAGAAGGTTTAGGAGAAACATCTTCTAGTAGGTAAAGATCTGGACAAAATGGAAGGCAGTAAGCCCTTCTCCATGTCACCATGGAGAGAACAAGGCTTAAAGTGCAGTAAGATCCAGATTAGGCGAGAGGACAAAGACTGTAGTGCTAGAGAAGCACTGGAGCAGATCGCTGTAGGGAAGTCGTGGTATCTCCCTCAGTGAAAGCTTCTAAGAATAGAAAATTAGTTAGAAAGTTAAAAAACACGCATCTGAGGTAGTATGGGTCTTGCCCTAGGGCAGAGAAATGGATCGGATCATCTTACGGCGCTAACTCCAGGCTTGATTTTCCTGATAATCATATACAAATTAAAGAAACTAAATCACAGTGAAGCTGATTCATATGCTCAAGGACCAGTATATTAGTCATATATTAGACCAGTAGCAAGACAGCACTAAGGCCACCAGGAACTGACACAGTGATATTTGCTTCAATACCAGCTGCAAAAAAAGAATTAAAAATTGAGACACAAAGGGGGAGAAGGGTAATTGACTGTGGTTTCCCTCCCTTAATGTCCTAAAATATTTCCAAAGTGCCCTAACCAAAAGGCTGTAGTTATCCATGTCGCTATTTGCATAAGTAAAAACATTTCTCTATATTAAAAATGAAATATTTTGTTCTTCAGGTTTTGTGGGAATTTTATATTTTTTTTTAACATTAAGCATTAAAGTTATCATTCTCTATGAAACATTCCACTAAGGAATACACGAGTTGCATTAACAAAAATATGGGGAAGTACAATATTTAGACTTGTTCAGAAATTTGCAACCAAATGCAAATGTTTTTCAGGTCATTCCATATCTACCTTTTCTCCAGGAAAAAAAAAAGAATTAAGCCAATGATTCCCCTGCTTTGGCATTCCTGAGCCCAAATTTCCAACTCAATCTAAACACATCCGTGTCGCTGTCTTCCAGAAGGCAACAGCAAGGATTTGGGGATCCCTGGCTCCGTGGAGGGGCACGGGGTTAATGATCTGGGGGACTATGTGGCCAGTGAGCAGTGGCACTGATGGTTAGTAGGAAGTTTGTCGGGTTATCCTGGGGTTTGTCTCTATCACTGGCTTCTGGCATGACCCCGCATCACCTTCCTGTTACAGCACAACTCCCATGCAGCCGAGGCAGAGCTGTGGCCTGGTGACAATATGTGTCCCTATGTGACAACAATGCCTTTTTACAGTATGGCACACTTCGTGAACTCCTCAGCAGATCCCAGCTTGAACTACCTGCTCCTTCTCTCTGCCACTCAACTTCCAGAGTTACACAGATGTGGTCCATTACAGATGAACTCTCCAACACCTTTGGAATACGTTAAGGTATCAGTTCTTTCTCCCATCTGAATTTGGAAAAAAAAAAAAA
>VXBJ01004241.1:837967-854790 GCA_013400055.1 Nycticryphes semicollaris
CCCCCCACCCCAGACACACCAGGACCTCTCATCAGGAAAGCAGAAGGCAAGATCCCCAGTGCAGATCTGAGAGCAGAAGACGTCGGTGGCCCTGCCGCCGTGGCTGTTCTTCCTGCCAGTAAATAGGCTCAGCTCACCCTGACTATCTCCAGAGCCAGTTGCTTGATGCAAACACCGTAATGTTTCGCATCAAGGTCTTGCTTCTGTGCTGTTCACAGTGCCGGAAAAGGAGTTTCCCAGCTCGCCCTCCCAAGTCTTTTCCATCTGTGCATTGAGCGCAGAAGAAAGCAGAGTAGAAGATGCCACGAGAATTTTCAGGATGCACAACCCCACTTTCTGCATTCTCTTTTAAATGCTTCCTTTGTGGAGATTCTGTCCCCTTCTCACCAATGCTCCGGCTAACGTTGTGTTGCGCAGAGAAATGAGAGAGCTCGTGCTGTCCCACAGACATCTTGGGTGGGGAGGTCAGCCTTTCCACCAAAGCTCTGCCCAAACGTCACCCATTAGGGGTCTGAGATGCAAAAATGCCTTCCTTAGACTTCAGAATTAACGTGTCTTTGAGATGAACACGCACAACTCAGAGCTATATTACACCTTAGTAGTCTTCATTCTACTTTTATGCTATTTTGGATTTATAAGACTAGAAAAAGTTAATTTAACCATCAATGGGAGAGAGCTCCCCAAGTGTAGAAGACACGTATCCTACAGTTGGTAGCCAACTTTACACCATTGCCTCTCATAATCAAGAGTGCAGCCCAGGAAAGGAGGAGAGGTAACGTGAAGAGGAAATTTTCCCTCCATGCTACTGCCTTGTAGACAGTCTCACTTATGGGAAATGCTCCCAGAGCCAGTCATGAGTTGGAAAGCCACCTCCAGTCTCAGTCTGACTCCCCACAGACAGGACGCAGCTTGGCAGTGTGGTACCTTCAGTCTTCAACCACATGCAAAAGGTTTCAGAAGTAATTTGGGTTTCACTCTTTCAGCCTAATGGCTGATTTTCCTCACAGCTGGCATCGGTGTTGACCAAAGGGGAGCAGGATAACAGGCTTTTGACTGAGGAAGCAACCTGCCAGATCTCCAGCCTGCACAACTCCTGTGTTGACTTCAGATCTTCCTCAGATGCAGCCCCGTATTTGGAAAGCTGCTCTCAATAGCTCTGCTTTTAGGCTGTTCAGACAAATACTGACTATTTTTGAGCAGCAGGATGCACAAAGCAGAGCATTAACTTCAGAGTTTTGTGCCACACCAACCCTGCTCCCTCACCTGCTCACACGGGGTGAGCACAGAAGAGAATGCACTTTCTCGTTAGGACAAGGGGTAATGGTTTTAAACTGAAAGAGGGGAGATTTAGATGAGATCTCAGGAAGAAATTTTTTGCTGTGAGGGTGGTGAGACACTGGAAGAGGTTGCCCAGAGAAGCTGTGGCTGCCCCATCCCTGGAGGGGTTCAAGGCCAGGCTGGATGGGGCTTAGAGCAACCTGGTCTGGTGGGAGGTGTCCCTGCCCAGGGCAGGGGGTTGGAACTGGACGATCTTAAAGGTCCCATCCAACTCAAGCTATTCTATGATTCTGTAACCACAATGCCAAGTATAAGTGAGACTTCTCTTGAGCAAAATGAGCTGTTTTCCCTACAGAAGTTCAGACCTCTCTAAACCCTTATTTCACAGAATCACAGAATATTAGGGACTGGAAGGGACCTTGAAAGATCATCTAGTCCAAGCCCCCTGACAGAGCAGGAACACCTAGAGCAGGTCACACAGGATTTATTAGAATCCAAGCAAGAAACTCAGAAGCCAACAAGCAATTCCAAGCCACCTCTTGGCACTGCAGATGAGAAGAGCAACTACAGGTTTTCCTCTCCCCCATATTTGATTCAGTGACTGTCAGGTCAATGACACAATAACATTAATTGATATGGCCCTGATTCTCTCGTGCTACAACTGTGCCTGTCATTGGTCTCCTCTCCTCTACTTCCATGATGTCCACACGATGGCCTTTACCCATTTGAAAGATCTCCATTGCCAGCTATGTCGATTGGTGACTATTTGCCAGTAATGGGGGTAATGTCCAGCTTCCAGTGCTTGTCCCAAACCTCATCTTTAAAGCCCCACTGGAACAGCAGAAGACCACCAGAAAGCAGCTGCGTTTCACAAAGCCTGTGCTCTATTGTTCCCTAAAGGCTTATAGCAAATGTACTCTTTGGGACCTCCCAAACATCCTAGAAGATTGCCATCCATGTTTGTAATGACCCAGTATTCCAGCTAGGGATTTATTTTGTTCTCCCATCTCCCTTTTTTTTTTTTTCTCTCCTTAAAAAAACCAAAAACAACCCAGCAGCACAGCATAGCAGCCACCACCGCCTCAGCAGCTCTGTGCAAGTCACATCAATTCCATTCCCAGGGGTGCAAACCAATTTCTCTTGTTTTTCCGCCCGTCTCTCTGGCTGAACCTCCAGCAGCCTTCAATCCCATTAATCCAAGCACTGCTGGCGATGACGAAGACTGATTTCACCAGCAAACGATCAATTTGTATCTCCCCCCCTTTTTTCTTTTTTCCCTTTTTTTTTTTTTTGGTGTGATGTACAAAATATCATGAAAAAAAGCGTTAGTGGTGATAGTTCCACAACAGTGAAATAATAGAGTAATAAGGCAATCCACTTTTGACCTTGCAGGACAGCTAATTCATCTACCCATCTATCTTAATTATTCCCTGGGTTACAAAAGAGAAACTGTACAATTCATTCATTCCATGGTGACAATTCCATTTTCCACCCCCAGTAAAGCACCATCCTTTCTCTCCACTGATCCTGCCATAGACCACATCCCTTCTCAGCCTACTCACGCCAGCCCACATGCAGTCATTAAAGACCTGGTCCAAAGCCTGTGGAAGTTGATCAAGTCAATCAGGCTGGCCCCAAGGCACTATAGTCTGTGCCCTTCCACACCTTCCTCTCACTAACAAGAAATTAGCCACCTTCATAAGCCTAATTAGCTGCCTTCAAAGGCAGCAGTGGGATCTCTGGCAGAGTAGGGAAGTGCTCTGATGGCCTAGCTTTGTCCCGGAAGACTGGTCTTTGCAGATCTTCTCTCATCTTGATGGAAAGAAGGTATCTTGTAGAAAGGTGTGTATTGTCTAAGGAAAGTCTACAAAATCTGTAGGTTGTACAAAAATCTGCACTGGGTAAGAGCAAGACAAGATCTCAGAATTTGGAAAGCACATTGGGATAAGGGTAATGAGAAGACAGTCCAGACAGCAGAGAAGGTTTGAAGAGCATCTTCCAACAGCCCTGCTTTAAGTTCTTTTGTGTATCATTTGCTGAGTATTAACATGTCCTGCAAGTTAATATCTGGGTCTCAGCCATCTGAGTCTTACATCCATACAATCTGATCTTGCTGCCGCTTCACCTCAGAGGTTGAATACCACAACTTGCTCATTTTTAGGCATGGCATCTACAAGTAGGCTGTTTGCACGTGACTTTCCAACCTGCAGGGAGAAGCTGATGTGAGTGAACATCTCCCACCGTTTTCTGAAAGAGCTGAGGTTAGTCTTCACCTCCACCTTTGGCATTTGCAATGCCGAAATTTCACAACACCCCTTACGGCCTAACGGTTGCAGGGAAGAAAGCAGAGAAGTGTCCACAGAAGAAACTAAAGAGGAAGGTGCTTCAAAGGGAGTAGTAGTACCTGACTAAATCCCACTGACTCTTGGTTATTCCCTCTGGGAGGAAAGCTGAAGCAAAAGCAGCAGCAATCTCCATAAGGAACTGCTGCCTCTGGTCAGGTCTTCTACTCAGAGGAGTCTTGGCTGCTAACATATGCTTGAACATTTTGCACTTTCCTAGCATCCCACTTCTCTGCAGATGACTTTAAGGTCATCTTCAGGCTCCACAGCTCACTCTCTTCCTCTACTTAGCATCTCCAGATTCTTTCTGGACCTCTGAACAAGCCAGACTCTTTTCCTCTCTTCACCCTCCTCTGTCTCCCATCACTTTTACTGTCTTCATACTGCTCAAGCCTGTATCTCTGCTTGTCTTTGCAACACCCAGTTCCTCTTATCTAAAACATATACCTTCTTCCTTCAAGCTACTGAAAACAAAACTTCTTCTCTTATGTCTGTAACAGGTCTTCTCAGCTTGATTTCCTTTCCTGCCTGGTTTCTCCACCTCTTCCACATTTGCATCCGGCTTCCTGCCCTACCACACCAAATCCATTCCCTTTTTCACAGCCCCAACCTCTTGTCTCCTGGGCTCCTCTACTTGTCTCACAGAGTTCATCCACACTTTTGATTCATATTAGGAAGACAACTTAACCTTCTACCAACTTTATTTTGCTGATCACTCCACTCCTTTACCTTTTTCCCTGCTCTTACCTTCATTTCCCCCCATCTTGTTGGTTGTTATATTAACTGTGGTCCCTGCCACATTATCTCACCAACCTACTCTGCTTTCCCCTCAGCAGACACCTCTCAGAGGTGACATGGGTTTCTTTGGCTGACCTTGGTCAATTCATATGACATGCTTTGGAGTCCATCTTCACACAAAGGAGGACCACAATCTTTCATCTGCTGCTTGGCCTTGTCTAGACAGGATCACAAACAGCCCTTGTGGCACATCCAGTCTCCAGCATCCACAAAGTTCACACTCTTCTTCCACAAGGCAGTGTCCTCAGTTCCTTGAGCTTTTATCTAGTGTCTCCCTGACCCCAAGACTTTAGAGTTTTCCCTAAACTATAACCTGAGTTTTGCTATTTCCCAGAAAGTGCTCCTCACAAGTGCCCTCTTGTTGCAGTATTGTCAGTAAACCTTCTCCTCAGAAACTGGTGAAAGTGATTACTGTTCAGATGAACCCCTGAGAGCCCAATCCTCCTCTTACCTTCAGCTCTCTTTAAATACTACACCCCATAAGGCACTCGTGGGTGGCCAACTGCTCTCTCTGTTCGTGTGGTTACTGGATGACAAAGGGGTTGGCCCATAAGCCCTGCCATAACGCGGGCTGTGGGGTTGTTTTTTGGGGGTTTTTTGTTTTCAGCAACCCAGAATTCCCACTGGAGGTTAATTCTTGAGGGAAGAATTAAAGTTTCTCATACCTCCCACGGTGCTGGTGCTTCTGGAATGCAGGAACATTGCCCACCTCGGGCACAGCTACTAGTCTCTTTCCTGGCACTGGGTGTGGAATACAGCTAGACAGCTGAAGGCTTTGATCTTCTTGATGGCTGGTGCACATACAAAGAGCTTGGAGTCATGCACTTCCTTGTTCCCCAGGAGAGCAAAGTTTCTTGCTCAGCTGAAAATTAACTTGTGGGGTTGCACTTACTCACTTCCTCTTAAACGGCCTGCAAAGCAGCTCCGAAAGCAAAATATTACGCTCCAGGGATCCCACGACCGACCTTTCCCAAACACTCCTCAAGAACAAAAGAAGAGGAGAAAAGCAAGGGGAAGGGAAGAAGAAAGAGAACGGTGACCCGGGCCCAAGAAGAAGTTTCAGAGGAGAGAAAAAGGAAGAGGGAAGGAGAAGGAAGTGAAGGAGAGAAAAAGGAACGGAGGGAGAGAGGGAGCAGCAATAATAAGGTCATTTGTTACAGGAGCTACTCCTAGTCTGTGTGTATGTAACACAATTTGAGCTAATTGTATTGCCCTCACTTTGGGGACGCTGCTGTCTGTCTCTGAAGCTTTTTCTAATTTCCCCCCTTAATGTACGATTTCAGAATCTTTCATTCTAATGATTTTAATGCAATCAGCAAAACTATGCATGTAATTGTCTTTGGCACGGCACTCGCTGGAGTGGCACTCAGGGACAGCTCCCTGAACCCAGGACTCCGGCAGGAGAATGCAAAACAGGCCTGTTTTCAATCACCGCGGCAGAAGGCAGCCGGCAACGTCTGCGAAAGGCTGCCGAAAAAAAACATTTGTCGGAAGACAATGACAAAAAAGGGGGTCTCAGCTCGGTGCTATTCAGAGACAATTTGTAAGCACGGCTGTTGAAGTCGATCCAAAGGCTCCGGAACAGCTGGAGCTTTGCAGTGATTGATAAGTGCGCCCAGGAGAACTTCATTTCTGCCTGAATGAAGACAAAAGCCCCGCGATGCTGGGCGGATGGGTAATGTCACTATCATTAAGTAGTGAGAGTGGATATGCCAGACCTTCAGATGGGGACACAGTCAGGGCTATGAGGAGAGGTCAAGGCACCCTCCCTTCCTTCCCATCACCGCCAGCTCTCTCCCCTCCCTGGCTCCCCCCCACACACACACACGCACTTTCAGCACAAAACACCCCCTTTGCTAATTGTGATGCCCGTGTAATAAAAGTTCCCCAAGCTTATGAGCACCACACCATAGGTTTCTCCCTCTCATCTTCATGACTCCTGTGTACCTGGCTCCTTCTAGATCTATTAGGGCTGGTTCTGCCAGTGGATGCTCCAGGCCATCCACATGCACCTTTTTCCACAGGCAATGTCACTGCAGCTCGTGATCCCACACTCAGAAGACACCATCCTCGAGAGCCACCTTCAGTACCCACACTCGGGTGGCAGCTTGTCTCCTTCCTCCCTGTATTGCTCACCAACACCTTCTGAAACCCAAAGCTTGCGTTTCCGAAGTCAAGTCCAGTCGAAATTTTTGGGCAAGCCCATGAAAACAGTTTGAGGAACATCACAGGAGAAGAAAGGACGTGAAATACGACGGTGATCACAACAGAACTGAACTGGGCTCTACATGTTTTGCACAGAATCTCATCTGTTTTAAGGCTTGCCTGGTTCTGGATGTTTGCTGACATGGTCTCTTTTTCCCTGCAGGGTTACCAGATCTCACATACAACAGTCAGCTTGCAGAGTACTGGAGACAAATGAGTAGGTGATCATCTCAGCTTTTGCTTTGTACTTTTCTCACGGTGAGGAAAAAAGCTGGAAAACACAACCCAACCTGTTCTCAAACAAGAAGCATAATTAAAGGACCCTTTACTCATCAAATTACCCTTGGTGCTGCCCACAGCTAGTCAAATTCAAGAGCCGTCTACTCAGTTTCTACACATTCAGTTGTTAGGACACCAACCATCTCTGAAACTCTCCCAGCACAGTTGGGAATCAGCAGTGTGCCACAGAAGCCATCAGAAAACAGTCCACAGCAAGGGTGATCCCATGCAGGAAGGGGAACAAACTGCCTGAAGCTGCTCCAAGCCTCTGTTAGAGGATGTAAAAACTCACCTCAAACACTTGCTCTTTCCATTTCAAACACTTGAACCCACCTTTTTTTCTCCTGCTGTCAATGACCAGCCCACGCAACCCCAGAGACAAGACAAAGGCCTCTTCCAAAAACCCCACATAAGCTTCCTTTAGCAAGAAACATCAGTCTGTCACATTCTGGGATGCTTTAAGGAGTGTGAAGGCAAAAGAAACAGGAGCAGAGGGAAAAAAAAGTTCCTACTGGCAAAGAACATACCAGTGTTTCGTTTCCCAGTGACAGTTTAGGCCACCCCACTCTCACCTAATGCAGTTTACTTCTCTAAGAGCATTGAGCTACACATCTCCAGTGGGAATCTTGGTCCAGGACACCCTCATCCAGCCGCAGCTGAGAAGGATTAATCATTGATGGAGATGAATCTCAAGAAAGATGAGAAGCTTCAGAGTCAGGAGGTCTGGGACCATTCCCAAACTCTGTTGCTGACTTGGACCCAGGTGTGACACCCACTCTGCTGTCCCCCTCTCTTTTTTCCAATGCTCTATTCTCTCTCTTTTCCCCACTTTTCTGCCCCCGAGAGCTCCACAGTGCGTGGTCCAGGCTTTTGTTCAGCACCTACAGCAACAAAACCCACCCTGAGCTGGGGTTATAACTTGCCCCCCCAGCAATAGTATTTCCAAGAGCCCCTACCTACCAGCACTCAGCATATTCCTGCCACGCAGCCACCACGCCAGAAGCCATAAGAGAAAGTTACTCGGGGAAAGGAACTCCAGGAACTCCAGCTATCAAGTTATCACTGAATCCCTCTGCTTCAGATCTATCTGAACCTTTCAGGAGCTGCATCACCACCACCTTGATTCCCAGGTAAGCTGCCCTGAGGGAGGGAGCCGAAAGACCCCAGAGATGTCCTTTGCAGAAGGTGACCTCTAGTTGCTCAGATATGGCAAGCAATTATTTAGAGCCCAGGAAGCATAAACTCACATTTCTCCTACTCATTCAATGACACATCTGTCAGTAACCCCACCTCTCCTTAGACTGTTTGGGTAATGGAAGGTTTTGTGTCCTCTTTGTACAAACCCCACCATGTGCCCAGCCCTTTCGACCACCAGAGGAAGAAGCAGCCACCCCAGTAGAGCTCTGCCACACACAGAAAACTGCCTGACATCCCTCTGTGCCTTGTGCCAGTGGTGAAAGCAGGGTCAGCTGACATTCCTCTCAATCTCCCTCCACTTTCCAAACTCCAGGAACCTTTTGCTGAAGCAACACAATTTTTTTTGACTGACTTCCAGCCAGCCAGCCAGCATCTTGCTCTCTCTGCAGGGTGATGGAATAGCACAGGCCAGTGATCAGCAGGAAAGCCAGTTCCCATCGACCTGAGGAGCACCAGCCCCATGGCCTTTTGTACACGTCCTCTGGAATATCCACATTCAGCACTGTCCTTGCCAAAGCCACCACCAAAATGTGCACGTTGTTCCTTAATCTTGTCGTCCCCAGAGCTGGCTGATTGTCCCGCCTTCCTGCTCTGACAGCTAAATAGCTATGCAGAGCACTGCAGGGATTTCAGGTGGTTGGTCTTTGGTGTGGACTTTGGGGAGCCCCTTGTGGACATCCTTCCCAAGCTGGTAGCCCAACACGCTGCAGCAGGAGAACAGCTCTGGAGCAGAGGGAACACAGCAGACCCCTTCTGGGGAGGGAAACAGAGGCACTCAAACAGTCTAGTGGTCCCTGTCAACAAAGAAAGGGAGAGGATCCCAAAGTCCCAGTGGCTTACAGCTCCTCTCTCCCACTGAGAAATGCTTCTTCAGCTTCTATACCTCCACTCTGCAGGTAGCCATGATGATACAGGAACCTGCTGCTGAAGGTAAAGAGATATCCTTTTTCAGGGCCTGCACATTCAGCAGTGACGTTACCAGAAGCAAGATACCCAGCTTTAATGAACTAATCTGTACCTGCAGAGACTTTATTCCAACTAAGTAAGGATCCCCTCAAGTCTGCATCGCATCCTTTTGAGCATAGAGACCTTGGGTGTCCGAGAGCACCAGGCACAGGACCTCATGGCTGAGCAGACCAGGAGGACCCACACATGGGCCACCACAAGGCATTTACAGGGATAGTCAGGAGGTGCTCTCTGCTTTTAGACCTGTACAGATACAGCCTCTATTCACACCAGGGGAACACATGACAAGACCAAAGGTAGTCCTATGATCCCAGAACTCTGTCCTGACCTAGACCTACACAGCAATGGCACTTGATGCTGGCAACTTTTGATCCTGTCATGATCCTCCCTGCCCTAAGCCATGGTGGTAGGGCCAAGCAGGACGCAAAACCTTCTCCAACACGTTCCCTCTCTGATCTGTGCAGTAATAAATAGTGATCAGTCTCGACAGAGACCATCCAAGTGTCTGGCATGCCGTGGAGGGCAAGGGCAAGGCAGTCTCTGCTACGGGAGATGATCCCCTGCCCTCCCTCTCTTGATGACCCCAGAGAATTCACACCGCCCCGCTCCCTCCTCTTGAAAGGTGATAACAAAGGTGTGAGTTTGTAAGCCTGACTGGCTCATGGAGTTAAAACCCAGTGAACCTGACCAGATCAGTGATAAAGCCAGAGCTCTGCTGAATTGGTCATTCTCTTGCTCTCTCCTTCTCTTGCCTGACCCCTCTTTTGCATGGTTCACAGAATCGGCAAAACTCCCTGACACAGAAACTGGAAGACACTCGATCTGTCGGTAACAATTTCCAGCGGCTTTGACAGAAACAGGCAGAGCACAGGAAGAATAAAAAAAGGGAAAGGAGAGGGAAAAAAAAAACCCAACCAAAAAAAGATGGTAATTCCTCCTGTCTCCTATTCTCCCTTTCATTTTTCCCTCGGCTTCCCCTCTTTCCTGGTGCTGTGCGAGCGTGTCCCTTTCCTTTGTCTGATGGACAGATGAAGACAGTCCATGGGCTGCAGGAGGTATCCCAGCCCGAGCCATGAGATGGACTAATTCATCACAGAGGAAAGGCTGGCTGCTCACAAAAAGGTAGATGAACACCTCTTACTTTAAAGCCCCCACTGCTCTTGCAGCGTGTTTTGTTCCCTGTCCAGACCTGAGATCACCCATGGTGGCAGGGAGGTTTGGAACAGGTAGGAAGGTCAGTGGAGAAGATGGAACTGGTGATGATTTATACCCACATGCTATTCTTATTTTTTAGGTCAGCTTTGCTGGGAGGGAGGAAGCTTTCACTTTATTCTGCAGAGTGAGGTGTGGCCCGAGACCATCAGAGTGTTTTTAACCACCATATACCTGGCCCAGTCTTTGATCTTTCCTGCTCTCATTGCTGTGGCTTCAAGCCTGATGGCACAGTAGGCTTTGAAGAAGATTGGGGAAGGGTCTCTGAGCAGTCAGGGCATATGGAATGAGACTTCTGCAGCCCCTTCTGGGCTAGACATCTGACTCGCAGACCAACACTGTCACTGTAGGAGACCGGACTCCGAAACACAGGCAATTCCTTCCCATCCTTGAGTTCTGATGTCCTTCCCTAAGCAAAACTCATCCTGATCGAGTGCCTAGGGAGATGTGAGGATGCAGCAGGATGCCTGCCTTTCCAGACAACCCATACTTCAGTCTAGCCAGAAATTCAATCAGTGAGAACTATGGGCAGTGGAATCCGTCCTGCATCTTCATCTCCCTCTCCCAATAAGGGAAATGTTTTTCAGGACAGGTGATCTTTTGAAGGAGGTTTGCAAGATGGTAGGAAGGAGAAGCCATCACTTTGATGAGCCAAATGGCCAAGGAACAATAGTATCAATTACAGAAAGCCTAACTTCCATCATGATTAAATCCAACTATCATATTGTCATACAACCTGCACCTTCGGATAACCCACACCCTTGGAGGGGTCCATGCTTGAAAATAAGACCTCACATAAGACAAGTCACCTGTACAGCAGGAGGATGGGAGAATACCAGAGGAGAAACAGAAGGGTTGACAACAACAAAAAAAGCACAAAAATCACAGCAAGTCAGGTTTTCACATTTAGCCCAGGCACCATATGCAAGAGACCAGCAGGATATGATACAAGAGTGACATCCATCACAAAGCCTTTGCCCCTCAAATGACAAAGCACATCCAGCTCAGAGCTTACGTGGTATTTCATGGCCTACATGAGACTGGGGACCATGAAACCAAGACACACAGATAACTCTTCACACCGATGGAAATTCAAAAGAAAATCTTTACTCCTTCCTCCGCAGTAGGAACATCATCAGTATCTACTTACAGAAGGAACTGGTTGAAGAGAAGGCTGAAATCTAACCTTGGAAGTGATCAGTGCTCAGACCCTCCCTGAAGGCGGGAGCTTGTCTCCTCATCCAGCTCTTTGCTGTGCCAGGATCAAGCCTTCATGGTGCCCAACCTCACTGGCTTTGAGTATCATGGCACATCAACAAAAGGAGAGCCAACAGGTGGAGTTGCAATTGCCCTTCCTGCCCGAGACAGCTGATCAGAGCTGTGCCAAAAGGCAGCTGCTTGTTTCCTTCTCAAGAGATAATTACAGCAGCTAGAAAACACCGTTTGCCATGCTGCTTTTAATTCATACCAGCAGAACTGACAGTTCCAGCTAGTCTCACTCAAGGGCTGCAGGTAGAAGTCTGGGAAGGATGGAGCTGCTCCAGCCTCGACTAAAAAGTGCTGGGAAGTTTCTACCTCAGCCCTCACTGTCTTTTCTCTTGCTTTGCCCCACTCATTGCCCTCTGCTTTCTGTGTCTGCTCCACAAACTATCCATAGAGCAGCTACCGTGACTCCAGTGATGGGCCAGGGGGTGCATGGAAGTGGTCCATACCGAGCTTCTGGAGCACTCAGACAGGCTGAGTGCTCCAGCAACTTCTAACAGGCTGTTTATACAGCAAAATCTGGGGCTGGGAGGCCAAGGGGTGGGTCTTGCCCACCACAAAGCTACAACACGCTTGCTGTTTATTGGGGAGACACAAGTGGGACACATGGATTCAACAGCACAATTAAGGAAAGGAACAGGTAAATTAGATCTCTCACAGGAGCACATAGGGAAAGGCTGTAATAGACCTTCACTTGAGAAAACCAGGCTACCATCCATGCAAACTTGGTAGCCATGTCCATTCAGACCGCGCAGCCTTCAGAGCAGTAGTTGCAGACTCACGCCAGCTTGAAGCGAACAGTCAAGTGGCTGGACACCAAGGATAAATAAGATTCCTGCTAATCCTGCTTTCACAGCAGGATACTAGAAAATTTAGCTGACCTTTGTTAAATAAGCTCAATGGGTCCCTCGAGAGATGGTGAATTACTATGAGCTGAGCAAAGAATGTCTGCCCCAGGCCATAGCCTGCAGAGAGGGTTTTTTTCTGCACAAGAGGTTGTAATCAACCCCCTTCCAAGGAAAACTTAATTCTTTTGTGCTAAGGGGAATAGGCCACCCCAACCCACTGCAAAGCCAGTTGTGCCCCATCTACAAAACCACTCTCAGGAGCCTGGAAAGCATTCTCTACCGTGCTGCTTTTGAGCTGTGGCACTGGGAGCTGTCACCAAGGACACCGAGCTGCCAACAGAGCATCTCTTGCTCCATGACATCACTGCCCCTTTCCCCGCCCGTGGGCTTACCCTCTGGACCACCATCGTGCACCTGCAGGGGACTTCCAGGGGAACAGGAGAAGACAGGCAGCATCTGGGAGACAAGACCATTGGAGACATCAACGTTCTAAGGTCCCTTTACTGAAATATCTTGGTTTGAGGTAAAATAGAACCAGTTTTCTGTTCAGTAATTTTACTTTTCAGCTAAGCCTCTTCTAAAAAAACCTGAACTCACTGAAACTAGGAGTGTATTGTTTGATCCCAGAGTGATAAGACCTGGTTGTTCATAATTTCTGCCAAGGGATGGTATGCAGAAAGGCTCTTGCTTATACTTATTGCTATATCCGCCAAGGTCAGATAACAAAGTTATTTGCCCCATTGGAGGGTCCAAAGTGGAAAAGCATACAGGGGCCACACCTGTGAGGAGGAAGGGACAAGACAGGGGACAGATGAGATTCTATCTCATCTGTATCAAGCTGAGGAATCAAAGGGTCAGCCTCTTTCTTCAATGGCCAGTCCAAGGAGGACTGTCTTTTCAACTGCCCTTTGATCCTGATCCAAGCATTTCTGAATCCAGATCTGGGACTTTCCCTGCTGGTGACACAAGCAACAACCCTGGAACTTGATATGGTTTATATATAGGTATGTATTGTATATATTTCACTCTTTTTATTATGTTATTAATATTAGTTGAGTTTATTTTAAACTTACAAGTCTCTTTCTTCCTCACTCTTCCTCCTCTCCCAGCTCTGAAGGGAGAGCAGTCAGAGAGCATCTCTCCTTGGTTTCAGTGGCCAGTCTGGCCCAGACCATGATACCAAATCACAACGTGGACCAGCACAGGACCACAACCAGATGCCAGCCAGGCTAGATTTCATTGATACATGGTTTTTCCTTTGGGAAATGTAAAGCCTTCAAAATCACCCATCTACCTGTTCCAGCTTGACTAGCTGGAGTTTGGGCCACTTCATCTGATGGCTGAGGTAGGAGATATGACAGAGCACTGCTACAGGAGGTATTTTTTTATCTGCTTTCTGGCTGAGGTGGATTTGATGAGACAGAGGTCACACAGGGTGAGATCAGCTGAGACACCAACATGCTACAGCGGGAAGCACAGACTACTTCCTTTCCAGACATCACAGGACAGAAAACAGTATTGCAAAGCTGCACCTCAGCATCTAAACAGCAGAATNGTTATTAATATTAGTTGAGTTTATTTTAAACTTACAAGTCTCTTTCTTCCTCACTCTTCCTCCTCTCCCAGCTCTGAAGGGAGAGCAGTCAGAGAGCATCTCTCCTTGGTTTCAGTGGCCAGTCTGGCCCAGACCATGATACCAAATCACAACGTGGACCAGCACAGGACCACAACCAGATGCCAGCCAGGCTAGATTTCATTGATACATGGTTTTTCCTTTGGGAAATGTAAAGCCTTCAAAATCACCCATCTACCTGTTCCAGCTTGACTAGCTGGAGTTTGGGCCACTTCATCTGATGGCTGAGGTAGGAGATATGACAGAGCACTGCTACAGGAGGTATTTTTTTATCTGCTTTCTGGCTGAGGTGGATTTGATGAGACAGAGGTCACACAGGGTGAGATCAGCTGAGACACCAACATGCTACAGCGGGAAGCACAGACTACTTCCTTTCCAGACATCACAGGACAGAAAACAGTATTGCAAAGCTGCACCTCAGCATCTAAACAGCAGAATACTGAGCCCTTTTAGAGCAAACCGAGCCAGAAGAACTCCTGCCTGGCAAAAGATGTGTCCACCATTACATTTCCGGGTATCCAGAGCTTCTCCAGGTGCCACTATTACTTCTTGTCACAACATCAGGTGGTGAGAAGGACTACAGAGGGGAGAAATGCCATTAGAAACTTTTTTTTCCCCCGATTCTCATACTTTAAGCAATTCCTAGTCATCTGGATAGACAAATACCTAGATTGCTTCCTTATGGCAAATTTAAAAATATAAAAAATAAGATCTACTTGGGTCAGTTTGAGCTGCCTTTATTTTTCCCCTCTCACCCTATCTCCCTCCAATTCAGACCTCTCACAAGTTTTTAAGTGAAACAGACCACAGGTTCTAGCATCCATAAAAACGTTTTTATTTTAGTTTTGAAGCCAATTTCAACGACCCTGCTGGGGTGGGGGGTTGGATCATCAAACAGGATCATCCATCGTGGCTGAGCAGCACAATTCCATTTGCCAGGCTCTGAAATGAGCGACTCGCTGCTGATGAAGTCAAAAAAGGAAAAAGCTCCTCCATGTCATTTTTCTCCTCTTCCCCAGCCCAAGTCTTTCTTTTCTTTTCCTCCACATACACACACACCCCACCCCCCATTTTCCAGCAGGCTCTCTGGAGATGAAGGGACAGAGAAGCAGAAAGGTTGGGGTCTCGAGGGAAACCCACACCTCTCAAAATTCAGAATATTGAATATGAAATGCCAGAGGCGTTATCAATCTTACTTTGATGGCACGAGGAGCTTCATTTGTTAGCTCGGGGTGGGAAAGGGGCCCTTCAAAGCCATTCACTGACTCTTCAAAACACATTTCACCACTGGAGCTTTGCGATTGCTCATTCTATACAGTGTCCAGGTTGGAAGGGGAGACACATCCAGTCCTATGGACCGCTCCCAGGCAGCAAGGGAGGTGCAGACAAGTAGAAGGATGTATCCTGTGTCCAGTTCTGGGCTCCACAGTTAAAGAAGGACAGGGAACTACTGGAAAAGAGTGCAGCGCAGGCTACAAAGATGATCAAGGGACTGGAGCACCTCTCTGATGAGGAAAGGTTGAGAGACCTGTGTCTGCTTAGCCTGGAGAAGGGAAGGCTGAGAGGGGACCTCATCAATGCTTATAAACATCCAAAGGGTTGGTGGGTATCAAGAAGATGGGGTCAGGCTCTTCTCAGTGGTGCCCAGGGGCAGAACAAGCAGTAATAGGCACAAGCTAGGATACAGGAAATTCCATCTAAACATGAGGAAGAACTTCTTTCCTGTGAGGGTGGCAGAGCCTTGGAAGAGGCTGCTCAGAGAGGTGGTGGAGTCTCCATCTCTGGAGACATTCCAAACCCACCTGGACACATTCCTGTGCAACCTGCTCTGGGCTGACCCGCTCTGACAGGGGGTGAACTAGATGATCTCCAGAGGTCCCTTCACAACCCCTACAACTCTGTGATTCTGTGATAATGGCAGCAGCATGAAGTGAGAGACAGTTCTTTGCTGGTGGAAAGCCACACGTGCTACACCAATCAGCCTGTAACACATAATGATGCAGCCCAAAACACGTAATGGAATTAGACAGACCCCTCTGCTGACACCAATGAATACAGCATCAGTCCAAATGAGCTTAATCCTTTTCTTCAACTGTAGGCTCAGCCCAAGAGCTCTTAGTCATCATCAGCNAGCACTATGAAGTTTCCAACTGAAAGACAGGTCAGCCATATGACAAGCAAAGACAGGGGGCAGGACTGCTCACTGGTGAAGAAAGATAACACTGTTATGGGCCATAGGCTGCAGGTTATATATTCTGGTCCCTGTGGTTCTCCAGCTCCTCCTCAGCCCCGCAGTTCGGGATGTTGGCATTTCTAACCCACACCTATTTTTCCGTACTGTGTGACCCACCAGCCTTCAAGTTCGCACACAGTTCCCATTTTGGGCAGCCAGAAGGGACAGGCCTCAGCCTTCCCCTAATTCATCTCTCCTACCACTCCCTGATTTTTCCTAAACATCAGCAGTTGTATTTAGGGCTGAACCAAACAACATGTCACCCAATTCTCTCTTCTCTTGCTACTAACTACTGTAAATCACAGACAAATCAGGTACGCACAAGCTCCAGTGACCTACAAGAAATCACAGGTACGTTGCTCTCCAACCAACATTTTCAAGCCTTGAAAATAAAGGTTTGATTCCTAATGTACATTCTCTACTACTAAGGATGTTCTGCTGCTCAAAAGTTAGGACAAGCAGCACACTAGTTTAGGGTGTGGGATAGAAATCTGGAGAGCCCACAGTATTCAGTGCCTACCCTGGCATTTAACAGCCACCAGATTCGCAGGGTGCTACACTGATTTAAA
>VXBJ01004241.1:856225-872102 GCA_013400055.1 Nycticryphes semicollaris
GGGGGGGAATAAAAATTAAAAAACCCTCCTGGTCTCAAACGTGACCTTTTCCATCAGAGGTCACCAAAAAGTCATCAGTGATTTCATCAGATATCAACCAACTCAATTGCCCTTACGTGCACACATAGCAGTAACAACGTGCAGGTCACACTCATTTCCTTGTGTGAGTCAGTCACTCAGAGCCCAAGGCCACCAGTTAGAAGAAAGAAAGATCGTCGGAGATCCTGAATTAGATTTCTGCTCTTGGCTTGGATCTCATTCTCAGAAATATGCCTACTGAGTGATTACAGGAATTACACACCCAGTTTAGAGTTACAGGAGGGTGTCCTAGGGACAAGGAGGGGGGCTGCACTGCAACAGCATAAATCACTGTGGCTCTACCCCACCACCTCCACGCAGATTGTGAATCTGCTCCAGAATATGTACCCCACGGATTTGTTTGGCTGTTGTCCGATGTTAGCACAGGAAAGACAATAAAGAGATGAAAGAATAATACAGACACGAGGGTGACTATTTTCCAAAGAGGAAACACTTGCTTTAGCTGTCAATGATTTACAGGGTCACGTTGTTCATTGTTGACATATCTTATTCTCGTTATTTATCACGATCACCACTGGAGCACTAAGGAGCCCCGCAAGGGAACTTGGGCCGTGCAGTGCAAGGTGCTGGACAAATACAGAAAGCTGTCAGGGAGGTAAAGGCACCGGAGTCCTGCCAGCTGCTGCCACTGCAGAAGATAGTGCAGATTCACAGCAGGATATTAAAAGAGGCAGTAGGGGGAAGATGGCAGGTGTCCAGAGTGCCCGAATATTTCTCAGCTCAGCACAGAACAAAAAAAAAAAAGATTCTCTTCACTCCATCAAGTTTATAGAGTTAAGTTCACAAATGCTAAACGCTTGCATCATTTTTAACGCTTTTTTACTGGCCACGGGGCTGTCAAAATGCAGAGGAACTGCCTGCGCAGCCACAATCCTGAACAGGAGATTACCCAATAATAATAATTATTATTGGTATTATCACTACCGATTTATACAGGCCGCCTCTATCAAGAGAGACATTGTATTCTCCTTGTGCAATAACATTTGCTTTGCTCTTTGCAGAAGAACAGGAGGCTTTACAGGCAAAAAATATACTGGCAAGCTACTCCAAAAAGCACTCTGAGGGAAGGCAGGGATCTACATCAAAAAAAAAAAAAGGCATTTAACAACCACCAGATTCACAGGGTGCTACACTGATTTAAACCAACTAAAGGTTCAGACCCCAATTTTTATACAGGCAATTTGGAAGTGCTGGACTGCTGCTGCTTCCTGCAGAGCCAGCATGTGGAAATGAGGTGCTGTTGTTTATGACAGAGTGCTGTGCAGGGTGTGTGTGTGTGGNGTACACTTGCACCTATTTAGCCTAGGATCACTGTTGCAGTGGTGTAAATCAGGAGCAGCACTCCCAGAGTCAATGCACCAGACACTCCACTAATACAAATCAGTGCAGTTCACTGACTTCGTATAAAAACCCCCACAGACACGGTACAGGCAAGAGAGCGCAATTAGGCCCTGTCCGAGATCGCCCCGCGTCCATATGCTGTTATTCATTACAAAGTATGATCTCAGTGCCTGGGGGCTTCCCAGGAAGGCCAGAGCCCCCACTCCACTACATTCTGTGCTGATCAGTAATGACACACAGCACCTGCTTCAACAATCGGCAATGAAAGGAAACTGAAACCGAGTATATTCTGGATACACCCTCAGACAATGAAAAAAAACACCGAGTCTCTTCATCACACGCTGAGCCTGCACAAGCCCACATTTTTCTTCAAGCCTCAGCTCCCAGTCTAACAAGCTGATGGGATCTTGAAGATTAAGTCCTCTCTTTCACCTCAAGAGCCCTCAAAAGCCTTCAAGCTGGCCTTTCTGACCGTTTCTGGTTTCCAGCTGCATCTCCTGTGCACAGCACATTAGCCACTGGCTGGGCTGGCTCTCAACCCTATTTGTGCTAAAATTGGACTGGAAGGAGCTAGAAGTTTCAAAAGAAGCACGACCAGCAGGTCACAGGAGGTGATTCTACCCCTCTACTCTGCACTTGTGAGACCCTACCTAGAATGTTGTGTCCAGCTCTGGAGTCCTCAACATAGAAAGGACATGAGCCTGTTGCAACAGGTCCAGTGGAGAGCCACGAGGGTGCTCAGAGTGATGGAGCACATCTCTCTCCTGTGAGGACAGGCTGAGAGAGTTGGGCTTGTCCAGCCTAGAGAAGAGAAGGCTCCAGGGAGACCTTAGAGCAGCCTCCCATTATCTGAAGGGAGCTACAGGAGAGCTGGGGAGGGACTCTTTGTCAGGGGGTGTAGTGACAGGACAAGGGGTAATGGTTTTAAATTGGAAGAGGGGAGATTTAGACTAGATACCAGAAAGAAATTTTTTTGCTGTGAGTGTGGTGAGACCCTGGAACAGGTTTCCCAGAGAAGCTGTGACTTCCCCCTCCCTGGAGGGATTCAAGGCCAGGCTGGATGGGGCTTGGAGCAACCTCAACAAGGTGTCCCTGTCTATGGCAGGATGGTTGAAACTTGATGACCTTTAAGATCCCTTCCAACTCTAACCATTCTATGATTCTGTAAGAGCAAAACAGTGGGAAGCAAAGACTAGGTAAGAAAATGCCACCACAGCCCTCGTGAGTCAAAACTGACACAAACTTTCCAGACTGAGTCTTCAATGTGCCTAAACTCCAGTCAGAATTACCAACTCGACGGGCACATTTATTTTACTTACTTATTATTCAGATCTAAAGAAATCATTTGTCTCTGTCAGGGAAAAAAAAAAAAAAAAAAGAAAAAAGTTGGATACCAACACACACTAGGAAAGAAAATAAACACACCACTGCTCCGAGACAGCAGTGTGGGAGCTATGCAGAGCTGGCAGCCCCAACCCTTGTGAGAAACAGGGTGGCTCCTCCCTGCTCTGGTGTGTTTTCAGTTGCTATTTAACTATGTTATTTTAGTTAAAGGGAGTAACCCAAGTCTCCCAAAGAGCAGCTTCTGCCATTACCCACACATGCAGTTACTAAGCAAAAAGGAACCACAGGATAAGAGGCCATGCTGGCTCTCCCAGACAGCATGGCATCTGCATGTCCAGGTAGGAGGAGAGCCAAGGCTGTTTGCAGCCAGCCTAAAAAACCTCTCTGAAGGACAGCATCCTTCCTGGACCATGCTACAGGTCCTGGAGATACCTACAACTCTGCAGCGCAGCACTGCCAAGCTCCCCGCATCAAAGACTTCCAGGAGGTCATCGGGAGATAGCTTCAGGGACGTGCCTCACAGTACCTGTGCCAGAATGACCATCCAGAATCTCTTTGCACCTCTTTGCCCCTCCTACCCCACAAAAATCACAGAATGGATGAGGAAAGGAACCTCTGGGGATTCCCTAGTCCAGCCACCACAAAGAGAGGACTGTGATGAGCCAGGTTCTGAATATCTCCAAGGATGGAGACTCTATAACCTCCCTGGGAAACCTGTTCCAGTGTTTGACCACCCTATAAAAATCACTGTTACGTGGCAACAGGTACGTGGCTCTCAGGTGGAGATATTCAGCCACTTCTTAACATTTGTCAGCTGCCTGTCAGAAATTGAAACGGAATAAAACCTCCCTGTCCCTAGTCAGCACGTTACCCGAGTTTTGTAACAAACCTACTGCAGTAGTATTTGGATCCCAGCTGGAGCCCGGGGTCCCATATGCTACATCTGTCACACCATGAGGAGACAAGACAGAGAAAGAGCGAGGAGGCAGGATGCAGAGGTGGCATGGCTCGGTCTAGTTCACGCAACAGGCAGGACTAACACCAGGGTCTCCCAACCCTCTGTTCCTTTCACAGCATCAGGAGGACTGTCTTCTGCGTTCTGCTTTGTCACCAGCGCTGGTAACAGTTTTTCACAGCAAGTACAAGCTGTTACAAGTTTAGCCTTTACCTTTTTTCCTGTTCATATTTCTGAAAAGGAAGGGCTTTCTACAAGACAGTTCCTTGTTTGAGTAATCCTTCCACAAGGAACGTGCTCAGGTTAAATCACTGCAGTGATTTAACTTTTGGAGGAGTTTTCATTCCTATGTAAAACATCTGAGGTCACTAAAGTTACCCTCTCCTACTGCTCCAGCGTGGATTAAATAGCAAACATCCACAAAACAGGAATTTTCAGGTGGACCAAGAGCCACGTGTGTCTATTCTTAGAGGGCTATAGGTCTCCTTCTCACAACAACTGCTGGGCACAAACACACACACCCTGCACCACAGTCTGATCTGTAGGGTAACTCCTCCATCCCGGGCAGGGATGTGCCTGCCCCAAGAGCAGCCCTTTTTCCCCCCCCGTTTGTTTTATTTTATTTTAACCTTCTGCCAGCACTTTTCTGGTTAAAGGAAAAGCAGAAGGAAAGTTAAAGAGCAGCAACAGCTGCTCCGGTGTCTTCCCCAGATGTTCAGCTACATTCAGGCCGTTAAGGGTTTGAGAAATCATTCGTCAGCAAAGGTTTTGCTGCCTTGCAGGCTTTCTCCCAAACAACATGGTATTTGGAGAAGAACTTGCTCTCACCCTGCCACACTTAGCATCTAGAAGCCTCTTGTCATTCCTTAACCCGCCGTACTCCACATTCTCTCTGGGTTGCAGGAATTACTCGGTGCCACAGCGGACAGAGAAGTGAAGAGACACCCACCCAGTTGTGCACGTACTCACAAAAGTCAATCTGAATGTTCTCCAGGAATAAATAAATAACAGGTCAACCCAGTCTTTCTGGGTCCCGTGCCCCAGCGTATCTCCCTGCCAGAGAGGGGTCTTCTGCCGATTGTCATTCAATTACCGTTATGATTCTCTGTTACGGGGATTGATTGCAGAGGTCAGCAAAAAGGGAGAAATTACAGCAAGTGAGTGTTAATGTTGGGATTGGGGCAGAGCAGAGCAGCTCGTGTCCAAAGTTACAGCAGGTCAAATCACAAACAGCAAAGGGCAGTTTAAGGAGGCCAATGTGAGGACCTCTTAACACCAGGTATCAAGGACTCTGAACTGAACCACAGTGACAAGAGCTAATTGCCAGAGGGTACGATCAGGACCAATTACAAGCATTAACTGCCAATTAAAATGACAGGGCCAATATCAGGGCCACTACAAAGATCAATTACAGGATTACAGCAAAGGCCCATAAGTAGATAAGAACAAAGCCCACCTGCAGCCACGAAGAGGAACTCAGATGCGAAGCTCCCAGAAGTGGCAGAAGACTTTTTTCTCCCCCCTTCTCTTAAGGCAGCTGGAAGACAGAGGTTCAGGTCTCCCACAGCTGGCACAACTGAGGCTGGGCAAAGTTCAAGAAACCAGCCTGATTTACTCCAGCTGGGGTTTGAGCCCAGAGGCCTCCAGTAGGAGCAGGGTAAGATTTGCCTTACCTTCTCCATGGTGCGTTAACAGTCTCATGGTTGTAAAGAACTACCAGGAGACAAAGCATTTACAAAGGGCTCGGTGAAAAGGAGCACAGGGTGCAGCTCTATCAGCCTGAGGAACCAGCCAGGTGTGAAATCCAGACCTCCTGAACCGCTTCTTGGCTAGTGTTAACACCAGTGAAACCAGGATCAGAGGTTTTAAGCTCAGCCTTGCTCTCTCCATGCTTAATTACCTGCCCATCCATAAGCACATAATGCAGCCTGTGAAAGGGCTTCTCAGACCTCTCTGCTCAACACTCCAGCTGTTTCAGAGTAACAGACAGAGCTTTATGAATAACCTTAGGGGTCTTCCCCTCTGTCTGCAGGGCTCACACATTGCTCTCAAGAGCTGATCCATCTTCTCAGCTCACATGGACCTTCTCATCCACTTTGAGGGCATCTAGCCACAACTATAGTAAAATCACAGCAGTGGAACAAAAATACCATCTTCCCTTCGCCCTCCAAAGCCAGGTCAGAGCATAAAGTGAGCAGGCACAAAAGCCCTGCTGGGCTGGAGGAACAAACATATAGATTCCCCTAGGGCCTGAACTTGTTCCAAGGAAGATGCCAGGGATCAGGCATATTGCCCTCCAACTGCAAACCTCGGTTCTAGGTTTGCTCTCCCCTGGTATCAACTCATCAATACCTAAATGATACCAGCTAGGAATAAAATTGCTAAAATGCCCATAGAGACTGACCACATCCCACTTTTGGGGCAGGTCCTGTGCCACTCCAGAATCTTTCACACAGGGAGGAGATGGCAATCTGCTTCATGCAAACCCTAAAAAAAGATCATATCACACAGTCACAGAATGATACAGAGTTGGTAGGAACCTCTGGAGATCACCCAGTCCAACCCTCTCTGCCAGAGCAGGGTGACCCAGAGCAGGTCCCACAGGAACATGTCCAGGTGGGCCTGGAATGTCTCCAGAGATGGAGACTCCACCACCTCTCTGGGAAGCTTCTGCTAGGGCTCTGCCACCCTCACAGGAAAGAAGTTCCTCCTTATGTTTAGCAGGAACTTCTTATGTTCAAGTTTGTGCCCATTTCCTCTTGTCCTGTCCCTGGGTACCACTGAAAAAAAGACTGGCCCCATCCTCCAAACACCCACCCTTGAAGTATTTATGGGTGTTGATCAGATTCCCCCCCTTCAGCCTTCTCCAGACTAGAAAGATCCAAGTCCCTCAGTTCTGAATACCACAGAGGCTGCCCAGATTTCTCTGCAGCTGCAGGACCCACAACAATGAAATTAGCCACAATTAACCTCACAGCACACCTGACCCCGCAGCACAACCAAGACTACACCAAAATCCCATCCCCCTAAAAAAAAATAGTGGCTTTCTCATCCCAGTGCCCACCCTTATGCTGCCCAGCTCCCAAGGTATCCTGGAGCACCACGTGCCCGTGGAAAACCACATCCCTTTTGCCGGCTGGACAAGATTCCCTGAATCCCATGCCGTGCAGAGGCAGCCAGTCAGAACCATGCTTCCTTCCCAGCTCACCTCCGAGACGCTGCTGTAAATCCAAAGAGACATTATCTTACCTGCCACGGTGTTACCTCCTTGACTGCCAGCAACGGCAAAGGGACTGGTGAAAAATGCTGTAAATTAATTAACATCAGACCTCTTGTAGCTGTTTGTTACTGTAAACAAACATTTTAATATGCAGTAATTAATTAAATCTGCCACGCTGTCCCCCTCCTCCCATTGATCTTTCTTCAGCTTTTCTTCTGCTCTGCCTCATCTTTTTCGCTTGGTGAAACAGATCACTTGCAAACAGAGACACCACTTTCCCAGTGGTCCAACAGCAGCGACCCAATTCAAAGAGATCACTTTCCTCCTTCTTAATCAAATGCTGGCTCTTTTTCTTTTCTTTTTTTTTGCCCACACATACTGTTGGGGTTGGCTTTTTTCCCCTCCTCCTGTGCACGTTCTTTTCTCCCTCTGACATCTTCCTTCCCCTTTATCAAGCATAAATATAAACCTGATGTTTTGGGAAGATTTAAACAACACCCCAATGCTTACCAGTTGTTCCCCAGACCAAAAAAATATAAAATAAAGAGTTATTAAAAAAATAATCTGTTGGATGACATAGCTTGTCACTACCCACTTTTCTTCAGCAGAATCTTTTCAGACCCATCCTGCTCCTGCTCTGCTTTTTTTATCCTCTCAACTCTAAGCTGAGCCCTAAGTTTCCTCTTAAGCTGTCGGGTACCAGTACCAGGCACTGCTCAGACAAAACACACCTCTCAGCTAAGTCTCCCCAGTAGCTCCAGTTTATATTTGGTAGACATTAACACCTCCACAGCAATACTACTTTTCTCCCCTCCCTAACACTAACAGAAACCAACTGTAACTCTTTAAGATTTCTGCAAAGAGCCCCACAGCCAGTGCCCAGACAGACCCAGTCACTGTGAATCTAAAAGGTCAGGATTGAGGTTTGGATCTGGACTAAGGGTAAGAGAAGGAGAAAGAGCAGGCTGGCAGTTGGAGTAGGGCTGAAAACACATCTGGAGACTTGAGCTGGGAGAAATTCTCTTACTGACCAGGGCTAGGGAGATGTCTTCATGAGTAGCCAGGAAAAGGACAGCTTAAATACAAGAACCATAGTTCAAACTGGTAGAAAGAACAAGCCCAGCACTCCAAGTCAGAAGCATCAAAGAGCAGGAAGAGCAGGGCTGCTCCACAACCTAGGGAATAAGCCAAGAACCAAAGGCAACCACAGCAGAGGCAACACTCACCAGCCAGAATGGTCCAACAGAAAAGGCATCGAGTTAGATTTGGGGTCTTCCATAGAGCTCAGTCAGGAGCAGCATGAGATGTTGGTGGTGGTAGGACTAAAGTCTAAGACCCTTCCAAAAGACAAAGCTGAAGATGAACGTGCCTAAAACACAGCTGAAGGAAGGAGTAAAAGGCCCAGCCTCAGATGAAATGAAAACGCCCTGACCAATGGGCAGAGAGGATGTGAGTCCCAGGTGAGGCTCATTAGGCCAATTAAGTGCACTAATAGGTCTCTGGGCCCTGACTACACCTTCCCCCACCATCAAGAAGTTTCTTTACACCTTATAAGGACTTGTGTATTGCCTGTGAAACAACCTAGGTGCTACTTCAAGGAGGATATAGAGCTAAGGCAGGAATGTGCTATGGGAGACTTGGAGCTAAGTCACAAGTGGAACGGGGATGTCACATGGGGGGACCTCAAGGACATTTAGACCAGCTCCCTTTCCCAGTTTCCCAGCAAATATCCATTTGAACTGGGCACAGTTCAGTCTAGGTTTCATTTGGTACGTTCACTTTCTCATTCCCATGTGCCCACTGGCAAGTGGATGAGGACTGGGATTTTGGGGTGTCTCTGTGTGTACATAAAGATGGTGCTGGGTGCCTGGGAATGAATTTATGTGTAGGTAAGATTGTATAATAAATGCTACGGCAACACGTGGTGCTTGTAGAGGAATTGCTCTCATTGGTAGGTTGTACCATCTATCTTCACCTTTCTGCAACATCTCCAAAGATCACCCAACAAAATTCTGCTCCTGCAGAAAGAAAACCTGTTGGTGGGGGTGGAGCTGAGCCAGTGCTTTGTGAAGATGGAGGCAGCTGGAGCAGAAACAGGTTAGTTCCTCCCCTGTGCTCGCCTACACTGCAGCGGGGAGAAGTCGCTTTTCCTGGCAGCCAGAATCAACCACCCAAAGAATCGTTCCAGAAGCAGAGTCCAGGAACTCCGAGCCCCTTCCTGCTCTCCTGATGGCTTCACGTGATCCTTATTCCTTCCAGGCACCGAATTTCCACACAACAGGCAAGTCTGCCAATGACACAGAGGCCACTGGGTCTGTTCCTCTGCTGGGGGAGATTTCTCTGCCCTCCACGAGGCTGCCAGAGTACCCTAAGGTTGCCTCATACCTTTCAAATCCCAGGTTTCACCATGAAAGCTGGCTGTGGTGAAGCCAACCGGGGTCGTGAGTAACCAGCACCTCTCAGGAGCAGGCCCTGCATTTGCAGTTTTATTATCCATTTTTCTTTTAATGTCCTGCACACTTGAGAAATCCTGTGTGAGAGTCAGAATGAGAGAGGGAGAAAGAGAGAGAGAGAGAGAGCTCATCATGCCCATAAAAGGGACAGATTCTGATTAGCTGAAGTTATAAAAATGATTTATACTTGCAAACATTATTTCTACTTGTATTGTTTGCCTGCAAGCGTTAACATCGCGTCACGGACTCTGTAGCCAGACTCAGTCATCCCTTGGGACAGGACAGATGGCTAACGTCCCCTTCCCATCAAAGAAACCCCCCAACGCAGAATTGGGGTGACCAGAAGAAAGACTTTGCTCTGGCTCTTGGCACTTCCCAGCCTCACGGGAACGTTCATCCTCCTGCAGCCAAAACAGAGTCCCGGGCACCAAGAAGAGCGATCCTGATGTCGGCTTCTTCCCCTCTCGGCTTGGCATCTCCCGAGCAGGAGAAGCACACGGAGTCCTGCCTATAATTGTGCGCTTTCCCCGCCTCCTGCCAGCCCAGATCTGGGTTTATTTCCTCATCCGTGATTATTGTAAAGAGGAGCAGAATGAAATGCAGATGCAAAACATGCTCGTAAGAATTTCCTCTCTCTCTCTCTCTCTCTCTCTCTCCCCCATCTGCCAGAGAATAGATTTTAATCTTTAATCCATGAGCAATCAGCGAACACTAGCGAATTGCAAATTACAGATGTTTTACTGTCTTTGGCATTTTTAGCTTCCTCGCTTCCCCACTGCCACTCAGTGTCTTTCTCACATCCTCCCCTCTTCTGCATTCATCGAATGCCACGCGCCATCACCAAAACCATATGACACTGTCATCATTTGGTAATTAAACCTTTACTCACTTTAAATACGCAAAGCTGGCTGGGGTAAGCAGCAGTTAACCCTTTCCTGACAGGCTCTGTGCATATGTGGAATGAAAAGAAGGGGGGGGTGGACGGTGGGCAGAACAGTAGGTGAGGGGGTACCCAAAGTTTGAAGGCATGTCCAAGTGCTGATGGCTTTCCTTGTAAGCATCCCTGCTCTCAGAGAGGCTAAAAGAGATGGCAAAGGTCTCTGCTTGTTTCTATTGCCCTTGTTGTCTGGGCTGTGCTACCACTGACAGAGAAGAGCATGGGCTCCTCTGTTAAACAAACCCTGGGGGCTGCTGGAAGATACTGAGTCCCCGATAACCTCCAGGAAAGCTCATCCCAACTTTAACCCTGTGCTGCACTTTTGTACTAAGCAGTTAGACATTCAGCCCTGGACTAGCCTTGGCTGCTTCAGGTTGTTTATTAGCACGCAATGTCCCGGTCTGAAGTGCATGCTTTGACTCTTTGCTGCCCAGATGGAGACCTCCAAAGAAAATCAAGTACAGGAGCAACAGACACCTCAAGAGAGGTGGAAAGTAGGTTTGCAACCACCATTCCTTTCTCCTTAAAGCTTGGTGAGGTCAGGACAGCCAAACCCCCATGTGTACATCATCTCACTTAGTTCCTGGGAGCGTATTTCAGCAGCGAAGAACAGGGAAGAACTTTTACACTGCCTCAGTTGTGAGCTTATACAGAAAAGGCAAAGCGTGGCACAACATGCCTCCAGCAAGAACTGCTGTGGTGGCACAAATCTCTTCCATCTCTGGAGGTGTTCAAACCCAGGCTGGATTTGGCTTTGAGCAACCTGGTCTGGTGGGAGGTGTCCCTGCCCAGGGCAAGGGGGTTGGAACTGGATGATCTTTAAAGTCCCTTCCAACTCTAACCATTCTGTGATTCTTCTTAAGAGATGGGTGGCTTCGAGCCAGGTCACAGGCTTCCAGGGGTCACAGCAGAGACCACCCATCCCCACCACATGAGCGATCCAAATCCCCAGTGGAGGTTACATTCCCATTCCTCATTGAAAGGGTCTGACGTGAATCAGAGACGGCAGAGAGAGCGAGCCGTGGCAAGAAGGAGAGGGAAGGAGAGAGAAAGGTGGCTGCAATTATTTTGCCATAGATTGGCAGGGCCTGCTTTCCCTGTAAGAAGACTGCAACATTTGGGGAAACATAAATAACAGTTGACAAGAGACGGCACCGCAGAGACAGGCAGTAATTGTTTCACCTCCCTCTGTGCCCTGTCCACTGCAGGCTCCCAAGGAACTACCTTTGTATCTTAGCTCGAGGCAGCAGCTCAGGGCCCCTCTGGACCGGGAACAGCGAGAACCTTAATCATTTTCTACAAGTTTGTCAATTTAACAAGTGTTTGCCCAAGGGGCACCTGTCTTCCTGCCTTCCTTTATTCTTCTCTCTGCTTGTTTGTTTGCGAGCTGGAGCATTCTGGCCGCTATCACCAGCTTCACACAAGCCTGGCTCCAAGCAGGATGCGGCCATCACTGGGAAGAACGTGGTTAACCCCAGTTTCAGAGGTTACTAACTGGTATCCTCTTCATTTTCTGCCTCCATCTCTGTTTTTTTCCCCCCTCCATCTCTCCCTTCACGTATGTACAGGCTGCTGCAGTCAGAGAAAAACACCGATCCTTCCCTCCTTCCCTGACTCACTCCCCGCGCCGGAGACTGAGTTCCCCCCACGGCAGCTGGAGTTGAATCCATCAAAAAAGCTGCCTTTCAGCCCGGTCCCCACAGGAGATGGGGCAGCACCAGGGAGCTCTGGTTCATCAAGACATTTTGGAGAAGCATCCTGCTGCCGGGTGTCTCAGCTGAAAGCACATGTGTGTGGGGTGAGGAGGAGGAGGAAGGCAGGAGTGAAGACCCACTGCTGATGGGAAGGGGCCCTGAACCCCCTCAGAGTTCAACAAGCTGAAACACAGAACTTTGGAGTTTCCTCAATACTTCAGACCACTAAAAAACAGGTCCTGAATCTGCTTTTCATTCTATTTTTCCCTTGAATTTTGAAATTGAAATTCCCAAATGCAGTAATAATAAAAAGTTTCCTTAAAAAGGGAATAAAGTGCCTCATTTTAAATGTATTTGTTTGTTTCGGATTTCTCAGGGCAGTGCCATTTTCACACACGCTGTTCTAATTAGCCATAACCCTCAATATCATTTTAATGTGGTATGAGAACAACTCAGCATTATCTCAAGAAAACAATTCAGTCCCTCTTACATTACCCTGAGCTTCAGTTCTCAAAAAGCATTGGCCTTTAATGCCCGTGATTCCCAATCCATGCCCTTAACTCTAGCCCAGACCCCAGGCTTGAGGGACAACTCACCCATCTCTACAGTAAAGTCAAACGTAGGACACAGAAGTTCAGAGGCACCAGATCTCTTCCTTACTGTGAACAGAGAACAGATTCTGGTGAAAAATAGAACAGTTCAACCTTTATATTCTGACAAAACATCATGCAACAGATGAGAACAGAGGCATCAGCCATGGTGAGAACCAGGTATCTCTCTAAGTTCCATTGAGACACTGGAAGAGGTTGCCCAGAGAAGCTGTGGCTGCCCCATCCCTGGAGGGGTTCAAGACCAGGCTGGAGGGGGCTTGGAGCAACCTGGTCTGGTGGGAGGTGGCCCTGCTCAGGGGGTTGGAACTGGATGATCTTTAAGGTCCCTTCCAACCTGAACCATTCTATGACTCTAAGGACAATGACCCTACAGAACACATTGGTTTTGGCTCCCTGAAGCTAAAACTTCACTTGAATTACAATGGACAGCCCATCCTTACAGTAAAGAGGAATTTAAGACTCAGCAGCTGTGAGAACCCTGTAGTGTCCAACTGAGATGGTTCTCCAGCCTGTATCTGGGGCTGCAGTGAGACTTTTATTCTAGTTTCTTTGTGGAACTACGAAGACTGAAGCTTCTAGTTCAACACCCAACAGTGCTGAGCCATCTCTTTTCAGAAGGTTGTGTTTTACTGGCAGCATTACAAGATTTTTTTCCTGAATTACATGTATGTATTTCATTGCTGTGGTATTTCTGCACCTTTTTGGAGGTACCTCCACAACATCTTTGGGTCACTTATTACTGTCTTAAAGGCAGGGAATTAGCACAGAGTAAATTCAGCTGATATCTCCCCTACAACACTGAGTCCAGCCACACATAGGATCCAAAGCTCCTGGATGTTCCTATCCTAGATTTGGTTTAGGCCTAAATATTAAATATGTGACCAAACGACTGAAGTGATAAAGAAGTCATGAAAGATGGGAGCAGGAGGACAGCGCTGGCATTTACTCCCCTGTGAGATGGGGCAGGGGATGGGGGGGAAAAAAAGGATTGACTGCAAAATACTCTTGTGTTCCAGGTTTGGCTTTTATAATGGATCTGGGTGGTAAGAGTTTAGACAACAGGGTATTACTGCAGCCAGGCAGTAGCAACAACCCCAAGAAATCTCCTTGCTACTCTCAGTGAATTTTTTTTACGGTGAGGCTGGCCTTGAGCATTGTACTTGGGTCAGACTGACACCGATTAAAAAAGAAGACTTGCCTGGACCACGATCCATCTGAGAACGGCAAGCAAAAGAGCTCAGCCAGGTGGGTTCCCATCAGGCAGGTTACATCTCACAGAAACCATCTGAGAGGCGCAAAATGTCTCAAGTCCAATGGAAAAATCTTCCAGGAAGCTCACTTGCTTTCCTTGATCTTTGAGTCGGTGAAGAAATGCTTTGCAAGAGCCAGAAGTACCACAACAGCTACTGTTGGGATTGTCACCTCTGAGAAGGGACCAGCGTGAATAACAATGAACCAGGGATCCCACTGTTTCACTTCAGCTGCAGGAAACCTGCGGCTGACAGCAGAATTTGTCTCTGTGAGCTGCCCTGTGCTCTCTCCATGCTTGGAACCACATCACAGCCTCTCCAAGACTTGCTGCCTCCTGGCCCTTCACATGCCAGCAGCGGTTTATAATCCCAGTCTCCTCACCACTGGCAGGCAAGTCTTTAAGAAAAATGGGTGCAAAACCCAGGAAATGTGTGTCCTTATTAATCACTGTTAGGGCTGACGGGGGTGGAAGCGAGTCCTGGACCATGTCCAGATGCAGCAAGGAGGGAGGAAGAACTGGAAAGGTGACTCCCCAGATAGTAAAAAAGACCCCAAAGCAGAGCCTAGAATGATTTGGACGCCGTCGGAGAAGCTGGAGTGTGTTCAGAGGTTCCCTTCAACCTGATGAAAAGACAGACAGGACGAAAGCAGACACACCAGGCCATTTCCCACCTGCCACTCTGACCAAGACCAGCCCCTTCTGCCTTCCCCACCCACCCTGTGTTAACGAATATCTCCCTGGGTCATTTATAATGAAGGTGATGGGTTTAAGAAGAGATGAGCGAACCACAATACGAGGAGCATTTGCCAAGCCCTGGTAAGAGGACAGGCAGAGGCAGAAAAGCAGCCACCCTTCACATCAATCTCAGCTCCTCCTCTAGCAGCTACGGCCACTGTCTGCTGGATGCCAGAGCCAGAGCAGTGTTTTTCTCCGTGTGTCACTGCTGTTAGAGACCCCAGGCAGGACAGAACAGAGGTGGGGTATGCCCTTGCTCAGCACTGACCATAAAACACCCACCACAGTGGAACTAACAGGGAGATCAGTGAGGAGTTTTTAGGAAACGGATCTGATCACCCCTGTTCGGTCCTTCCTACCTCCCTTCTACAGGGGGGAAGAGCTGAGGAACAAAAAGGAGGAGTGGGAGAGAGCGCTGCAGAGCAAGAAAACACTGTACTTAGAGGGGACAGATGATGATGCAGGAGGAGGGTTGAAAGCAAAACAATAACAACGAACTTTAGAAAGTCAGTATCTGCCACCAGACACACCGCTGAGGCTTCATCACTGGTTTTCCCCAAGCTTAACCCCAAAGCATACGGCACATCCCATTAGATGCTGGGAGGTGACTGGAGTATTTCAGTGCAGGCCACCGGTGTGTCTACACCCTCTCCTCTGGCAGGCTAAAAGATCACGTAGAATAATGCAGCTGCCTCTCAGCGCCCTGCCCGATAACACCAGAGAGCAGCCTGCACTACGAACCGCGAGGGGAGACGGAGGCGCAGCCCAGATGACTGCCATGGAAACAACTTGGCCAGCCCGGCTCCACCGGGCAGCAATACCTGCCCTCGGCCAGCGACCCAGCGGGGAGACCGCGCTGCTGAAGAGAACAGGAGCCCCTTTCCATCCCTCTCCTTCCAGTCCCTCCTGCCAGCCTCAGCTGTTACCCTGTTGTCAGGCTTCGGCCAGGTGCTTCCCATAAAAAGTGTTCTCAGGATCGGCTTTCCATTTTTCCCGGGCCTAAGGAGCTGAGGTGACATGGGAAGATCCCAGAGTGAGCAATATATTTGCTTAAGGGCTTTGGATAGCAATGGAGTCTTCAGTGCTGGAGCTCTCGGTAGGGAAAGGGGAAAGGGAAGGGGAAGGGGAAGCAGAGGGAAAGGGAAAGGGAAAGGGAAAGGGAAGACAGAGGGAAAGGAAGAAGGAGAAGGGGAGGGAGAAGGAGAAGGGGAGGGAGAGGGAGAGGGAAAGGGAGAG
>VXBJ01004242.1:1669-75877 GCA_013400055.1 Nycticryphes semicollaris
CATTAGGTTTTGTGAAACTAGCTGAGGAACTGCTGGTTTTACAGCAGCAGATGCCAGAAGCCCTAATTCCATCCTTTCCTCAGTTTCTGTTGTTGTTTAAGGCTGCAACATAATACTGAGCACTACGAAAGAGCATGAACAACATCTGTCTGATTGAGACAGCCCTTTTCTTGGTGGATATGAAGTCTAATCCTCTTTATTTTGATGTTCTCCATTTCTGGCTTTTCTGGCTCAGATCCTCTGCCTTATACAAGGTAGATCATCTTTCTTCCATTGACCTGCTGGCTGAGCTCCTCATAACTAAAAAGACAGGCTTTCACATTTGCTGTTATTTAAGGTGAGACTTAGTTATACTAAAACTAGGAAGAATTTGGTCTTTTCTGAGCTGGTGGAGTCAAGAGCTAGAATCTATCTTCTGCCAGACAGATTCAATTCAAATTTTCTTAAATGCTCTCCTTTCTCCCAAGACCTGACCTTTGCTCTGAATAACACTGTCTCTAAATGCTTTTGCTTTCCTTAAAGTGAAAAAGCACGTTCGACATTGTGCTCCTCTAGCAACCAGCTTCTGGTCCTACCAAGATTATTTTAAATTTTTACTGCTTATTTCACAGTGCCCAGGACAAGCAAGGTTCTTTAAAATACAGATAAGAAAATCCAGATTACTGCCTGCAGTAGTTTACAAATGTGATGTGGTGGTGAAGGTGACAATAGAAGAGGGAAACTCAGTGGGTAGGAAAAATCAAGTATGAACACTGAGACTGCACTGCTGTTCCCAGATAATGACTGTGCTCCATGAAGGGGCAGAAAATCAAGCATTTCTAAACAACTTTGAAATATAGAATCCTATTTTCTTGGATACATCATCCTAAAAGCTTGGGTTTTGAAGAAGTCGAAATAAAAAGAGAGCAGAGCTCTTGTCACCACCTCAGAAAAGTGTTTTGATTTAGTATTGACTTCAGTGGCACCTTAATCACGTTAACTCTTATTTTTTTTGCCAGAATGGCAACAGGTATGGAATAAAGTCCGAGCCAGTGACTAATCTGGAAATCCTGGCATCAGAAATGTTTTATTTCTCAAATATTTTACCATTTTGAAATTTAATGACAGCATTGCATTTATAGAATATTAATTAATTACTGAAGTTTTTCCCCCAAATTAGTTTTTCTGAAGATCTAATTTTCAGATGGAGCTGTTGTGGCCACTTGGCACGCTGTGGACTGAACAAAATAAGAGCACTTTTTTGAAGAAAAATGTTGTGGTTTCAATAGATTTTAACTTTATTCTACTAACAAAAGAAGTGTTTGACTACAAAAACTACTTTAGGCTGGTCACACCCCTAGCCTGGCTTGAAAAAACAAATCTAGGAAGCTCTTTATTTTCATCTATTTTTCTAAGTAAAAACTGCACCATTGACTCCATAAGATTTAAAACTTGCTGTGGTGTGAGCCACAAGACTTTCTGCAGCTAGTTATGGTGTTATTTTGGTCTGAAACATCACCAAAAATAACTAGTAGAAACTCATTATTTTTAAGAAAACAAGCTTATTTTTGTAGAAATTCAGGATACATACATCTTTGCATAGACTTGTAATATCAGCTGAAGCCAGTGCTAAAAATTAAACATCCTTTAAAAATATATGCCTTGTTCCTGTAAAGAATCCATGAATCTATGCAGCAAGTCAGCTTGGATTTCTTTAAAGAGTAGCATTATAATTGTTATTATTTATATAAGAGTAGCATAAAAATAATTCCATGATATTTTTTAAGACTATCTTGATGGCACAATATCAAGGCTGAAGTCCGAGCCCAATAAAACCAATAGCAGAACTTCTCACCAGTTTCAGACTAAGACCTCTCTATCTCCAGATAATTCTGTGTCCAGCACTGGGGCTCCCAACAGAAGAAGGACATGGACCTGTGCGAGGGGGTCCAGAGGAAGCCACAAAGATGTTCAGTTTTAAACTGAAAGAGGGGAGATTTAGATTAGATATTAGGAAGAAATTCTTTCCTGTGAGGGTATGAGACATTGGAACAGGCTGTCTAGAGAAGCTGTGGCTGCCACATCCCTTGAGGGGTTCAAAGCCAGGGCAGGGTGGTTGGAACTGGATGATCTTTAAGGTCGCTTCCAACCCAAACCATTCTATGATTCTAAAAGCAAGTTGAAGACTATGACATTTCATCCATCAAAGTCATCATCAAAGTTCCTATTGACTGAGTGACCAAAGTCTTGCAGTTTAACTCTAAGCAGCACACACCTGCTCCCAATGCTTGTTTAACAATTCTTTCTGCAGTTTTCTTCTACAGACCTACTGAAGAACTTCTACCAGTACTCAGTGAGTCTCTCTAATCTCTCAATTATTCTGCATTTGGAGTTAGTGAAAGTTTTTAATACATGGAAAGAAATCTTGGAAGAAATGCCTAGTAAAGCTTTCGTAAATGCTGAGTTCCTGTGAACTCAACTTCTTAATTTATTGCACACTTTAACATGTGTACAGCTGTGCTTTGCTATCCTAAACTGTTTGCTGTATTCTGAAGTCTGTAAGATACATTCTAAACACACAGACACAAAGTTTCTAATTCTTTTTTAAGGATGCACTGTTTGTAAATATGATATATATCAAAATCTAAACACAGGTTTAAAATCCCTTGGCAGAGGGTGCCTTCAGATTCCAGATTTAGAGAGATGGAGGTCCAAGTAGAGTAAACAGCTTTTTATAACGAGAAGTATGTTAAATTTTAATTCATTTTGAAATAATATTGGTCGCATATGTAATTGTTTCTTTTCACTTGGAACAGCTTATGAACTAATGGACTAGCTCATTATTAAATTGGTTTTTACTCATAAATATTCATGGATTCATCAGGATAATCTTCAGTTTCAGAATGTTTACCAGATGTTCACTCTGACCAGTTTTTGTTGTTATTTGCGCTGTGCGATTGGCCACTCAAACCGTATGGCATAGTTTCTAATCCCCGAATCAGTGACAAATGCTTAAATCTGGATACTGATGAAAAACAAAAGTTTACTTCCAATACGAATCTTCAAATGAAAAAATCATGTCCCCAAAAAACCTTCCCTTTTTCATGAATTGTGAATATTTTCACCCACTCCCTGTGGACATCCAAATAATGACAACAGAAATTAATCCTAGGGCATTGCTTTTTCTCACAGTTGGAACAGATCTGTCTTTTGTCATTTGACAAGCTCTAACTTTTACCCAGGATCTAAATTTTAATGACAGTTACATTGTTTGGACTTCTGTTGCTATCATCATCATCATCATTATTATTAGCCTTTGAACTTGTTTTTTCTTCTATTAATTCGATGTATTGATTCAATCAACTTTTCAAAATGTGCTTTCAAACAAATATTTCTGGGCAAGGCAGGCATATTGGCTCTTTTCTTTAAGAAAATAAATATCATTTTAGGAATATTAAGGGAAAAGACATATAAATTGGCACTTTTCTTAAAGATTTCTGCACATAGCAGCACATTTTTTCACAGTTATATAAAAGTCAACTTTACTTGAACATTTCTGAGAAAACTAACACTTTTTATTCAATATCTGGAAATGATTCCTACATAAAACAGCATGTCTTAAACTTCCAAAGTTTAAGACTATTAAAAACACTGTCCACATGGCATATTTCATAATATTGGCTACTCTATTCGTACCCTTACATCAGTCATCACCTTGGTATCTGAATGCACAAATTAAAGAAAAAAAAACTAAAATGTTTTTCCAATTAAAAAAATTGAAAACTGACTTCTCGGGGATCACAGAAAGTTACTCCAGATAGTGAGCAAGAATTTGCTCTAGTCTCAGCTTCAATCTCTATCTTTAAACATGAACCAAGAGAAAATGGAAAAATATGTCTACTGTTTAAATTTATAATTTTGTCTTCTGCAAAACGGCAAATGATTTGGGGGGACACAGCACCAGTTTGGAGGAAAAAATGCTTTATCCCAGACAAATGCAAGGTGATACATGCAGGAAGAACGACACAACTCACAATAATCAAATGAGAGCTGTTTCCCCATAGGGCCTTAGGGTATATGATGTGGAAGAGCTGATCTAACTCTCGCAGTTGTCCCTAGTTCATGTAAAATTTCTGTAAAAGGCAGGAGATCAAATCTGGGCACCAAAACAGCTACGAAACCTGGAATCTGAGCAGCCCTTCCACAGGCAGTAGATTTCTGATGTTATTCATTTATCAATGAAGAAGGCTTTTTCTTCCGTCATTCCAGTGTCTCATAACCAAGATGACATTTCATCATGAGAAACATTTCTGACCAGGAATAGTAGAATGGAGTCCTGCTTCCCAGCAGCATTTTTCCTTCTTGAATTAGGACTTTGATGCTATGCTGTAGTCACATATTTAGAAGGGTTGCATTAGCTACCATAAATGAGGAGTGTTTCAGGAATTATTTGCTGTGACTGACAAATCTCAGACTGTGTTGTGCAAACATGGCCTCTAGAAAATAAAGCAAAGAATTTCACATCCTTCTGTTCCATGTTTTTCAGGATTATGAGGGACATCATGCCACTTTATGAAGTTTCTATTATACCATCAAGTGGTGCATTTGCGTAACAAATAGGCACCAGCAGCCCCTCCCAAAAATGCTGCAAGTGTGTAGGATTGGACACTTTAATGTATGAGAGGTGCTGATTATTCTGAGCTTTCAGAAAACTTTCTAGGCTGCCAACGATGGAGAGGAGAGGAAAAGAGGAAAGAGAAAAAAGAAAAATAAAAGGACCAAAGAAAAGAAAGAAAGAAGAATCCCAGTCCTGCACATAAAACAAATCTTTTCAGGTTGGCTGAAAACAGATGATGACATTGTTCATTTGGAATAACTGCTTCTCATTAGATCCCAGAGCATTTCTTCTACCACTTCCAACACTAATTCAACTTGGTCACTTCACTCCGGAGAGAACCACGTCTTGGATAAAAATCTACAGTGTTCTTGCTGTGCTTTTCACCACTTCTGCAGTACTCCAGTCATTTGTTTGTGTTCTCATCTAACTGGCTTCATTCTTCTAGGCCCATTGAGTGCTGTCATAAACCTTTGTTGCACTTTAAAATGGATTTGGAATACTTCAAATAGATGAAAAACCTGAGATGAGGCAGTCCAACCTGTCTGTCAATAGCATGAAATAAACTTCTCAGTCCCACTTCTGGCTCTCTCCTCATCTTCCGTCTCTTCCAGGCTTTGAGCGGGATATTAACCACACACCTCCTGACTGATCACCATCCAACTTCAGCCCTGGTGGAAGCTCAGGTTTCTATGAAATTGCACGAGAGGATGAAGCTGACCCGCTCTGCAGAGAACATAGAATGAATGAAGCCAAGAAAAAAAAAAGAAAAAACTGGTAAAGAAATGTAACATGACGTAAGAAAAAAATTCCTTAGCCTATACAGTATCATCTATAACCCTATTTCCCATTGGAGTTACAGTCATTTATAGTGCAGAATGATGGATATTCATCATTTCTATCGGCAGCAGTTTTCACGCTACATTTGCAGCGGCACCAGCTGTACTCGGACAGGAGAATATTCAGATCTTGCAGCATCAGCCAGGAGGAAGAGCCAGTGAATGTGGATATATATGAAGCTGAAAAATAAGTGTAATTACACATTACATTGCATTATTAGGAATGCTATATATGCGAATACTCTGCTGTAAACAAAAGGTGAATTTTTTTCTTCCAAACCTTGAAGATTCCTGAGAAGAGATCTCATTCTTCAGATTAACCCAGAGTTCTTCTGCACAGGGTCTGAACTTCACCCACAGCCTCTGCTTTAAACTAAAGGAGTGGAAGAGATATTTTTTTTCTTATTTTATATGTGTCTCTGAACTCAGCTTTAGGTGGAAAGAGAAAATGCTCATAAATAATTAAATGCAATTTGAATTTTTCTTGCATCACAGACATTTTTAGGAATCCCTATCCAGTCATATATAGTTATATATCTAGTTAAATAGAATTATATAAGACAGGAAACTTCCAAGACCAAGACAATCTACATTCCAGGTTTGGGAGGGAGATGGAAGTTGTCATCATCCATTTGACAATTCTTTGGTTTATATAAAGACCCCTAAACAAAATTTTATTAAATATTGTTGTTTTTTTAAAGTTTTTTTTAATCATTTGTGAATTTGTTTTATTTTCTGCAGGGCACCATGTCAATGACTTGACACCACAAAAAAAATCTACCAAGGTAGCCACACAAATTTCAGGCAATTAGCTAGAAATGCCTTAAAACCATTTCAGAGGTTTGATTTCAATTATATCCTGTACGTTTCTCATCTATCATTGCACATTTTGATAAATGAAACTAACAACTGGAACCCTGCCTTTCCATCTCTGTTTACACACTTTAAAAAACAAGAGCAACAAAATTTGAAAAGGATAGAAAGGGAAAAGGAAAATTACATAAATGAGACTGAAAAGAAAAACAAAACAATATCAAACACATCAGAAAAAAAGAAGAGCAGGAGGCCAAGTTTATGTCTTCAGCTTTGCATGGGATTATTTCCTGATGCATAGTTTCCCACAGAAGTGACTCTGAAAAATAAGAATACCCAGGGAAGACATGCAGCCCTATAAAGTAATATCAAAAAGTGACCATGTTTTGATATCTTTAACAAGACAAACATTTTTCTATTTCTTGAAGGTGCAAACAAAAAAAAATTGAAACTCTGAAGATTTTAAAATAAAAACAATTATTACTTGCATCCTGTTTTAAAGCAGATCTCTTCGTAAATCAAGTTCAGTTTACTTCTCTCTTTTTCAAAGGTCTCATTGTTTTGCTGCCAGAAAACATCTTCTCATTTCTACTCTATGGCCATTCACAATGAAGTGTTCCATCCTTACCATACTTAGATAACATATCATGGCAAAGCTGTTAGCTGGGCCATAACAACAACTGGCAATAAAGATGTTAAAATTCCTCATGATTGAAGGGAGAAGACATATTCTTCCTATTTACTAATATTCATAGAATCATAGATCCATAGAATCATAGAATGTTTTGGGTTGAAAATGGACCTTGAAGATCATCCGGTTCCAACCTCCTACCATGGGCAGGGACACCTCCCACCAGACCAGGTTGCTCCAAGCCCCATCCAGCCTGGCCTTGAACCCCTCCAGGGATGGGGCAGCCACAGCTTCTCTGGGCAACCTGGGCCAGGCTCTCACCACCCTCACACCAAAGAATTTCTTCCTGAGATCTCATCTAAATCTCCCCTTTTTCAGTTTAAAACAATTCCCCCTCATCATATCACCCCATTTCCTCATAAGGAGTCCCTCCCCACTTGTCTTGTAGCCCCTTTAGGGACTGGAAGGGGCTCTAAGATCTCCCTGGAGCCTTTCCTTCTCCAGGCTGAACAACCCCAACTCTGCCGATATTATTTATTATATTATGCAGGACAAGGCTATACTCACTCTCCGGGGTGGTTTCAGTTCAGAACAAAAGCTCATGTTGCATCCAGACCAAGCCAATCTCCACAGTGTCACAACATGTCCTTTCTTAAAAAAAAATAATATATATCCCCCTAATATTTGCAACAGTTAAAAATAAGTCTTCCTTCTTAAAAACGAGCTCATGGAAGACCTGTATTCAACAAGTGCACAAATGCACCAAGCATGGACCAGGCAGTCTCACCTCTGTAACATCATGCCTGGTGCACAACATGCTTTGCTACAGTGCACTGTTATTATTTAATAATAATCATCACCATCATAATCATCAATATTTTAAACAGTTTCCATTAAATTACCAAGGCACGATTAGTTTTATGACATCTTGGTGAAGCTGGTGATGTGGGATGTTTAGGCAGGGTTTGGAGTTTTCTCTTGGACGTTTCAAACTGCACTGCTATTATTGGCATATTTGATGTTTAGACATTTTTTTACAGCCTTCTGCAAACCAATGAGTCTAAATAATTTAATTTTTGCTGGAATTTTATTTCCAGTGAAACCAACCCATGTGCACTCCATCTGATTTTTAAAAAAAAAAAAAAAAAAAAAAAACTTTTAACAAAAATAAAGCACCAGACTTAGAAGGGGAAAAAAATTGCTGGCCATTTTCCTACTTTGTGGTCTTGTCTGCCTCATGCAAACCCCTTTTTTTCCCCCAAGACTTTTCCTTTCCCCACCAAAGAAAGATTTAAACTATTTTTTCTTTTTTTTTTTTTTTTTTCCTTTTTTTTTTTTTTTCTCCCTTTGGAGAAAGTGCTCGGTGCTCAGTGCTCAGTATTTATTCACTGGAAAACCATCCTGAGAAATGGACCACCTTAGGTTCCCACTTACCTCTCACATGTTTCACGGTAATTCCTGAGAAGGGGCTCAGTGGCTTGGGAACCAGAACAGAGCAGAGCCTTTGAGCCTGCTCAAACCCCAGATTATTACAGAATCAGTCACTGACCACTACATAAGCGCAAGACAGACCTTATTTTATTTTTTTTTTCTATCACAAACCAGCCCCCTCACGTCAGGAATCCCTCTGCTAACCACCACGTCTGGAACACAGTCTCTGATTTTAGGAAAGCTCTGGACAATACGAAGATGTTTATCTTCCAGACACTGGACAACCCAAACCACTAGAATGAAGCAGTACCGTGGTTTCACGTTGCATGGTTGTAATTAGAGTGCAGATTGACAGTTACTTCATTATCATCCTTCAAATCCTGCCTTAAGCTGTCTTTTGCCAACAAAAAAAAAAAAAATACCCAACAAAAAAAAAAAAAACCCAAAGAAAAAAAGTGGCAATGCTATTGAGTCTGCCTAAGTAAATATCTTCTCAGTCCTGCTCAGCCTGTGTCCATCTATTGCCTCACACTTAGAAGCTCTTTATTCTATATTTGTAAAGTGCTTATTAAAATGGGATCACAACCCATGACTGGCTGCGCTGAGCATCACAACCAGATGAAGACAAGTCAGCACCAGGCTTCCCAGGCTCAGAAGGATTATAATCTGAATGCATCTTTTTAGTTTATCTTAAGAGGTAACCCAACCGAGTTTATAAAAGGAGTGGTTTTACATTCCCATGGAACAAAAAGAGTGCATGACCCACTGTACTGGTTTTGTCGCATTCAGCAAACCAAATTTGTTGCCTCACATGTGTGATAAAACATTATCAACCACGCCGGGGCTGTCCGTGTTAATAGATTCTGCCATACATAGGTTCCTTGTTAGTATCACCATACCCATGATGAAAAGAGGTAGTCAAAGTACCCCAGGTGGCCATCACCTGGGACAAGACAACAGCAGGGTCAGTGAAACAAGACCTACAACCTCAGTGGCCCCCAAAACCTCCAGAGAGACCATCACCATTTTGCCCTAGCAGAAGCATTTTACCCACATTGGAAGAAGGAAGAAGACCCTGAGCCCAGGTTTTGCCCATATAATTAGCAAACATTGAGGAGAACTTGCTGAAGCAAAGGATTTAGCACCCAAGCAATCCTAAAGAGGCTCAAGGGATGAGCTTCTATTATTTCTGTTAGCAGGAAAAAGCTTATCAGTAACCCTATTAGGAGTAGGAAAGCCTACCTTACACTGGTAGGAGTCATCCCGAGTTTGTCCTTCACACTCACTGGAGGGAAAAGACAACGCTCTGGACCTGGTGCTACTGAGACATCATTATCAGCCCTTCCCAGTGGAGAGGACTGTTAGCAACGGCTGTGGTGATGGGAACACTCTGCTTTATTATATTGTATTTCCTTAACAAATGTACTGCTCTCAGAAATTAGTTTTCCTCAGTCTCCACAGCTTTCTTCTCCCTCAGAGGTGTGGACTTGTCACTAGCCACAGGAGGAGATATCGTGGTTGGTGGAACACCATATTCCCAAGGTCCAGACCAGTATAATCCAGTGAAAACCAACCCAGCATCTGGGAAGGGTCTTTCACTCTCTTCCAGTGCTGGCTTTTTGTTCCATTCGATTCCTTTTTGGAAACCACAGTCTCTTGTATATTTTTAAGTCCCAAGGAAAACCAATCCAGCTAGTTCCTGAAATAACTCCAGCTCTGTTATGGCCAAGGCAAGAAGTCAGGGATTTGTTTTTCTTTCTCTCCTGGTTTGGTGTTTAGTGCTTTTTCTGTGACATGGAGGTGGCAAACATCAAATTAAAATACAATCAGTCTCGACACTATATTGACAGTGAAGACAATGCTCTCCTTCATACTCATTTGGAGAGTGTTTGTGCCTGTAACAATATACGTCTGTCACCTCACTGCACACAAAACCACATGCACTGCCTTTTAAAATGTACAGGGAAGGGAATAAAATACTGGTGATCAGGTTTAGTTTCCTCCATAACTGAAAACTAACATTGGAACAGATATAACTGTGTATTCAGATGCAGATGTATACAATTAAGGACTAAAAGAGTGTTCTAATGAAAAAAGTCTCGTGGTTGAAGATTTGGAAAACAGTGGAGATCACTCATAACAGATGTCTTGGAAACGGTATCTACACCTGAAAAACTCTGTGAAAAATTACTCCTTTGCTGAAAAGCTCTAAACTTTGCCTCCCATCCTTGTGTGAACGACCTGAAACTTGGTGGAAAGGCAGCAGTAACACTGGGCAGGAATGACATGCCCAGGAAAAGCTGCCCAAATCTTGCTGGGGTCCTGAGGAATCAAAAGAGACAAATGCAAATACTTTTTAGTGGTTGCCAGTAAAACTATCCCAAAATGTGTTTCAATGAGTGTGTTCCATCTTTTATCGATGGGGCTCGGTCAGGACTTTACATGCAATTGCTCTTACTTCTTGCTGGACACCATCCTGGGGACAGACACATGGAATGACCAGAGGGAGTTGATCTCTCCTGTTTATTTTTTGCCCTTATCACACCACTCAGATTTGTTAAAAAATTAAAAAAAATAAACAAAACAAAACAAAAAAAAAATCTGAACCCTGCTGCATTATACCAAAATCTCAGTTTTCCAGCAAGCAAAAGAAACTCCTATGGGACTATATTATGGTAAGAGCATGGTTTCAAGTGGCCTAACCCGAAATTACAACAGATATTACCTCCACAATGCATTCTTCTAACTGAAATCATATTTGACTCATGACTCACAGTAAAATCTTCCTTATTCACAAAAAACCTTCTTGAAGTAAGATTATCATTCTGCACTCCTTGAAACCCAAAACATGGCTCCAAGGGAGGTTTTGTCAATGGCAGAAAAGAATTTAAAATGTTACGTTACTTCGAATCCTTCAAAAATTGACTTTAACATGGAAAACCTGGGAAGATAACTTGCAAAAATTATTTGGTTGTGTTTTTTTTTTAATTTAACCTCTCATTTTCTCATGGGAAAGTGCTGTTGTCTTTTTTTGGTTTTATTTTTTTTTAATTCCAGCTAAATTAAAGTTTGCACTGTGCAAACAGTAAAGATATATATTTGTTTGCTTCTTGGAATAACAGGTGAAATTTTTATTTCTCGAAGACAGCAGCTGAGGTGAGAAATGGCATATCCTAAGAACTGAGCTGCAGCTGAACACCAGAAATCTGCCTTGTTCAGGTTCACGGAAGGCTGCAACAGGATTTTCTGCACGGTCTTAGAGGGTTCGGGGATCCTGGATGGCAGCCAGTCCTTGAGTATTTTGGAGAAACACAAAATTGCAAAAGCAAAACAAAAAAATCAACAAAGAGAGATCAACACATCTGCATCTTCTGAGAGAACAGCTCTTCCTTGACCTGCCTAATAAGACCTGAAACTGCTACTTGGCTCCTCAGCTCTATTAAAGTTTGCCCTGTGAAAGAGTTATTGCTTGACCACCAACAATAAATGGTTGCAAACATTATGACCACAGGCATGTCAGATTTCTGAAACCAAGGACAAACCCTCTCTCACTCTGGATTACTTACTCAAAACTTGTTAACATTCTCCAGCAACAGCCAACACAGCAGATCTTTTAATAATATTTGTGTGATTTAAACTCTGCACAACATATGCTCAATCCTTCAGTCCTGCAAGAGGACAGGAGAGGAATATTCCAGATGCTATGATTTAGCCCCCATTGAACTGAGAGAAAATCACCTCTTATTTATTTTTTGGGACCCGGCTTGAAACCTTAGTTATGTTAAATCAATGAAAACACTTCTGTTGGCTTGAGAGAGGTGAGATTCTATGACTATACTATTCACAGCTGGAAGTGGGGACAGAGGCTGTATAACATAGACAATAAACAGCTCTGCAGTATAACTGGGCCTGGTCCTTCTAGAAGAAGCATGCATGTGTTCCCTAGCCTCACAAGGTCTGTGAGACTGAGGTTCTCCAAGGTGCTTAGACCTTGCTCCATACAGCAGCCCAGAGCTGGATCTCAGTCATAGAATCAATCATATAATCACAGAATGATTTGGGTTGGAAGGGACATTAAAGATCATCCAGTTCCACCTCCCACCAGACCAGGTTGCTCAAAGCCCCATCCAGCCTGGTCTTGAACACCTCCAGAGATGAGGCAGTCACAACTTCTCTGGGCAACCTCTGCCAGTGCTCATGAATTGTGTCAAATTGCTGAAATTTCCACTTCTTTTCTGCACCTGAAATTGCTTTGTCAGCATAACCTCCATTTGGCAAGGGGCAGCCCTGAAACACCTGACCTTGCCAGAAATTTGGTGACATAACTGGAGCCAAAGTTCAAAAACTGGAGTTCAAAAGCTCTTCCAGGAGAAAAGAGGATCAGCTCCCTCAGGGACCTTTTATTGACCACCCATTGAAATCTCCTGCTGAGATTTCCAGTGGCTGCTAAGTTGATTCATTTCCGGGGGTATGACACCCCTCAGTCCCACAGCCTCCTTCAGCACTCCTGACCTGTGTGCTCGGTGGTATTTTGGGCATAATTTGGGAGGGAACAGAGACGTGGGCAAAAATCTGGGCATTTTTCACACCTGCTAACTGTGGTGAATGATGTTTTTTCTCCATTTCTCTTTTGCCTTCACACATACCAGAGGAAAGAGTGCTGTCTTTGTTTCACCCGAATGTCTTTTATACTGCACTTTAAAACACATTCAGGTGAAAGAAGGAATGCAAAGCCTACACAAAAGCCTATAGAATCCATCTCCTGTGTAATCAATGCCTCCAGACTGCATAAAATATCTTCTGCCATCAAGTCTTTTCAGCATTCTTAGAAATTTTTAAAAAAGCATCTGTGCAACAGAAGAATAACAAAACCAGCCCATTTTATTGCATAGCAGAAAATAACAAACTTCTAGACACACTTAAGTCTGTAACAAAAAGGATCTTTTTTTAAAGAAGTTTTTCACTTCAAAAATTCAGGATAAAAAAATGTTCTTTAGACTGTCAACACAATACTGCTTTGTCATTAAGAAAAACATTCTGTTCTGAGCAATTATTGATAAATATCTATTTTGGCATCCAGTTCTGCAGCTACCCAGCCTACCTAAGACAGCTTCGCCCATTCTGATGGTGGAAAAGGCTTGTTTCCATGTGGGAATATCTCTTGCTCACTCCAGACCTGAGTCTAAGGCTGATCTCTAAGCCAGTTTGAGCACCTTAGTTCCTGGCAGCCCATAAAGAAGTGAGAATGTAAAGGACTCAGAGACACACCATGACCCTCTCTTGGTCATGATCTGCTCAGGTCAGTAGGCATGAAACTAAGTTTAGTGAGAAATTACTCCTCCAACTCCTCCAGTAGTGCTCTCTGAGGTCTCAGAAGCCCCAAAGCACAGCTTTGCTTGCAGCACTTTGCTTTTCTGAGCTCTCCTTTTCCTTTTCCTCACTTCTGGAATGCCATAACTTGTCTCCTTGGAAGAGGGGAGCAGGGATGGAGAGTAAGTAGCAGGGTTCCAGAATCAAAGCCTGTGCTGGAAGGACAGCTTTGGCTGTGGAAAAGCCCTGGGTGGGACAGGGCGGTGTTGTCACCCCCTGCCAGGTTGTTATGGTTTGAGGAAATCCCTAACAATTTTTTGTCATTTAGACAATTATTCTATCACCTGATGACCCCTCCCCACCTGGAAAGGGGAGTCAGGGAAAGCAAGGAAACACAAGGGTTGAAATATCAGTAGATTTAATAGAATAAGACTAAATCATTTATGATAACACCAAAGAACCAGATGTAATCTTGATAGTAATACAAGATATACAAGAATTATAGCCAGCTCAGCAGTGGACAGCCAATAGGGTACCCTGCAAGCACAATGGCTGCAGGACAAAGGGAAGAGCTTAGGGGTCTGGCAGCAGAGCAAAGAGTTCTCTGGATCACCACCATCAAGGGAGAGGGCACTATGCAGCAAAATTTTTTAATTTATATTGAATGTGGTGTTGCTGGTATGAAATAACCCTGTTGGGCAGCCCAGGCCTTGTTCCTCCTCATCCCTGAAACCTGGCAAGGCTCAAAAATGCTGAGACTTTGAATCCCACAGAGCCTAGCTGGCTATAAAGTAAATATTTTCATGCATTCAGACAACAGAGTCTTCTAAAAGTCCGGTTTTCTCCAGCATTAGAAGAAAAGTTAGTGCTGTGTCGCTCAACCCAGGACACGGAGCCAGAGCTGGGGTGGGGGGAGAGGCCACAAAAGCTGCCTGGACATATTTTAATTTGCTGTCGAAGAGCAGCAGCCCGGTTGCTGCTGCCGAGGGTAGAACACCATCCTGGAAAGAATTAATATGCAATAAGAGGCGAGCTCTGGATGTAAAAGCCACGGTGCCTGACCTCGTGCCAAGGCAGGGCCTGGGCTCTGTTGGTTGCAGCCATGTTTGTGTGGACGGGACAGCCATAGGTGAGCCGCCGGCTGCAGTCCCCATGGCCCGTGTTTTCCTAGCTAATATTTAGTTGAGAGGCCTCCAAAGAAAACCCACAGGATGCTGGTGCTAGTGATTCAATAAAGTGTCATTCTTCCCTCTGAGTCAGTCCGCAACCATTTCCCACAAACGGGGCTGACAAGTACATGATGGCTGGAGAGAGTTGTCTTTTAGGCGAGACATAAAAAACAGAAGGCCCCAACAGTAGTGTGAAAAACATTTGTAACTACAGCAAAGTAAAGGGATTTTCCTAGCTCAGTATAAACAAATGGGCTCACTTTTGCCCGTTTTGTTAAAGCAGTATCAGGCCCATTTTCCATTCAGAGCATGCCAGCTTCAGAGCAAAACTAGTCCTGGTTTGGGGTGAAAATGACTTTTTTATTATGTATGAACAAGGTGATATTTTCGTCTGCGTTCTGTCCTGCTGCGAGGGATGTCACGTCCGGCAGCGAAGAGGAGACATCACACCTGGCACGCAAAAGAAGCCATGGTGATGGGGGGGAAGGACCACTATGGTGGGGCTCTGTCCAGAGGGGTGTCCTCACCTGGGGTTCACCAGGCAGGTGTTCAAAATGATGCCCCAGTAAATGCCACCGGTGTCTCCAGCCACCACCAAGCTGCGCAGTGGGGCTGAGCCAGGGTGCTGATGTCCCCAGGGGTTAGGGACATGCCAGGCTGCCCCAGCAGAGGTGTGCTTCACTGGCAACAAGCAGAGCTAATATACAGCCCTGGAGTTTCACTATTCCTAGGGATGCAAATTCTTTCTGTTGGCAAAAAAAAAGAGTAAAAATACAGTTATAAGGAGAGGTTTACACAAAAAAAAAAAAAATGGAGTGTATCTAAATCAGAAAGATCAGAAAGTTATAGCAAAGACATCTCATACAAACTCAGTGAAAGGTAGAAGCCACACTGTGCAGTGCTGGCCGGGACTTGGGCACTCACCGAACCACCCACAGGGGAGTCATTTACATCAGCCCCACTGCTCAGGCTGTGTAGGTGAAAGAGATACCTCTCATGGCACAAAACTGCAGAGCCAGAAAGGTGTGAGTTTCTGGGGGTGGCACAAGGAGCCATGTGGAGGTGGGCTGTTGGCTGTGAGCAATCCGTTGAGGGGGGATAATCACAGCAGCAGTCACTGCTGTCAGGAGGGGAGAGACCAGGACAGTCTCCACAACTGTCCAAACCAAGTAACTGAAGGAACTTAGGGCTGTAACACTGATGCTCCTCATCCCTTCCTCGCATTTCTCTGCTCTTGCCTTGTCACAGAATCACAGAATGCTATGGGCTTGGAAGGGGCCTCTGGAGATCATCCAGTCCAACCCCCTGCCAGAGCAGGTCCCACAGAAACGTCTCCAGGTGGGTTTGGAATGTCTCCAGAGATGGAAACTCCACCACCTCTATGGGCAGCCTCTTCCAGGCCTCTGCCACCCTCACAGGAAAGACGTTCCTCCTCATGTTTAGATGGAACTTCTGAAGTTCAAATCCATGCCCACTCCCTCTTGTTCTGTCCCTGGGCACCACTGAAAAAAAAAATGGTCCCATCCTTCTGACACCCACCCTTGAAGTATTTCTAGATGTTGATCAGATCCCCCCTCAGTCTTCTCTTCCCCAGACTAAAAAGATCTAAGTTCCTCAGCCTTTCCTCATCAGAGAGATGTTCTAATCCCCTCATCATCTTCGCATCCCTAACTCTCCAGTGCAAACTCTCCAGCCATGTGCGATTCCAGACAAAACCAGCGCAGGTGCCCAGTGCTTCTGGAAACCCAGTGCTTTTTTACCTCCTTGCAGCTGAAATTCAGCTAATCTCACATTATACAGCAGCTTAGAAACCTTCACAAGCTTTTTTTCTTCAAAACATTTAGAGGTTCCATTGTTTCTGTTCTCACTTCTTGTGAAGGGACCCTTGGACAGCCACACTAGTGAGTTTGAAAGGAACTGGTCTGCTCAGAGAGGTTAGGTTATTTGGTTACAGGCAGTTATTAGAAGTCATTGTTCACCACGATTATTTCTTCCTGTTGGGGTTTTTTTAACTGTTATTTGATTTCACCCCTGGGTAAGCTCAGAAACATTTGAAAAAAGACTAGAAACTAGAAACTAGAGACTTCACTTACAAGAAGCCATCATTTCTCCTACAGGGATTGCTTATGCTGGGATACAGTTCAAGCCTAAGACACCTAAATTTAAGTGGCTTCTTGCAAAGTAGGTGATTGAAATCCCTTTGGAGATGCAGTCTGGAGGGTGACTCAGCTTACTGTAAACATCCTTGCTGAATCACCACAGAGCCTCTGCCGACTCTTAGGGTCCGGAGCAGACTTTTTTTAGTGCATTGGAGTTTCTCCTTTGCCCACATGCTCTGCATGGAGATGATGGCCTGCCCTGGGGCAGCTGGTGGGACCACACAAGGTGAGGAGGGGGAACCTGTCCCCAGTCACCCACATCTCCACCCGCATACCCCAGCTCTGGGGTCCTGCTGCTTTAAAATTGCCATCACCACTCAGTAGCAGCACGTTTGGCACCAGCTTTTGGAAAACTCAGAGCTTATCCTCTGACAAGCCACTGCTATTTTGCAGAGAGGAGCTGAAATTATTTCTATTATTTATACACAGATAGTCATGGCTTGTTATTTTCAGATATGAAATCAAGAAAGCCCAGGCTGGATGGGGTTTTGAGCAATCTGGTCTAGTGGGTGGTGTCCCTGCCCAGGGCAGGGGGTTGGAACTCAATGACCTTTAAGGTCCCTTCCAGCCCAAGAGATTCTATGATTCTATGAAAATGTGCCCTCTAATACATTTTAATTCTCTTTCTGCCCCTTTTTGTGCGGTGACACAGCCACCTTTTTGCTTTGCCATCCATTAGTGTCTCACTGGAGCTCTGATGGGCCTGGGTGTGTGGGACAGCAATTTTTTTTATTTTCTTACCACTTCCAAAGGGGAGCTCATTTTTTAGTTTATCCAGTGTTGTACAGAGAGGGGGTTTTGATCATAGTTAAATTTCATCAGAGAGCTCCAGCCTTTTGCAACATATTTCACAGATTCCTAAATGCCTCCTCTCTTCTCTCCTGCTTCTGCCTGCCCTGACGGACGCTGCCCCTTGGGTAGAGCTGCAGGAAGCACACACACCAACCGTGTTGCCATCCCCACTCATTTTTAGGAAAGGCAGGTCTGGCTGAAGGCATGAATGCATCACTGGGTAATGCTGATTGCTTCTGGATGGAGACACCGTAATGAGGAGCTGCTGATAGGTCTCTCCCTCACACGCCTGGTCTTTCTCTTCCAACAAAACCGTGAGAGCCATCGAAGCCAAACGTCTAATTTCCTCGTGAAGGATTAAACAACGACCCATATCCAAACTTTTATGCTAATGAGCACGTTCTCAGACTTTCCTTTAAAAAAAAATCCTTTTTCTTTTTTTTTTTTTTCACCTAATTACATGCTCAAAATGCTCCAGGCTGCAATTGAAAACACAGCAGGGATTGAAATGAGAGAGATGGGAGAGGGTGATGGAGACACTTTAGAAATAAATAGCTTGAAGGAGAGCGATGCCGAGAGCCATCCTCCCTCCCGCTTAGCTGAGATCCACCTTCTCCATTGTGCCATGGGGCAGCTCTGCTGAGCCCCAGGAGAGTGTCTTCACCTTGAAGCCCCAGGCAGGGATGCTGGGCTGGTGTCCCTGCATCTTTTGACATTGGGAAAATGCTGTGTGAGCCCTCCATCCCAGCTTCAAACTCATCCCTACAGCCCTCTGTGCAGCCCAGGGACACCCTTCCCACCCCAGGAGAGGGGTGCAGGCAGCATTTCCTCGGACAGAGAGATTTCTAATATCAAGGGACCCTGTGCTTTCCTGTACTCAAACCCATTTTCATTAGATTTCAGGCTCATCAGACCTAGAATTAAAGCTTAATTCTATAGGAATGCTTGGTCATTATACATTTAACTAGCAGTAATGGTATCTTTGGGTAGATTTACAAGCAAACCCGTGAAGCACTTCTGTAGTTGAAGGCAATAACGAAATCAGAGGAGCTGGCAAGAAGCATAAGCACAACAAAATCATCGGGGGGGGAAAAGGGACATTTCTAGAGTACAGCTCTAGCAGCAGTAAAATGCCCATAAAGGTAATCAAAGATTAGCAGCCTGCTGTTTCCCAGCTCACATGTGCCAGTGCCATGGAAGGTCACTGTCTGCAGTTAAGCTTCAAAGTGCCCATTCCTCCCAGCTGTGGCAAGGCAGAGCCCCAGAAACTGGGATCCCATAAAGTAACCCCACCTGCATCACACACAGGGGTCCGCTTCCAACCAGCTTCATAAAGAGGCAGAGGAGCGTGTTTCCAAGCAAGAGGAACATACAAAAAGTGCTACAGCAGCTGAGTTTGTGCAAGTAAAACAGCGACAACCAGGTAAACAGCCATTACTTTTGACATTTGCCTCCATAAAGACCTTCCAAAATAGCCAATTGCTCCGCTTTCACTAAAAGCAGCAAACAAGGTCTGTGTGCTGATGGTATCTGCCCATAAAAGATATTTGTTCAGTTCATGTCCCAGGTAAATTGCACAACATCCCTTATTGTGTTCCAGTAAATAAGCCAATACGGTGATGACATTTCCATTTTGCAACACTGCAGTCATGATCGTTTAATAGGAAGTTATGGGTTATTTTACTTTGCAGTACAATGCTGCCAGCGCTGATTTTATAACACACTTACTTCGGGTATTCGCTTCTCGTTTAGAGAAGGGGGGAAATGGACCGAATTTGGCTCGAAATCTGCATTGGCTCCTTGATTTGGAAAAAAAGCCTGAGAGAGACTCAGCAGAGACTACCAGTCCATTTCCATTTGCGACATTATATAAACACAGGTCTCAACCCAGAGCTGACATCCTCACAGCTACCACTAAAACACTGACGGTGTCCCCTGAGGCCAGGTGTTCAGCCCAGGGTGACAATCACAGTGACGCATCCATACAATAACTTATCGTGTCCAATATCGTTTCTTTTCATCCTGAAAAACATTCAGACTTGCAGCAGCAAGCTCCTCAGAACACCAGCCCAGCCACATGTTTTGATTTAAACCTCAGTACCCAAACCAGTGCCAACTTCACAAAATGCCTACTGACACCTCCTTTCACTTAAAAACAGAAAAGAAACAATTAATGGGTTAATTGCCTACATAATCCCTTATCAAAATTAAATACAATAAATAGTCCCCCAGTTTCAGAAGTCCCTCCAGGGCAGTGAGTCTATGTCCTAACCCATTGACCAGGTGTGTACATGTGCAATGAGTTTGTGATAAACACCTCCCAGAAAAGGCATCTCTGGAGGGGACACTCAGACTATCCCTCCCACCGACAGGCAGGGTTCAAATCCTGCATCTTCCTTTGGGACCTGCAAGAGGGGATGGGGAATGAGGGACAGGGGATGAAACCTGCCCCCCTGCCATCGCACCGTCAGCATTTAAACCCACGGGGACATTTAATACAGCAAACCCAATTTTTGTTGACTGAATTCACTAAGGGCTGGATTAGAATAATCAGTGGGTAAGTGATTAAGACGATAGATTTCTCTGGTGACAATGACAGCACGAAGGCATCACTGGGGCTGGTCTGACTCTGTGACTGCTCAGTACATATCCAAATCATAGTAAATGTCCTTAAACCACCAAGACCCCCCCACCCCAGCTCCAGTGCTGTAAAGTTTCCTCTCGGGGCAGAAGTTACAGATCTCTTTTGCTGCCTACAGTAATTGGAGCTCTCTTTTTTAAGCGTGCAGAAAAGAGTCATAACTCTTTTTGCAAATCACCCGAGTTGCAATGCTTAAAATGCCACTACAACCTTTAGCATAATTTATGTAACTTCACCGTGAAGTTTGATGGACAGATAGTGGATGACTTTGGCAAAGAAAAGGTAATCGGGACACTCATCATGACATATACTTGATATTTCTTCAACAACTTCAACCTGGAGCTGAAAATCATAAACGTGTCATCCGAGTCCTCAGCTCAGTATTATTTTCTGATGGTATCTGTAAGCGAAAGATGAAGTGTGGTTTATTACCATGTAAGTACAATCCTCTAAAATGCCCTGGCTCAACTATGAATTATGAATTATTTTCATTCAGGTAAAGAATTGCATGAACATGTAGAAATCTCAAGGGGGGGGAAAGTGTTTCCAGAATAAATAATGTTTTGCAACTCTTCATTTAGCTATACAGTGTTTTCCTTTTTTTTTTCTTTTTTTTTTTTTAAATTCAAATCATGTCTAAATTGGATTTTTAGACAATAAAAAGCAGTTATAATCTGCCGTTCCTACAGCAGTTAATATTAGAGTTAAGGACTATTATACGGCTTGATGACCTTCCACATTTCTTCAGCGTATTCGACATTAAACATGAGCTAAAATAAACAGGGAAGCAACTTACCATAGAAATGGTGAGGGCTGCAAGCTGAAAGTGGAAGAGAAGTATTATTTTTAATCATGCCAAATCCTGCCTACAGCTCTAGGGTTTACCTGAGTTCAAGCTAAAATGAGGCTTGCAAACTATTGTAGAGGAATTAAAAAAACAAAAACCCTATGATGGAAAAAAAAAAAAAAAAAATAAAGAGCCTTCCATGTAGGCTTTTTTAACATTTCCACAGGGACCAGCTCCTCAGGTGTTAATTGAGGGGCCGAGAAGAGGCCAGAGCAATAATGCCTTACAAAAGAAATTGTGGAAAGGGTGCAAATGGCCACCAGAAGTTCTAAGGAGAAAGTTGAGAAGGCAGAGGCAGGAACCTCAGATAAGAAAATGTCCATGAGGAACAGCAACGTGTTGGGCAACCAGGAGCTGAGGAGGATGGGGATGCACTCAGAAGTCTCTGGCTGGGCTGGGTTGATGATGAGGGTGCTGTGAGCTCTTACGTCAGACTGAGATTAAATGAGACTTTATTAAGAATTGCTTGTTGCTGCACAGGAAACCACTGCCCCACAAAGCCATAGTTTCATTCGAATGTACATCAAGAGGTGACATTAATGTTTCGCGTGGCTAAAATCAGTGCTGGTTTTTGCCTTGTTTATTTTCACACAGCTCAGGAAAAGCAAGATAGCATGGTGTCCAGAACTGAGGCCGGGGACAACCACTGAAGAACTAACTCTTTAAACATGTTTGTATTTTGAGAGTGGTGAGAGCCTGGCCCAGGTTGCCCAGAGAAGCTGTGGCTGCCCCATCCCTGGAGAGGTTCAAGGCCAGGCTGGATGGGGCTTGGAACAACCTGGTCTGGTGGGACTGGATGGCCTTTAAGGTCCCTTCCAACTCTAACCATTCCATGTGTGTGTCTTTGTGGGGGAGTGTGGGGTGTTCTCGTATTTCCCAGCAGATAACTGGGGTCCATGGGGCCAGAAGGCAACTTGGATTTGCATGGGAAAGCCCTCAGCGGGGAGTAATGGCGTGTGGTTGATGTGCATGGGAATAAATGCACGCTTCATCTTGCTGTTGTCATCCCAGGAAAGGAGAGAGAGGGGAGTTCTCCAACGGATACGTTCTTTGCTCACATCTGAGACAAAGTGAATGGGAATTTAATCTACAGGTACTTCTCCCAGAAGTGATCAAAGTAGTAATTGAATTAGGCAGAAAAACAGCAACAACAACCCCCTAAGCCCAAACGCGTCTTGATCAAAGAGTAAGTGCTGATAAGGCATTAGCGGGGATGGAACTGATTAGGCTGCTGACTGGGAGAAAATTGGTCCCTTTTTTGTTGTTGTTATATTGACCAGATCCTCTGAGTCTATTAATTCCTTAGGTCTGTGCCTGGGTCACACTGAGAGCACCGCAGGACCTATCCTTTGAGAAATAACCTCAGTAAATCCACAGACGTAACACACGCAGAGATAAATGAAACGGGAAACAGAGCCACACGAGTGAGCTGTGTTTCTTTCTTCTTTCAAAAGTGAAGTGGATATCATTAACTAGTTCTCAGAGCCAGACTTGTGTGGAAAGCCCTAGGGGGTGAGCGGAAGAGGTGTTCTTTCTTGGCTCACTCATCTCACACCTCAGAGACAGGACAGCGGTTCCAGCTGCTTAAAGACCTGTCCCAACTCATTTTCTCCATTCTTCATTCGGGAATGACTTTGTTTTGATCCTTTGCTTTCCTTTCTTGATATCTCCTAACTACCACACAACTCCACATAGGTGCTTTTTAACAGAAACATGCAGGTGACATCATGAAGACTGTCACCAGATTGAAGCAATCGTCACCCCACTGCTGCCCGTCCTCGGTTCTTTAAGTAGCCCCAAGGAGTTATGCAAAACAAAATCCAAACTACACAAACACCGCATCACTTTTTCTTCCTGTTTATATGAAAGTGTGCATTTGTGCAGATAAACTTAGACCAGCTGATTATTGTGGGACCGGCCTCCAGCCAGAGGGAGAGAACATCTGGAGGATAATAATTTTAGCCTCAGTTGCTTTCCCTGGGAATGGGAAGAGGCTTTCATGCACTCTTCCAAAAGGCAGAGGACAGAAACGAGCTCTCTTTTGCAGGCATCAGCTTTGTGAGCAGCATATGCAGCAAGGAGCTCCGCAAGACCATGGAGGAACAACAACCTGAGCAGAAGTGACGAGCAGATTTAGATTGGATATTAGCAATGAGTTCTTTACTCTGAGGGTGGTGGAGCACTGGAACAGGTTGCCCAGGGAGGCGGTTGAGACCCCTTCTCTGGAGATATTCAAGAGGAGGCTCAACGAGACCCTGGGCAACCTGGTCTAGTTGGGGGTGTCCCTACTGACTGCAAGTTTTCTTTGTTGTCAAAGCAAAGGATTTTCCCTCACCTGAGTGACGTGAAGGCTCCTCCCCAGTGTCACACAAACTTTTCCATAAACATATCTAAATCCCTCACTACATAGCCCCTCACTACAAGAAGGACATTGAAGTGCTGGAGCATGTCCAGAGGAGAGCTACCAAGCTGGTGAGGGGTCTGGAGAACAAGTCCTGCGAGGAGAGGCTGAGGGAACTGGGCATGTTTAGTTTGGAGACCTCATTGCCCTCTGCAACTACCTGAAATGAGGTTGCAGAGAGGTGGGTGTTGGACTCTTCTCCAAGTGAATAATGCCAGAACCAGAGGAAATGGTCTGAAGTTGCGGCAGGGGAGGTTCAGATTAGATATAAGGAAGAATTACTTTACTGAAAGAGTGGTCAGGCACTGGAACGGTCTGCCCAGGGAGGTGGTCGAGTCACCATCCTTGGAGGTATTTAAGAAACGTGTAGATGTGGCACTGGAGTTCCCCATCCACCTGGCTGGGGACTTGGTCTCTTTTTTCATTAATATAATTCTCTATGGGAGTCCATAATCCGGTTTTAAATACCTTTCATAGCCTTCTGGAATATGTACCCAAGTACTTTATGAAAATTTAAAAAAAAAAAAAAAAGGGAAACAAAAAAACCCCACCAAAAACAACCAAGAGAAGGGCAGGAATACTGAAGCTGCTGTGGTGCCTGGTGCCAGCCTTCCTCTGACTCTGAGGTTAAAAGAAAACAAACGAAAAATAAACACAGCAGAGAGAGTCCAAAGTAAAAAGAAATGAACATACCGAGGTACGGTTGGATAGCAGTATCAAGGAAGCACACTGCAATTGTTCAGCTTAGTTCTTAATGTGAGGAACTTCTAACACTGAGAAGCGTCTTTGATCTAAACAAGGGAACAAGTGTCTTTGATATGGAGGAAAATAAGTGTGCTGGGAGAGAGACATATCCTGTGCCTCTTGCGTAATTACGAAAATGTAACCAAAAGGGAGCTCTTTGGTGAACTACAGACACCTTTGATGGGATTTGAGCACGGAAGTGACAGGACAGACTTTGGGAAGTTGTGGGCCAGGAGCTTCCTGCACTTGTGCAGAGATGTATCATGGTCCCTGAAGTGCCATCAGCGTTTTGGGAAAAAAAAACAGATCTTGGTCTAAGCAGAGATGATTATGCAGAAAACACATTTAGAACTTATTTTGAAGTTGGTCCAAGTTTTATGTCATACCATTTTTTGACCACGTTCCTAGCATAGCTTTGGAATGACAATGGGAAAGGAAACTATCTTTTCTAGTAATAAAGCTGAACAATTTGAAATGACCTGTGGAGGAACCACGTGCCTTATTTTTCTGGGACTGCAACAACTGGGAACAAACCATGACTGACTGCATCAAAGTTTTGTTCAGGGTAAAAACAGCTCTGACCTCTTCCTATAGGATCACAGAATGCATTGGGTTGGAATGGACCTTTAAAGGTCATCTAGTCCGACCCCCCTGCCTGGGCCGGGACATCTTCAACTAGATCAAGTTGCTCAGAGTCTCATCAAGCCTGGCTTTGAATGTTTCCAGGGATGGGACCTCCACCACCTCTCTGGGCAACCTGTTCCTGGGTTTATATGTAAAATACATTTTGGCAAGACTTCCTCTTTTGTCTGCTGGGGGGAAATCATGAATTTGTCAACTAGAGCTGTAGAAACTGGGACCAGGTAGATCACCACTACTGTTTCTACTACCACTGGACTTCCTATGCATAACATGGGCTTATCATGGCTGTTGTTGATAGGAATGACAATCACAAGATGTGATATGCCACTACCCAAACAGGAGAAAAGCACAGGCACATCAGAGACCTCCCCCTTCAAGTCAATGAGCCCCGGGAGTGATGGAAAACAGCAGACCCATCAGTCACGCTGGCGTCCCCATCCACTGGGCACCACGAAGCTGTTAGTGACTGAGAAACAGTCAAGTGTCACATAGTTAAATTACTGTGCCACGGTGGCCTTCAGTAACACCCCATAAAAGGCCCTCAGAAATCCTTCCCCAAACTCTCAGGAACGTGACAGAACAGGCTTGTCCTCAGCAAGGCTCCAAGTGAGCCCAGCACATCATAAAAAACACAGTTCATAACTTGCCGCATCCCTTTCTGTTACAGACAGAGATGCAGCCGCGCGCGCACATCTGGCCACACATCTGTCACCTCTGCAGCTAGTGCCCTGGGACAGAAAGCTCTACACAGCAGCATCCAGGAGTTTATTCACGGGAAAGGAGAGCAGCTGGAGCTACCAACGCAGTGGGATCCAGCAAAAGCAAGCCGGTTCTGCAATGCCACCTCCAGCGTCCCGCCATAAGCACCATAAACAGATGAAATGAAGGCAAGGGAACAGCCCGAGGTTCCCACACACACTTCAGATCGTTGGCCCCCAGATTCGCAGAAGCAGCGACACAAGTGGTATGAATTAAGCTCACAAGCATTACTCATTTTTCTGGGTGTAAAAGGCCCTATCTTTTCAATTCAAATACAGAGGGAATCAGCTAATTACCGTACATGCAAAATAAATTAGTGATTCGTCCCCAGACCAAGCAGCCCATTACTGTGACTGCCCAGTTCTTGTTCCTATCTGGTTTTGGTCTCCATGACTCATAAACCCAGCAGATGGTTTCTCCAAAACTGTAGCCATTGGCCCTTTCATCTGCTTTTTGCCAGCTGGTCTTCAGCTCATTTAGGTCTTTGTTAATGTTTTTGTTGACACAATGCTCTTGGTCACCCATGGCCTCTCTTCCCAAACACTTTCTGGACCCATGTTGGCTGTGGGACCCTGCCAGCTTTCCACTTCACTGTGCTCCTGACCTAACCAGCTTTCCTACCATAGCTTACTGGCTGTGGTCCAGCTCTCTCAGACATTTCCAGACCCGTAACCCAGCATGTTCTCCCAGCTCTCCTCCTCTGTCAACATTATGAGACACAATGAACAGTTTTAACTCTTACCATCCATATTTATTCCCACCAGAATACACAGTGCTGGTACTTTGCTGCTTCCATGTTTTCCTTGCTGAAGGGTTTTCACCAGCTTCTTTCCTCGACCTTTCCTCTAGCCTTTCTATTGTTGCCATACCAGTATGGGCTCACCAAGGAAACAAAATTCCTCAGCACTACTGAACTTTTACTGCCTCTTGTTGAGCTGCTTCTGCTGTTCTTCTCCAGTGAAAAATAAACAAGTTTTCTCCAGGCCTCCTCCCCACCTCAGACGCTGCTTGGCACCTTTGCCTGCCGGCCAGAAGTAGATGCTGCAAGGTGTCTGCTCACCCAAACGTCCAGGGCTTACCTGCCATCAGCTGACACCACCCCAGCACTGCTGCCTGAGGCATCCCTTGGCCCACTCAAAAAAAAGAAGAGGCGATTGCCATCACCTTTGCCAAATTTCTGTCATTGTCTCCCTGGAGGGGTTCAAGGCCAGGCTGGATGGGGCTTGGAGCAACCTGGTCTGGTGGGAGGTGTCCCTGCCTAGGGCAGGAGGGTTGGAACTCAGTGATCTTTAAGGTCCCTTCCAACCCAGACCATTCTATGATTCTGTGATTAAACCAAGCTGCTGGCTTTGGGATGGGGTTTTACACCACGTTTACCACTGGCTTAGAGTTGCAGTTTTGTTTTTCTATTTCCCCTGACGTCTCCCAGGTGCTGTAACCTTCCCTGGGCTCTCTCCAAACCACCATGACTGTGAGGAGACCATTGCCAAGGTGGTATGGCTCATGGTTGGCTCTGGTTCTCCAGTGTGTTTTCAGGAGTCTTTGCTAGAATCCATGTTTGCTCCATACGAGACCTCCCGTTTCTGAAGCCTTCTCATCTACCACCACCACCAGCAGCCAGCATCCCTTCCTACCGAGTCAAGTTTGTCTTGCCAGCTGGAGATCTCACTGGAATTAAGCACGTAACCAAGACATTTCCAGTTATTATTATTATTATTGCAGTTCATGTATGTGCCCCTGGCTTGGCCCCACCACAGTGATCTCCGCAGCAGAAGACAACCCTCTGGGACCAACTGCTGTTCTCTTGTTAACTTGCAGCACGTTTCCACGAAGGCGATTTTGTCCCCAGGAGGTCTCAAGAGCAAAAAGCTGGTCTTTATTCTACAGGACGGGCTGACCTCAGCAAACATTCGTGGTGAGGATCGTGCCCCAAGCACCACTTTTGCCTTGAATTTATTGCCTTTCTCAGTTTGTATCAAAATGCAAAGTGGGATCGCGGGAGAACCCAGTGAAAAATAATACCTCAAAATAATTTTGGTGTGAAAAGGTTGCTACGTGTTTCTGGCACAGGGATCTGAATTAGAAAACTTCAAATATGTAAACAGCCCCGAAATGCTACAAAAGATCAGTCCAATCATATCTGCCACATGACTGGCTTTATTATAACTGGAAGCCATACAGGTACTGAACTGGGATTTTTTTTTTTTTAATACTTCCAGATATTTTGTGAGCTTCAGAAGGGAATGCTTGGCATAAATACTGCTTGCAAAAGGGCTTTTCAGCATATGTATTAATCTCATGGGATATGCCAAAATGAAAAATCTGTCTATCTTGCCACGGATTTTCCGTATCTTTTGGCATGTTCATGCAATAGGAAAAAATGTGGGGGTTTTCAATTATGATTATTATTTTGGAAGTTCAGTAGCACTCTCGAGACTTTAATCCTGGTAGCTGAATTGTGCATTGAAACCACTGACCTGTGTACGAGTTGCAAACCAGAAACATTACAAAGGGCTTGGTAGAAGTCATTTCTCCCTGCAAAGCCCTTAAGGTACCAGTAGGTGTGGGTCCAGGAGCTGGCCCATGGCTTCCCCTTGAGGACACAGAAAACAGGAAGTCAGCTCTGATCTTCATCAAGGAGCGGAGCCATAGGACGAGGGGTAATGGTTTTAAACTGAAAGAGGGGAGATTTAGATGAGATCTCAGGAAGAAATTCTTTGGAGTGAGGGTGATGAAACCCTGGAACAGGTTGCCCAGAGAAGCTGTGGCTGCCCCATCCCTGGAGGAGTTCAAGGCCAGGCTGGATGGGGCTTGGAGCAACCTGGTCTGGTGGGAGGTGTCTTTCCCCAGGGCAGGGGGGTTGGAACTGGATAATCTTTATGGTCCCTTCCAACCCAAACTATTCTACGATTCTAGGATTTTTACACTGGGACCCTTCCTGTGCCAGGAGCTGCAGCCAGGACAGGGGGAGACCAAGGGTCCCTCTGGGCCAAGCAAGAACCAGCTCCCCTGGGTTGAGCATCCCTGGTGGATCTCGTCCCATTCCCTGCTTCCAGAGCAGACACACTGCACAACCTCCTTGGCTGGGCTTGGGGCACTGGTTTCCTCTGGTGTGCCAGAGGCGATGCCCAACGTTTCGTCTCTCAGTTCAGTGGTAATGACATGTTTGCTGCAGGATGTAAAAATAGAAACGTATGGATATGGTAAACCTTCCCTGAAAGCCCGGCCAGTGTTGCTTAGGGAATGGCTAAACACGCAAGCTAACCCCCCCATCACACTTTTTTTGCATGTTTTTTCATCCTCTTTAGCTGTACCTTTGCTGCAGGCCGAGGGCGGCCAAGTCTGAGAGGCCATGGCAAGAAAAAAACAAACATCAAGGGCTGTGTTTAAACAGGTTTTTCTGTTAAAGAAATTGTGTCAATTTGGAAATCTTACATCTGCATGCAAGTATTTTTAGCTACCTTCACTATGAGCCCTGCCTTAAGTCTCCAGAGCTAAAACCAGATCCTAGCACACAAACCAAAGTGTGAGCCCTCTCTTCCAATGCCTTTACCTGGGTGAATCTCTGGAATTTGGCACACTGGCAGAAACATGGCCTTTGTCTCTCGAGCATAATTTTTTACACAGGTAAAAGCAAGAGAACAAAAGACCATATACGAAAGCAAAAGAAACCGAGGACGGTGAAAAAAATGGGGGGTGGGGTTGTTATGTTCAGGCTGATATAGCAGGACTTAAACCAACTCCATTCTTTTAAACACAGATGTGGGTGTCCACATCAAAGAATTAATTTAGTTCATGGCTGGCCAGATTTTTAGATGTTCTCCACGTAAACCACGGGAGAAGCTTCTTGGTCATATTTTCCCCTTCCAGCGATGATGTAATAAGCAAAGGAAGGGGAAACAAAGGAATTCAGCTGAACCTTGGTAATAGATGCAGACTCCATTCCAGCAAAAAATATACTCAGATTGATAGTATAAACCAGGTTGAGTATGTACAGAATCATAGAGTGGTTGGGGTTGGAAGGGACCTTCAAGATCATCCAGTTCCAACCCCCTGCCCTGAGCAGGGACACCTCCCACCAGACCAGGTTGCTCCAAGCCCCATCCAGCCTGGCCTTGAACCCCTACAGGGATGGGGCAGCCACAGCTTCTCTGGGCAACCTGGGCCAGGGTCTCACCACCCTCACATCAAAGAATTTCTTCCTGAGATCTCATCTCAATCTCCCCTCTTGCAGTTTAAAATCATTCCCCTCATCCTATGGCTCCACTCCCTGTCCAAGGGTCCCTCCCCCATCTCTCCTGGAGCCCCTTTAGGGACTGGAAGGGGCTCTAAGGCCTCCCCGTAGCCTTCTCTTTATACTGCCTGAAACAATTTTTCTCATAGAAATGTGACATCCCCAGCTCTCAGCAGTCAAAAGGCCGAACCACAGTTTTGTTGGGGACAAGAGGAGAAAAACAGAAGCCTAGAAGGAAGAAGGGGACATTGGGTGGGCAGCAGCTTGCCCAGGGATTTGCCCCTGATGTGCTTGGCATCCTCCGGGTTATGAATATCTCTCTGCCCAGGGCTGGCTCAGCCGGCACTTGGCCGGGCAACGGAGGGAACCGTGACTGGCACTTGGGAGCAGGATAATTATACTCTGGGCTCTGGAAGTGTGGGTTTGCTTTCACTGAAATAAACTGCTCGGATCTGTGATGAATATCAACATTGTAGGCACAAGGGGCAAGGCAGTAAATTGTAGTAGGGTGAAATACCTACATTTAATTATGTCAAATTATATAGAATTTGAGAGAGTTTTTCTGATGCATGCTATTTAAAGTTATGCCTAAGTGCACTTCCTTGCCGGAATAAAGCAGCTTTTGTTGCAAGACGTGGGCTTGCTTTGTAGTTTATGATTTATAGCCTTCACCACATTTTGTCACTTTCTTGTTTCTTGTCTGAGATGTTTCTGAACATCTCATTTCAGAAAATGGGATGCAGCTAGAGTGCCGTACTATATACAGCTGCTTAAAAATGAGCAGTGTTTTGTTGGGATGGTTTTTTTCTCCAAGATACTCAAGTATCTGGAGTATGCTCTTCGCCAACGTGTATATATAATGCAAACACATGCAGCCAGTAGTCTTTGCTCCACCAGCCTGAAGTTTATGCACTTCTGCACCCTCTCCTTCTGCTCTACCCTGGTGAGGGCCCATCTAGAGCACTGGGTCCAGTTCTGGGCTCTGCAGTTGAAGGACAGGAAACTGCTGGAAAGACTCCGTTGGAGGCCCATGAAGATGATCAAGGGACTGAAGCAGCTCTCTGATGAGGAACGGCTGAGAGACCTGGTCTGTTTAATCTGGAGAAGAGAAGACTGAGAGGGGACCTCATCAATACTTGTAAATATATAAAGGGCGTGTGTCAATAGGATGGGGTCAGGATCTTCTCAGTGGTGCCCAGGGACAGGAGAAGAGGGAACAGACACAAACTGAAACACAGGAAATTCCATCTGAACACAAGGAGGAGCTTCTTGACTTTGAGGGTGGCAGAGGCCTGGCAGAGGCTGCTCAGAGAGGTGGTGGAGTCTCCATCTCTGGAGACATTCCAAACCCACCTGGACACATTCCTGTGGGACCTGCTCTGGGTGACCCTGCTCTGGCAGGGGGTTGAATTGGATGATCTCCAGAGGTCCCTACCAACCCTACAGCGTTCTGTGGTTCTGTGATTATGCCAGAGGCCCAGGAAGCCAAGCAAGCCACCTCCACCACCTTTCCTTTCCTCCAGGTTTCCCCCTCGGGAAAGTGGGACAAGTCCAGGTCAGCAGCCCCAATTTATGGTGGGAGCTAACCAGAGAGGTTTTGCCTGGAGAAGGAACAACCATCCTTGCCTGCACTGCTTCATCACCCAGGCTAAGGGAGGGTGGGCAAGGGCTGTGGTAGAAAGACTGGAAAGAACTCACCTGACCCCAGCCCGGGTCATGTTCTTCCAAACCGCAGGGAACCCAAAGGAGCAGTGGGTGAGGCACATCAGAGCTCACCAACACTGCAAGAAGAGCACAGCCAGAGGCACCGTAAATTCAGGCAATTTCTGTTTGCAGCAAGTGTTCAGCTGCAAGTAAACAGAGTGCAAGTAAACAGGAATGATTTAATTGTCATATAAAAGTAGTTAATTAGATGCAGGAATCAACAGGGAGTCCTTCTCAAGCACTGGTGACACATTACTGTCAGTTGTAGAACATGGACCTCCATGAGCAAGAACAGACACTAGTTTCTACTCATAATATAGTACAATCATTTTGGCTTATTTCTTTTCCTCCAAGACTGGCAAAAATAAAGTTAAAAAATCCAACCAAGGACCATAAAACAATCTCAAAGCACATATCATAAACTCAAAGCTGGGGCAGCTTCAGCGTTGCACTTGAAATATAAAATTAGGCTAATGATCAAATTAATCAGTATTTGGTCATTTCTGTTGGAGGGCTGGGGTCAATTAACACGATGTTAAGTACACATTAGGCCACCACTGCTTGTAGCAGTTGGACTGAGGGACAGACCATCTTCTCCCAGGTTCTTGCACCAGTTGGTGTGTGGTCCCAGCATCCACCGTGTGCTTCTTTTCCACCCTCCCTTCTGTCACAAGCATGGATTGGCCAATTTAATCTGAAGTTACATACCTGAAGTCTGCAATTTGGGCTGGGATCCCACAACAGCCACAGCCACCAGAGCATCAGATCTTGTTGCCAGGCAGGGTACCTCACATCTCAAGTGGCACTAGGCACGGACAACTTAACCGAGGCAGGCAGTAGAATCAGCTCAGCACATGAAGGACATAGACCTGTTGGAACAAGTCTCCATGAGAGGAGAAGACAAAAATGCTGCAAGGGCTGGAGCCCTTCTGCTGTGAGGACAGGCTGAGAGAGTTGGGGGTGTTCAGCCTGGAGAAGGAAAGGCTCCAGGGAGACCTCAAAGCCCCTTCCAGTCCCTAAAGAAGCTCCAGGAGACATCAGGAAGGGGAGCAATAGGACAAGGGAAACGGTTTTAAACTGAAAGAGGGGAGATTTAGGTGAGCTCTCAGGAAGAAGTTCTTTGGAGTGAGGGTGGTGAGAGCCTGGCCCAGGTTGCCCAGAGAAGCTGTGGCTGCCCCATCCCTGGAGGGGTTCAAGGCCAGGCTGGATGGGGCTTGAAGCAACCTGGTCTGGTGGGAGGTGTCCCTGCCCAGGGCAGGGGGTTGGAACTCGATGACGTTTATGGTCCCTTCCAACCCAAACCATTCTATGATTCTAGGACTTTATGAGAGAATGAGTCAAATTGCCCCAAAGGCACTTCTGAGCCAGCTTAACTGCTCTGCTCAGCTCTGTAACACCTACATCTCAACATTTAAATGTAGGTGGCTTAATCTGGAGCTGAATCCCACACACGGATCGTGTGGGAAGCAAGGGGACTGCTGCTCCCTCACCTCCTATTATCTCACCATCCTTGCTCACGGCTTTGCTGAGCTGGAACCAGGTCCCTCCCACGCAGTATCTTCAGATATTCATCAGAAACCCTGTGAGCTGTAGTGACCAGCTCCAGCCAGGGGATGTTTGCAAAGCTCTGAATTATTCAGAGGAACCTCGAGGAACTAACTGCCCAGTCCAGCATCAGCCCATTGCCCAGGAGACAATCCTTTCTTTCACACACACAGCATGTCGGTGTATCCCACCTTATGTACTTATTGGGGATTTGAGCAATTTATTTTGAATACTGAGGCACCCACCAATCTCAGTGCTAGTGTTTTTATGCAAACTCACAGAAAAATAGTCAACCATCAGCTATCCAAGCCCCAGAAAACAAATGTCTCCATTTACATGCCTGAAGGCAGGCATCTAGTGCCATTTGAGATGCCCTGAGGCACCCAAGACACACACGGGGGTTGGCAGATACCACACAGAGCCTACTGAAGCAGCAGCTGGAGATCTGGAGGCCACGCAGGATACCCCAGGGTGTCTCAAAACACTGCTGGATGCCAAAGCATAAGCAACTGAATTAATTTCTTAAAAATCTTGTTTATACTGAAGTCAGATGTACATCTCCTGTACCTAGTGAGCAGGCACCTTGCAGAGCAGCTAAGCAGGAAAAAGAGCACAAAAAGAGCACATCCTTCTGTCAAGTCTACTGGAATCTGGCAGAACCTACAGACACGTCACCTCATTCCGTGAGGAGGTCATTCTCCCCCTCTGCTCTGCACTGGTGAGGCCATAACTGTAATTACTGCATCCAGTTCTGGGCTCCCCAGTTCAAGAGAGACAGGGAACTGCTGGAGAGAGTCCAGCTTAGGGCAACAAAGATGATGGAGAGATTGGGAGCATCTCCCTGATGAGGAAAGGCTGAGAGAGCTGGGACTCTTTAGCCGGGAGAAGAGAAGGCTGAGGGGAGACCTTATGAATGCTCACAAGGATCTGAAGGGTGGGTTGAAGGAGGATGGAGCCAGACTCTTCTAAGTGGCTCCCAGTGACAGGAAAAGGGGCATTGGGTACAAGCTGGTACACGGGAGGTTCCATTTGAATATAAGGAGAAACTTCTTTGTGGTGAGGGTGGCAGAGCCCTGGCAGAGGCTGCCCAGAGAGGGTGTAGAGTCCCTTTCTCTGGAGACCTTCAAGCCCCACCTGGATGCAGCCCTGAGTGATGTGCTCTGGGCAATCCTGCTTTAGCAGGGGAGTGGGACTGGGTGATCTCTAGAGGCCCCTTCCAACTCTGACAATTCCCTGATTCCATGAACTCATCACGCTCGCTGAGCCGCTGGGACAGAAATCTCTGCCCACTCACTGAATGGCTTCCTTTCAGCCACTGCCTCTGTGGCTGGAATCCAACCACAGCAACCTACCAGTGCACCAGGAACCACTGCTTCCCAGCTGTGGAGGTGGAGTTCAAAAAGAGAGGTGTCTGCAGAGATCCACCAGCTGGGTGGGAATCGATGATCAGGCCGTCGGAGCAGAAGGTGGTTGCGTCAGGGACTCCTGGCCACTGCAGCGAGAACGTGCTCTGGGGCTAAGCCTCTTACCAACACATGTGCTCCCACGAGGGGCAAATACCTCTAACAATTTAAATCCAATTTTTAGAAGTTGTGCCCCCTTTATTAGGGCGAGACTGGTGCAGCACCAGAGCTCTTGACAGGACAGAAGAGGAGTATGCAGGTCTTTCATCTGCAGTCAATAAATCTGACTACGAAGGCTGTATATGTCCTTCTGGAATTCCAGCCTCAGGATCCAGCATTAAACTATGTACTTTTCAGTTTTTTCCAGCAATTAGTGTTAAATGAGCAAGGCTAGATCGATTACTAATTTTCTGGACTATCAGCAAGGAGCCACTGATGTGGGTTTTTTGCTCTAGAAAGATTTACTTAAGAGGGAAACAACCACCGCCCAGCTCACATCTGAGAATATTCCTCTATATGTTTTTTGCATAATCTAATTGAGAGGTCTAAGCAGTTAAAACACAGAAAAATATGACCCATCTCTGGATTTTATTATGAAGGACTTCAATGGGAGGCAGTTATTTGTGTGTAACAGCATACACCTTCCTGTCCAATTGAGAACTATATGTCATTTTTTCCCGCAACACGCTCTTTTAAGCCTTTTAAGGGTTATGTGAGCGGACACTGCCATCTAGGCAGGCTTCGGGGAGCAGCACTGATTTCTTATTTTAGAATGTTAATTGCCTTTGCCAGGGGGGGGGGAAAAATAATATATATATATTCTATTATACAAAGCAGAGGAGAAAAGAACATTTTTAACACTCTTGAAAAATGAGACATCACCACTCACTGAACACACAAAACCTGCCCCTCGGCGAGACTGTAGCGGCCCACGTTAAAAGCAGATATTTTCTACAGGTTTATTAAGGAATATATCCCTCTGTATCTCCACACACGCTCTGCACTAAATGAAAAACCGCTTTTATCTATGAAAACCCCAAATACGAAGTATAGAGTATGAATGCTATTAATTATCAAAGCACATTTTACTACACCAGGACTATAATTGCATCTATTTTATGCGCTTTGAAATATAGCAACAGAACGCCTTAAGACAGTTACTAAAACGCCTATTGATTTTCTACAAAGAGGAAAAATAACTTGTACAACCATTTTTTTTTCATAAAACCAAAATAGTTTCCATCCAGCACCAAAAATAGATGCATCACATATTTTATATCTTGTTTAAAACAATAAACAAATTCCACGCACAGAATTTACAGGAGACTTATAGACAGAAGACTTGTCTAATAATTTCATTTTGATTATAAACATTAACAAACAGCACCATTTTCAGTTCTGTAGGGAACGGATGAACCTCAGATGCAGGATCATCACTGCAGGTTTACAAAGGCCTGCAGTGACAGGACAAGGGGCAATGGCTTCAAGCTGGAGAAGAGCAGATTTAGATTGGATATTAGGAATAGGTTCTTTACTCTGAGGGTGGTGGAACACTGGAACAGGTTGCCCAGGGAGGTGGTTGAGGCCCCCTCCCTGGAGATATTCAAGGGGAGGCTCAGTGAGACCCTGGGCAACCTGGTCTAGTTGGGGGTGTCCCTGCTGACTGCGGGGAGGTCAGATTAGATAGGATTAGATGACCCTTGGAGGTGCCTTCCGGCCTGTACCATTCTATGATTCTATTATCATACAGAAAATTGAAATAGGACCAGAAAGTATTACAATTTATCACCTTCCATCCGTACCAGTCCTTTGACCATGGGGTTTTGCATGGAGTTCTGCTGGAGGACAAGCATCACCCCATGTTTCAACCAACAAACCGCACAACAAAGGTGCTCCTGAGGTCTGGGAGAGAGAGATGAGAGAAGCCCTGAGAAGGACATCCCTTTTCAGATGCTGATGTGTGCAATTTGTGACCCATCAATCAAGGGTTTTGTCCCAAAAGCCAAGTTTTCCTTGGATTTCGGTGGATCTGCCCAATGAACAACCCTCCATATCATCGAAACAGGTGACAGAGGAACACGGGGGCAATATCCTCTGACATTCAGAGTCAAGTTCTTCTTCAGCCTCCTCCCTGGGGTGTTTTAGCTGTCACCTTGAGGACTGCTCAGAGCAGGTTTGGGCACAAAATTAGTCTTCTTTCTCCCTCAATCCCCCCTGAATAATAATGGCAACGTGGTTATCTGGCTACCAGCACCCACCTTCCCCTTCCCTCCTTCCCCCATGCAGCGTGAGATTGATCTGCACAGAGAGCAAAGCAACCAAAAAGAGTAAGAACTGCTGAATTCACACTTAATTTAGGTGGGGGGAAAAATGAGCAGAGCTGGTACCAAAAGAATTCAACAATAAGCTTTGAAACTACTGTGCTGGAAGAAGATCTGCTGCCCTTTGAGGAGTCCTGGAATGTAGGACAAGAGAGGATAATTTTCCTAGCATCTTCGCTGTGTCCTTGGCTTGCCCTACGGAAAAGAAGGGCACGATTAAAAATTGAGAAAACCTCCACCGAGCTCAGAAGCTCCCAATCTGAAAAGCTGGAGTCCTTTTTGCACTTAGGGATGTCCAGTGGAAAAAAATAAACCTTCAGGTTTCATTTTAGAGCAGAGATTTTTTGGTAGTTTTGCATTTCTGTGCCCTCACCCTACAATTCGTTGGGAAATTGTTACCTTTTCTCCACAAATTTCTGGCATGTTTTGCACAACTGCTCAGCAGCAGACATGTTCCATACCCAGGGGAAAAAATAACTAAACAAAGACATTGCAGCAAAGATGTACCCATGGAGCATCTCACCTATGGCAACAAAAAAAAAATATCTCCTCCCTTCTCAAGAAAAAAGGCATTTTCATTTCCCTTTGCAAAAAGGAAATCAGCGTTTGGGGACTATTTCACACAAAGCCACTCTGCTGGGAGACAATGAATGGCACTGGTTAGAGAAGGTGTCACTCAGAGCAGTCCCACCAGCTGGTCTGGCCACCTGAGGTTTATTTTTGTTGAAAATACAGTCACATTCAAATAACTTCTTTGGGTTTTCCCCAAATAATCACGAAACCGAGCGACAACATGTGCATAATAAGTTTTATTGAACAAAATCCTGCTTCTGATATTTACACAATGAAGTTCAGAGATGTAACCTAGTGAAGCATGGCCACGTGTAACATTCATACGACATCTGCAATAATCTTTGAATTACTTCTGAAACTACTGACTATAGCAATCACCTACCCATCGCTGATTTCCCAATTAAGGAAGGTTTGAACTTGCTGAAGGATAGGCCAAGATGAACTTATTTAAGGGGAGCTGAGTTCAGAGCAAACGGTCCGCTACGTGAAATCCAAACCCAAAGGATCCCAGTAAAGTGTCAAGAGTTTTGAAGGCGGCTTCCGCGGTTCCCTGTTGTTCTTCCCGTCTCTGCAGAAGAAGACGACAAAATAACTTAGAAATCTTGAGGCTGAAAGTAATACCTGCAACTTAGACACACAGCACCCTCCGCGGTGTGTTTAAGTTTTTAAATGTATAATGTCATCTTAACCTCAGGGTGTGTGAAAACCACAACAAAGTACTTATTGTGTATTAAAAACGACATTAAAATTTTAAAGCTGCCAAGGTAGACAGGCAGAAGTTAGAAATGCTACCAACTGATACCTTCTGCACTGGCAACACTAATTACCAGCATTTATGCAAAGAAAAATTATGATGGAGTGTCTTCTGTCCCACTCTTGCATGTTAAGAGAAGTGTTATGTGTTGTTTTTTAAAAGCACCTACAACATTATGCATTTTTTTTTAAAAGCTCTACTAGAGATACTGTTAATCCACCGTTACAGTGAAGAGGAAGCTTGTAAAAAAACCTACAGTCAATACTTGTCCTATCAATAGGCGTTTTTTTGAAGATAATTTCATTATTCCTGATCTTGCATGAATTCTCAAGCAAAGTTTGAAGCATAGACTTCCAAAATCCATGCTAAAAGACCGTCACCTCACACTTGGGCTACTCACCCGTCACAAAAAAGCCATGATTCACCGGCCATTTGCATGATCTTTTGCCATCCAGCAGGTAAACATTTGGGAGGTCATTCTCCCGCTCTGCTCTGCACTGGTGAGGACACAACTAGAATCCTGTGCCCAGTTCTGGGCTCCCCAGTTCAAGAGAGATGGGGAACTACTAGGGGAAAGTCCAGCGTAGGGCAACAAAGATGATGGAGGGATTGGAGCATCTCCCTGATGAGGAAAAGGCTGAGAGAGCTGGGACTCTTTAGCCTGGAGAAGAGAAGGCTGAGGGGAGACCTTATTAAAGTATCTGAAGGGTGGGTTGAAGGAGGATGGAGCCGGACTCTTCTCAGTGGTTCCCAGTGACAGGACGAGGGGCAATGGGCACAAGCTGGAACACGTGAAGTTCCATTTGAATATGAGGAGAAACTTCTTTGTGGTGAGGGTGGCAGAGCCCTGGCAGAGGCTGCCCAGGGAGGGTGTGGAGTCCCCTTCTCTGGAGACCTTCAAGCCCCTCGTGAATGCAGCCCTGAGTATGCTCTGGGCAGCCCTGCTTTAGCAGGGGAATGGGACTGGGTGAGCTCTAGAGGTCCCTTCCAACTCTGACAATTTTGTGATTCCATGATTATAAACCAGGAATTCTGTGTCCTACTCAAGGCTTTGGAGGCAAGAAATGATCTTGCACAGTCTCTCATATTTCTTTTTTTTTAATATTTTTTTTTAATATTATTTACCAACCAGGGAGAGGAATTTATTTTTTCTTGTTTCTCAAGATAACCTGTACAAAGCCCTGCCTAACAATCAGAACCGACAATTTCTAACCAAAGCATCTCCTGGGTCCCTTCCTGCTGCCCAGCACAACTCACTGGTTGATCAAGGGTAAGCACTGATGTCTTTTGCAAGTCTTCTCTCCCAGCTGGAGCACTGGTTCTGAGGAAACCATACTGGATGTTGAAATACAACTTCAAATACATAGTTGGAAAGCAAGATAAATTTAAATAACCCACCCACTGACACCTAACACCACCTAATCTTTGAGCACCAATATTAAACTTCCCATAATCAAGTTCAGTGTGGTAATTTTGTATCTTTAGAGACTAAATCCGTAATAGTACTGGTGTCTCTCCATACACACACCCTCTCGGGTCACCCGGCAGAGATAGCTTTAAAATTCAAAATTTGACAAGAAAATAGAATCATAGAATGGTCCAGGGGACCTCCAAGGGTCATTTAATCCCACCTCCCCACAGTCAGCAGGGACACCCCCAACTAGACCAGGTTGCCCAGGGCCTCCTCGAGACTCCCCTTGAATATCTCCAGGGAAGGGGCCTCAACCACCTCCCTGGGCAACCTGTTCCAGTGCTCCACCACCCTCAGAGTAAAGAACCTTTTCCTAATATCCAATCTAAAGCTGCTCTTCTCCAGCTTGAAACTATTGTCATCACAGACCTTTGTAAACAGAGTCTCCCCAGTCTTCCTGTAGCCCCCTTCAGGTACTAGAAGGCTGCTCCCCAGAGCCTCCTTTTCTCCAGGCCAACCAACACCAGCTCCCTCAGCCTGTCCTCATAACAAAGGTGCTCCAACCCCCTGATCGTTTTCATGGTCCCTCCTCTGGACCCACTCCATCAGGTCCATGTCCTTCTTGTATTGAGGGCCCCAGACCCGTACACAGTACTCCAAATGTTGTAGAGAAAGCCACAAAAGGTTAACAGGAAAGCACTTGGATATGTAAAATTGGGGGCTGTTTTCTTCTGTTTCTTCCTTTATCCTACTCCCCTCCAAATGAAGAGCTAGGCACTGTTCCATCTCTCCAGGAAATGTATATCCATCCTAATCTTGCTGCTTCTTTACTCTTCATCTACTTCAAATGACAAAGAGCTGGAAGATCTGGAGCACAGCTGCCTACCTGGAAGCTATTTCTCTTAGAGCTAACATTGCTATAAATTTTAATAACTAAAAAGCTGCTGAAAGACACAGCTTTTGGTCTCGCCTGTCTCACTGGTGAGGTATAGAGTATGCATGGTCAAAGGCTGCCTTTGAGCAGGAAAACCATCCATACCATCAATCTCAAGATAAAGAGACACTGCCAACAGGAATAAAACCACATTTAAGAAAATGAGGGTAAATTTAGAAATAACTGAATGCAGCATCCAGCTTGAGACCCTGTATTTCCCTCATAAACAAAGCAGTAAACTAATTTGGGTGGCTTGAGAGGACCCTTTCTGGGCACAAGGCTGCCCCATCCCTGGAGGGGTTCAAGGCCAGGATGGACAGAGCTTTGAACAACCTGGTCTGGTGGGAGGTGTCCCTGCCCAGGGCAGGATGTTGGAACTCAACGATCTTTAAGATCTGTTCCAACTCTAACCATTCTCTGGTTCTATGAAGTTTGGAGTTAGCATCCCTGTGCTTTGAGATAGATCCCGTTTCCAGGCCTGAAGTGGATCTTCAAACAGTGATAGACCAGGAAACATCATCCAACTTGGTGTTATCCAGTAACAAGGGGAGGGAATCATATCGCTGCAGACTTCATGAAATGAAGTTGCAGTTACCTTCTCACTTAAACAAAAGATTTTAGGCCATGGTAGGAAGGACAGTCTGATATATACCATTGATATTTTTGACAATTACCACTTGGGCTGTTTCCCCCACAGCCTGGCTGAAAGGAATAGATGAAGCAATTTCTAGTAAGTCATCAAAGAAGAGGGGAACAGAAGGAGGTAGCCAGCCATGCCACCAGGTTGTGTCTAATAGAAAGGACTTGAAACACAAGCCAAGCAACAATTTACCCAGCTTGGCCATTTCCGTAACTCAAAAGCCAACCTTACATCCCTCTTCACCACAAAGAACCGCCAGTTCCTTTGTCTCTCCAGCAGCAGGACAAGAAGGGCCCCAACTTTTCTAACACCCAGAAGACCACAGCTGTGCTCAGATCCACACCATTTCCTAGAAAAGACCTCCCGGTCTCCCTGCACGTGAGGTGGTTTGGAACATATTAAATGCATCAGTCCGGACCGACGGCAAGTAACGTCACTAATAAATGTTACACTGAGTACAAAAATAAGCCAATGCAAAGCAATCCTTCCATTTCTCAGAAACATAAGTGCACTATTTTATACAGAAGCTCTGCGAAGTAGAAAGAAGATGGAGATCTCCAGTAACTCCTGTGTCAGGCACATAAGACCAATTACCTAATACAGCAAACAGAAAAATAAGGCAATATTCCCCTGAAATATAACTTACAAGAAGGCACATTAAGGATCTTTCTTGGAAAAACCTTTGAGCAGCTCATTCTGTAACACGAATACCTAATCACACCAACCAAATGACATGGTGTTATTTGCCACATCATCAGGATGTTTTCTTAGACAAACCAGAAAGTAGTTTTCTGTGTCTTTATATTCACTGTTTTCCTAATTTTCCTGTTTTGACTGTCCCTAATAAACCAGCTCCTAGATATGCTAAATCACAGAATGACAGGGGTTGGAAGGGACCTCTGGAGATCATCTCATCCAACCCCCTGCCAGAGCAGGTCCCACAGGAACATGTCCAGGTGGGTTTGGGATATCTCCAGAGATGGGGACTCCACCACCTCTCTGGGCAGCCTCTTCCAGGGCACCGCCATTCTCACAGGAAAGAAGTTCCTCCTCGTGTTTAGGTGGAACTTTCTACATTCAAGTTTGTGCCCATTCCCTCTTGTCCTGTCACTGGAATCCACGTTTACAGCTGGCCAATAACCTCCTCTGATATTGGTGTGTGGTGCAGCCCACAGGAGAAATGTCAATACAAATGCAGATCACTTTTTCCAAGATTTTGTCCACATTACCTCAATGGAAAGATTTAGTGTAGACTTCAAATGTGGAGACTGGACCACGTGCAAATTCACTGCAATCTCAGAACTCACTTGTTTCTCCTCATACCTCCCTCACTTTACTCTCCTGTGGAGGAACAGGACTTAAATTAAGTCTCTGAACCATGAAATGCCCTTGGTTTGATTCCCCCTGCTTATACATGGGTGAGGTTATTGGTTTCCTATGGAAAGGAATGATCAGAGGTTACCTAGCATGGCCCAGGAGCTCCCTGAAAGAGCTAAGATATCCCATTCTCTTTAGGAAAGCTTTGCTGACTGTAGTACAGTCATGCCAAACAAAAAAGAAAATAAATCTTTAATAAGTTTAGTTCAACTCAGATAAAAGGCAGGGAGAACTGTCACCAAAAAAAGGCAGCATTTAGCACATGCTCTGCAAACCAGATCAGAACATTCTTCAGTTTTGAGCCTAAGGAAACACTCTGGAATGTGAGCAACAGGTGACTGGGAAGAAATATCTTAAGGGGAACTACACTGTTTTTCAGAGACACTGCCTCGCTGGTAGAGTTCCCATTTCACATACAGGAGCTCCACTGTCAGCTTCTGAGGGAAAGAAAGAGATTGAAATGCAAAAAAAAAATTGCCCTGAAAGTAAGTACGCACATAAATGAGATAAACATTAAGGTATAAGACAACCTTCGAGCTACAAATATCATTCACAGCTTAATGTATAGGAAAAATGGACACAAGAGGGCGCCCCTAATTTATGGCCCACATCGGTCCTCCTGGCTTTGGTGTCCACAGCTAGAACCCCCCTGAGGACCCATCACAGGATCTTCTTCTTCCACAGGAACATTGGATGGCTGTTTTTGGCTCTTCTTTTTAGTTCAGATGGACGAGACCCATCAAGGTTCAACCTCAAGAACTAGGCATCTTGATTGCTTAATTAAGGGAAGTAGAGAATACCATGTGCCGACTAATTTCCTGTTACACTTTGGTCATTAAAGACCAGAAGTTCTCCCCCAGCAACGCATGATATTAAGTCCCAGTTGGCCACAGCACAGTCTAATGGTACTTAGTGCTATGTTACAGTGAAACAAAGACAAACAATGTCTATGATTAATAAACACCTAACAGAAATAGATATTACTTCACAGACTTGGTTCCTGAAGGGCAAAAAGAAATCTTCCAAGTGCAACCAAATTAAAGAAAATTTCTTTTTAGAATACATATGAAACATAAGCCTTGTAATTGTATTTGAACAGAACTGGAAGATACCACAGATTATTCCTGTATTTTCAATGCTCTGTGTACGTTTGCAATTCACTGCCTATATTGGGTGTAAATTAGGCCTTATTAGCACCTCACAGGATTACACGCCACCCAGAAGAGTAAAAAATTAGAAAATTTAACACTACGGTTTGCCTACGAAACAGTTGTAAGTCTTCCATCACAGGTGAAAATACATTCTGTGCATTACTCTTCCTTTCACCTTTCACTTTATGCTCTTTTCACTTCTCAGGACACAAGAGATTTAGTTTTCAGTTTGACTAAACAAGGTAATTAATTTTAAACACTGACTTCAACGGCACTACTTAAAAATATTCAGCCGCCTTTAAGACTGAAGGCCCAGTGCCGTAAGAGGCCATTCCTATTATAAATAACTAACTAAAAAAGAGTGTTACTTTAGCCCCAAACCTTGCAATTCCTCTATCAGAATCCTTACATATAAAACATTATTTCTCACCTGCTCAGTAGTTAATCATTTTTCGAAGAGCATCATAGCATTTCCATTTGTCTGGGATGTAGAAAGGCTCGAAGATGTGAGGGAAAGGAGTGTCATAGCCACATACTCTTGAAATGGGAGCTTCTAAATTCAAAAAGCATTCCTCCTATTAACAGAAATAGAGAACAAACGTTAGCAAGGCCATTTTTTTTCAGGAGTCTTGCATCACAAATTGAGGTCGGATGAACTTTGCCAGACTGACTGTCCTGGAAACTCAAAAGGCTCTATTTATATCACAGCAGAAGGAGTCCAGACCAGAAGAGTGCTTCCTTTCGCCCAAAGGTCTATATTAAAATAACAACTTGAATTAATGTTATTTTCATTTTCTACATGTGTGCCGTGTTAAATCACAGACAGGTTATATTTATTACATCCAGACAGGGGCTGCCAAGAAACAAATACTTTAGGAACAAAGGAGTAAGAGTTTCTTTCCTGCACCACTTTTAAACATATAGAAAAATGACATAATCTAAGAGTGTGTCTTACTTGCTGGATACATAAGCATCATATTCAACCTTGACCCCTTAGCTTATTAAGAGTCTGCATGAGAAACATTAGGCAGTGATGCAAATCACGAATTTGGACTCTAGCAGACTTGCATCTCTCCAGCCCTTGAGACAAATCCATGCCCTGCACAAAAACCCACAAACCAATTGCTATTGGGAGATCGGGTTTAGCAATGACTGTGAGACTTTCACTACTCAACCTAGTAGGGCACAAAATATTACAAATACACCATATTAACCTTAAAGTAACCTGTGGAAATATGTGCAATGTTACCACCTCTAATAAGCAACTAAAGAGCGGGGTTTCAATCCTTCTGCTCTCAAGTACCAGAATGATGGCATGAAGCATGAAAATCTCCAAGAAGAAGATGCAGAAATAACTTTGCCAGATCAAACTGATGCTGGTGCTAATTATCAGCTCGTTTTCTCCCCACATCTTTATATAGTATCCTAGAATTGTCTGGATTAGAAGGGACCTTTCAGACAGAGTCCAACCATCAACCTAACTCTGATAAAAACCATCACTAAACCATGTCTCTAAGCACTATGTCAACCCGGATTTTAAAAACCTCCAGGGATGGAGCCTCAACGACTTCCCTGGACAGCCCATTCCAATGTCTAATAACCCTTTGAGGGTAAAAATTTTTCCTGATACCCAATCTGAACCTCCCCTGGTGTAACTTGAGGCCATTTCCTCTTGCCCCATCGCCTGTGACTTGGGAGAAGGTGACCCCCCTGATTACCTTCTCCTTTCAGGGAGTCCCCTCAGGGAGAGACTGAGAAGGTCTCTCCTCAGCCTCCTTTTCTCCAGGCTGAACACCCCCACCTCCCTCAGCATCTCCTCATCAGACTTCTATATCCCCATATGGGTTTGCTTTCCCAAGCAGACAAATGAAGAGACAACGACACATCTCCTCCTGGCCTCTCTTCATCAACTGCAGCAACCGGGACCTCCTGGCCGACTTCCCCTGTACTTGGCTCAGCAAAAAGGAAGGTGAGGGATTATCTCCCAGTCCTTTTCCATCAGGAAAACAGCCACAGAGCTTATGCTTTTCTGCAGCAACGTGCTAAGTATTTTCTCAGACTGATGAACTGTTTTGGATGCACACTGCCCTCCATGGCAGCCCAGCTCTAATTTACTGTGTGTTCCACACATCACGATATTTGGCAGCGTGGAAGGTCTTCATAACACACTGAGATTACAAACTTTTGCTTCAGCTACCACTTTGGTGTGTTGCAAAGAGGCCTATTTCTGGAAAATAGATGGAAGTAAAAGGTCCAAGAGGTTGTGTGATTGTATACAGCGTTATTACATTTAATAGTGAACTAATTCACCTTGAAAACTGTGGAGTCTTAATAAATCTGAGGTAAAAAAATATGCAAACGATATACAGATTATTTTAATATTTTTTTTAGCTCCATTTCAGGCATTCCTTTGCTTTGCTTTGTAAAGTGAAAGATTCACTTTAGATTAAACAGCAGAATCACAGAATGATATGGGGTTGGGAGGACCCTCAGGAGATCATCCAGTCCAACCCCCTGCCACAGCAGGTCCCACAGGAACATCTCCAGGTGGGTTTGGAATGTCTCCAGAGATGGAGACTCCACCACCTCTCTGGGCAGCCTCTGCCAGGGCTCTGCCACCCTCACAGCAAAGAAGTTCCTCCTCATGAAAAAGTCATACTTATTTAGCATAATATCCACTAACATCCAAAATTCAACTGAAGTAAAAAATTATTATGTTAAAAAAAAAAAGCTTATAACAGTTATAATGAGTTCAATATATCCCAATTGTCTTAATTTAACAAAAAAAAAAAAAAATCAGAGAAAAAACATTAAAACATTATTCTTCCTGCTTCCCAACTGCAGAAGTCAAATTCTGGTCTCAGTTATTCAATACAACCTTTGCCAATTACCTTCATTTGCCCAAATTTCAGTCAAAGCCTCCTGGAAAATACATTACTATATTCTGTAAAGGCATTTTAGTTGGTCACGTTATTTCATCTCAACCTTTGATGTTTAATACACATTTAGGAAGACTTTTCAAAGTAACTTAAAAGCACAGGTCCCACTTCTTGAAATTCAGAGCAATCCATCGCGTGTATCACAGACACCACTTCAAAACAATTCTATGCCTTGATTTTTAGAGTAGGTGCTAAAACCAAGGACTCACGAGATATTGCATGATCATATTTGCAATGCACCCCCTAGTACTGGGTACACCCCCTCTGTTTCCCCAAATTCTAATACTCTAGTATGCTAATGTAGAGGAGTTTATCCAAGTTTATTTTAGCTTTATTTTAAGTGTATATTTTACTCTTACCAGAAATTCAGGTACTCTTTGCTAAATCAGGGTCCTGAGTGTAAAACTCTTATAATCATGTATGTACAAGTGAAGAATTGCAGGCATTTATAGAGATACACAATCGTACAAAAAGGATAAAATAGGAAAACAAATCCATTATTGGGCATTATGGAAAGAAAACACTGCTCATCCTTCTGTAATGTATAGAAAAACAGAGGAATGTGGTTGGCGGTTGAGCGGAAGTGCTTTTAGGCATCTGGCCAACGAGAAAATAGTAGAATACTCCCCAAGGTGAGAACAGTTTCCTTAAAAAAAATAATCAATTATTTCTGGTTTATGTCCCAGGGGTCTCTCCCGTGCTATTCTTACTTTGCAACACTATAGAGACTCAACAAAATTAAGACCTAAAGGAACAGCACGTGACTAGAGCATCACTACCTGAGAGCACTGATTTTACAACTCCCTTTTTCAGTACAGGAATTTAGTTTCTGCAGGATGACCAACAACAAGCCCATTTCACATGCTCACATGAACACAGAGTTTGGTTGAAATGTTAGTATTTCATTTGGTATTAGAGCTGTTACAATAAAAAATATGACTAAGTTCACAATGCAAACTGTAGGAACTTTTTTCATGCAAAACCACTCTCTTTCTGCTGACAGTAACTACAAAATTTAGACCCAGAAACTCACTTGGAAAGCTTTGATTTAATTGTGGTTTCTGTCAATTAGAACTCTGAACTTTGCCATCTCATCTATAGTTTATAAAATTTTAAGAAACACGTACATATGTGAAGACCTTTTCAGAGAGAAACCTCTCATCACATCAGAGCTTCACTTTCTGTGAATAATTGCACTCTGATTTATTCATGATGTTGTCATAAATTAACGTGTGGGGCTCAAGCAGTTAAGAAAATTTATTCCATATCACTTTGTTAGGTTTATAATCTGTTACTCCCCCATATGGATTTTCAACGGTGAATTATCTACTCGTGGAAGAATGAGAGGAGTCCTGCTCATATAATAATGAGCATGATGATCTCCTATACGACAAAAACTGCTTTTTAAGACCAAGCTTAGAAAAAGATTTTCCAAAGAAGAGGCAGTCGATCAAATCCCATTTTATAAAGGGTGGATTTCATGCAGCAAAGCTGATGCTAAATACAGATAAATGTCCCCTTTTTGTTGTTTGTTTCTGCTTTGAAAAAAACGTCTAATCTGAACAGTTTACTTTCAGCAACGGAAAAGTCAAGCATCTGCAGTTTTCCTGTCTCACAACTGTAGTACTGGACTTTCCTTGACAGATGCAAGCACCAAATGCTATGAATTTTAAATATCATTTGTTTTGACAACATATATATATTACATTCTTAAGAACTGAGATTTCTAATTTCTACGAGCTACATAAGTACTATATACGCATGAAATATTTTCAAGTTGAGATATATATATATATGTATATATAAATATATATCTTTGGGGTTTTTTTAGAGGGACCATTTTTTTCCAACAGCTTAGCCATTTTCATCTTAAAATACTTTTATAAATCTCTTCCTGATGGTTACAGTAGTGATACAATTTTTCCTTAGAGAACTCTGCACTTCTATGCTGTAAATATTTCACTTCTATCAAAGAGTTTTCTCCTTTTTGAGATCACTTTAAAACAATCCTTTTATAACTTAGCACAGCTTGTAACAATTCATTTGTTACCAGTTCTCTGAATTTACATAATTAATAACTTGTCAAATACAGCGAAGTAGTTCGCTGCTAAAATTATTTATCCTACGATTGCCAAACAGATAATATTCTTACTTATAAAATACATCAGCAATTAAAAAATAAAGGAGCACTTAGGGGGAAATAAGTCTGCACGGTGTAATTCATTGGCTTGCTACCATTAAAAAGCAATTAATGGTAAATACCGTCTCTATAGAACTAAATCACAGTAAACAATATTTATAGATGAAGTCATAATTACTACATAAAGTATTGTAACATAAAATGAAAAAGTATTTCTCAATAATTCACATCCCTCTTAAATCCATCGTGCTAAAGTAAGAATTTACTTCAGCTATATTTAATCACGAGCACTGAATCCAGATATATACAATAAAATGCAACATTTTAAGAGTAATACTTAATCCTGTTTTAATACTTAAATACATTAAATAGTAAAACCTATGCGGTATCTATGCAGTATCTATGAGTCACTGCATATATGAGATATTATGGTACTCAAAAAAGTTTGATATATCGAGTTCTCTGTATTAATATCTTTAGTAGAAAAGAAAGGGAGAGTATGTGTGCCTTAAATGTTGTCTTTATTAAAAGAATCACTGGGTGAGGAGGAGGGGGACAGTTAATATAAAATCCTTCTGTACAACGCACATACACTTTTAGAAAACGTATTTCTACTATATACCATATACCTAAAAGCTTTGCCAATAAATGTTCAAGGAATTTGAGCAAAAAGCTGCTTAAATTGCAAGCATGAAAACACCCCAAGTGGCAGTAACCCCGACTGCAAGAATACAAACATTCCCACCTACTAAATCAAGAATTTTCAGAACTTCTCTCTTCTGGCAGGACAGCGTTTTTGGTGCCATGGCCATAATCACAATCCTATAAGGTGATGTTAGGTCACTGTGGGGTGACCACAAACCAGGGCAGCCTCGATAACATGGGCACAATCCTGTTACTGTGAGCTCTTCTTCAGTCATGTGGAAGTAAAGATACTAGAAATAGTAGATAATTAGATAGAAACTTAGACACCAGAAAGAACTTCTTTGGTGTGAGGGTGGTGAGAGCCTGGCCCAGGTTGCCCAGAGAAGCTGTGGCTGCCCCATCCCTGGAGGGGTTCAAGGCCAGGCTGGATGGGGCTTGGAGCAACCTGGTCTGGTGGGAGGTGTCCCTGCCCAGGGCAGGGGGTGGCACTGGATGATCTTCAAGGTCCTTTCCAACTCTGACCATTCCGATGCTATGATTCTAGAGAACCCACAAGTTGGCCAATTGAAATATTAATGTTTTTCGAAAAATCAGTATCTAGAGCATCCCATATGTTATTTTTCTGTAATCCTGGATGCTCTGCTGACTTTTGGTGCAGATCCATATTTGCATGTTTTCCTCCTGGCACATTGTTAGCTGAAGAAACTAACGACACTGAAAAGATGTTTTAATTCAAGTCCCTGAAAAACGTTTATCTTGCATATTTTTCCAGCCCACTTGCTATTCCTTTATATTAAAAAATAACTAATTTACTCTGTTAAGCTCATTACTTCCATTTGACAGAAAGGAATGTGCATAATTAGACAAGTAAAACAAATGAGGATAATGTTGTCTTCGCCGTCACTCATACCTCTGGGAGCTGTAAACACTATGAAAGAGGATTTGACCAGAAATTCAGGACAGACTCCTCACTATGAGCCCTGTTCCCAAGGAGTTCATAAAACAAAAACACCACCCCCTCAAAACCAACAAGACCCCCTTCTGTTTATGTCAAACAGTTTATCCTACAGGAAATATCAGCTATCCCACTGTAGAGAAAAACTGGTATTACTTTTCTTGGTCCAGTCAATAAAACAAAAAGGAAAAAAAAAAAAAACTCCAACAACAACAAAAACCACAAACAACCCAAAATCTCTAAGAAAAGAAAAAATAATACTTTATTAATTTTTCCAATTAGAAAAAGTTTATCCAATGCTGTTACTAAAGACCAAGAAATGTGCTGCACATTAAAGACTTTCATTTTAAAATCTTTAATAAAATTATTAAAACAGCATTACATCTCTTCATTTAAAAAACTGTCAAAAAAATGAAGGCCAGGAATAATATATTTCAGAGGCTATGACATTTTAGTTTACCTTTACCCCAGAACTAACAGTTCTAAATTATTGACCTGATTTTGAAGTCTGAACGAACCGCAATGGGACCCCTGAAATATCCAGCAACGTCTAAGACCAGACATACAAATAACAGAATTACTTCAGTTTCTATAATAAAGAAACATAACAGTCGAGGTCAACTGTATGTTCTAGGAGTCTGGACGAAGTTTTCACTGGATTAAGTCCAACTCTTTAACTTGGTCTATATTTTCGAACTGACTGCTTAAATGAGTTTCATACTTAAAGTTATTATGTGAACTTTACTTCGACGCTCAATCAGTTATGAAATTTTCATTTTCACTCCACTAATGACCTTTCTGCCTTACAGCCAAAGCTATAAATATTTAATGTAACCTAATCTATCTCTTCCACCCACTGTCAACCGTATAAGCAAAGTTCTTAATGAAGAAATAGAGTAAAAAATAAAATACCTACACAGCTGCCTTAGTTAGCGTGAAGCACCTGGCATAATCTTTTGGTTTTCAGTTACACCCAGTGAGAAAACTACAGCTGCCGTGAATGAAATGTAAAAATATCTTATTGACAATATTGCAAAAGGGAATCCGCGACTCAGTTCAAGCTGAGATTTTCTTTTCCCCCTCTATGACTGATAGACTGTAAAAATCAAAATGTTTCCCCCATCGAAGTGTGTTCTCGTGAAGTTCCTTCTCCACTTATTCAGTGACACTTTTGCAGAGGTTAATCTGTCGACACAAGCTGCATTCTACGGGAGTGGAGATCACTAGCAAATAGCAGTCGATATCACAAATATAAAACAGAACTACGGCAGGAATGGAGATTATTTTACTATTTACAAGACCTGGTTCTGCGAAGCTAATTCGCAACAGCAATCAACCTCTCTCCCCTGAAAAAAAAAAGAAAAACCAAACCAAAACACAGCTATTACATTAAAGAAGGTTCGTTTAAGAATTAAAGGTCTCTATGTCAACTGATTTCTTCAATATTTAATGTACTTTTGAAGCCCATCAGGCTTCTTGTTTCACCCTGTATCCAGTACTGGACTTGGACAGTAGCATAAACTTCAGCCACTTGCAATCACAGAGACTGCAATAAGAGAAATACAAGAGAAAGCAAAAAGGGCAAAACCAAAAAGCAGAACTCTGTGGAAGTTTGAGGTTCTATTGAGGTCCATTTCCTTTGCTGGTGGCCAAACCCATGGCAGAAGTCAGGGATGCAGTAGACTGACGCTGCTGTGCTTCCCCAGCTGTGCAACCACAAACCCAAGCTACATTTGGAAAGGAGGGTTATCCAGTAGGGAAATTCCTGCTCCCACCAGCCCAGACAAAAGATTTCCGCTCAATAAATGAGACATACGCACCCCCAGGCCATGCCCAGATTGAGTTTTTCTTTCCCAAAAACCCTAACTAAAGCTTTTCTTTCCCAAACCTCTGAGAAAGGGTAAGGACACAAGACTTGATGAGGTCTCAGAACTGAAGTCCAGTCTCTGCCATCACACCAGGCCAGAGCTTCTACCATAAATGGATGAAATTTGCCTCTTTTATACTATACTGTGTCAATACTGCAGTTATGGAAGGGTTGGGGTGGGTTATCTCCATTCCTTCCATACGACAGGTGATCATTAAAAAATTCATCATTTCAAATTCATTCATAAACTGCTTTTCCCCAGCATTACTTTAGTAAAGTCGGTCCTTTTCCGCTCCTTACCCTTTCTCATTTCCCCAGTACATTTATGTACTTGCATATTTACATCCCTGGAGCCTTCATTTTGATGGCAGGGAGGGGGCAGGCACTGTTAGGCTATTTTCCCGCAGGAGGTTCTCCACAGCTTCTGATTACACAGCAGTTCCTCACTCATATGATCCAATGTCAATGTTTTTTTCCTTAAAACTAATGGACCATGCTTATATACAAAAAACCACATGAGATGATACTGCTATAGTAGAATCATAAAATTGTCCAGGTTGGAAGGGACCTAGATCATTGAGTCTAACCATCAACCTAACTCTGATTAAAACCATCACTAAACCCTCTAAGCAATATGTCAACCCATCTTTTGAATACCTCCAGGGATGGTGCCTGAACCTGGGCAGCCCATTCCAAGGCTTCATAACCCTTTCAGGGTAAATATTGTTCCTAATATCCAATTTGAACCTCCCCTGGTGCTACTTGAGGCCATTTCCTCTTGTCCCATCCCCTGTTCCTTGGGAAAAGAGACCAATGGCTGCTGGCTACACCCTCCTTTCAGGGAATTCTGGAGAGTGAGAATGTCTCCCCTCAGCCTCCTTTTCTCCAGACTGAATGCCCCGAGCTCCATGAGAAACTCCTCACAAGACTTATTCTCCACACCCCTCACCAGCTTTGGCACTCTTCTCTGGACACATTCCAGCACCTCAATGTCTTTTTTTTTTTGGGGCAAGGGGCCCGAAACTTCTACAATAAAAAATTACTTATCATACCTAGAGTAAGTAACCCTCCAAACGCACTTATCTTTATCCAACTGCAGGATGTTGGTGGCACACAACTGAGCAGCAGTGAACTGACACACTAGTCCTCCTTCTTTTGCCCAACTACTAAGCCATAAGCGTATGTAATTAAAAAAGTATTAGTTCCTAGCTATGTAACTTTGTATTTTACCCAATTAGACTGAAGTCTATTTCTAGTGCCGAGACCCTCAACGTCATCCAAGTTCATTATAGGATTCCAATTTTTACTGTATTGACAATAGATCACAGAATGCTATGGGGTTGGAGGGGACCTCTGGAGATCATCCAGTCCACCCCCCTGCCAGAGCAGGGTCACCCACAGCAGGTCCCACAGGAACGTCTCCAGAGATGGAGACTCCACCACCTCTCTGGGCAGCCTCTTCCAGGCCTCTGCCACCCTCACAGTCAAGAAGTTCCTCCTCGTGTTTAGATGGAACTTCTGATGTTCCAGTCTGTGCCCATTCCCTCTTGTCCTGTCCCTGGGCACCACTGACAAAAGCCTGGCCCCATCCTCCTGACACCCACCCTTGAAGTATCTATAGGCATTAATCAGATCCCTCCTCAGTCTTCTCCAGACTGAAAAATAGACCCAAGTCCCTCAGCCTTTCCTCATGAGAGGGATGTTTTAGTCCCTTCATCATCTTTTCAGCTCTTTTTCCTGCTGGTTTGGAATGGTGTTTGCCTTGGCTGATGTGAAATGGGAATTTTTTTATGCCAGCTTCAAGAAAAGGGAGGTTGCCAGATGATATGTGCACTCTCTCCTGAGTCTTGTCTTTTCTTTCTCATCGCTTTTGACATTTCATCAACTTTATGAGTCACAAATTCTACTTTTTTTGTAACTAAGAAGCTAAAGAGAGGTCTTATAAAAACCTACTGGTAGCCTTTTACAACCTGGTAACGTTCTTGAGAGCCCAACATACTATGATCTCCTCACCATGTACCCTGTGCTCCTTATACTGCCAAGATATTTTAATGTCAGGATCTAACCTGCCAGGTTGATCTGGCACAACACACGCTTGCTATAGAAAGTCCAGCCAAGTGAGGAGCAAACTAAATTTTATAAAACATAAGCCTAACAAAATTTATTAAGAGAATACAATAACTGAAGAAAATTAGCACTTTATGCTTTAGGAAAGAATTCAGAGCTATGAAGATGGAAAATCAGTATTAAAAAAAACCCAAACCAACAAACCAGAAATGCCCAGCTGGTTTTCGTGACTTTTCACACCCTATTTGTTGACTAGATTAATTCTGGATTTTCCATGTGTCAGCCAGTAGAAAGACAGTCAACCAATTCTGCTAACAACTCCCAGAAAGGGTCCTGCAGAAAGTCACTGCAAGCGTGGGTTTCTATCACCAAAGATTCAGTGTTTGATGTTGTACTTTGCCTTGATCAAGACAAGGAATATGCTCTCAAACATCTTCTTTTGTGGTTGGTTAAAATAAAAGAAATTTTAAAAGCCACAGAAATGAAGCTCACACGTAACACATTATTTTCAGGGTTTGTATCTGCTATGAATTCAGGGAAACACCAGAAATTAAGGGGTTTGTTGGCTAAATAGTTTCCTATCCGTTGTAAAAACAGTATTATTCCAAACACTCACGACAAACCAGAGGTTTATGCAGCTTTCTCTGAAGAGTGTATAATTTTTCAAGATACATCTACTTATTCTAGTGGTCTAGTTTCCAACAGCCAAACATTTTTCAAAGTTTTACGTACTTATTCGATATAAGTGATTACTGCTTGCATCTTAAAACAGCTGTTTTCAAGACTTCTTTCTCATCCCTCTCCCCAAAATTGGAAATATGAAATACTTATCTGAATTTCCTAGCTCTTACCAGGGTTTTAAATTCTTCTCTGTGCTGCTACATGTCAGATTAAGTTCGTCGGCTTCTCCAGGAACAGAAACAAAACTGTTAAGACAGGGCTTTTTTTCCCCTTTACTCTGGGATTTTCCTTCGGGATAGGTCATTTCAGAGGGTATAAATGGTTTTAATTAAGCAAACTGCAGAATATTACTATTGTAATGGACAACTAATAAATCTGAACAACAGGGGAATAAAGCTATGAGCTGCTTGAAATTTAAAAAGCAAATATTGGGGGGGAGAGGGGGGAGCGAAACTGAAAAACCTCAAAATATTTCACACTAGAATGAAAAGCAAATCAAAACTTCGATGCTGTTCTTAACAAAATAAAAATAAAAATAAAAATAAAGCATAAAGGCTGGTTTAGGTTCCAGTTTGCCAGACAATTGCCACCACCTCCCTTGCAGACAGACTGCGAACACTGCGAAAGAGCCGAGCAGCTTTAAGGTGGATAATCTCCATGGCCCTACATCTGCATCGACAGATGAGAGGCCAGATGGCCAACGCTATTTATGTTCTTGTAAGGGAAACTGTTATTTTAGGAGACGCTCAACAGGATCTGGAATCCTCAGGTTCAAATCTTTCCACAGGGAGACTTACTCTAAAATGAAATGTGCCACCCACTGAAGACTTGTTACTCCTGTTGACCAGGAAGGAGGCTTGGAGTGAATGAATGCTTTAGAGGTGTAATTTTTAAATTTATCCTACCTGAGTAAGTAATTACGTAGAAAACTTCAAATTCATGGCAAGCACATTGATGCAGGGAGTCGCACAGATGAGACAAATGCTCACAGTAAAAGGGGATTATTGCGGAAGCTTTTTAATACCAAACTGGACCAATACAAAACCTGTAGTATTTAGTGAGAGTGGTCATCTATAACGGCAAAAGAGAAAATGTAACTTTAAAAATCCATCCAAATTTCCCTCTACTTTCAGTCTCTATCAACACCCAAAGGTGATATGGACGTAAAATACAGGACAGCATGTGTTGTCAGTACAAAGAGAGCGAAAGGTCTTTAGATCTTCCAAGTTTCTTGACTAGTGCTAGAATCCAAAGATGGTATAATACCCAGCTTTAAAGATGAATGAAGATTGCCGGTAATCAAACACATCATAAAAGAAAACACCATTCATTAGGGGATGTGATGACTTCTGAAGCCACTCCTATAAGTTCCATTCAGCACGTTTTAGGTTAACCCATCAGCCTCTAATGAATACAAATGAGATTACTAATGGAAATTACTGATTCTTAAGAATACAATCCAGACAGACAACAAAGAACTTGTACAAGTAACAAATGTGTGCAAATATATGAAGATAAAGATGTCCAACAGACTACACTGACCCACACGCAGTAACACCGCACTTCTAAACCTCTACATAACATTATGTGTTTCCCTCTAGTAGCTCAAAACTCCATACCAAAATGGAAGTAGTTCAGACCTTCCTACTCAAAGCTGAATCAGAGACCTTCTATCATATAAACAGCTGTAGGAGATTCTTTATAACTCCTGCAAAGATGGTAACATCCACATTTAATCACTTAATCCTGTCATGCTTATTTATATGAGAAATCCTTTTCTTAGTATTCTGAATTAGGCAGTGATTAAATACATGAAGATTAGGAGATTTTGCCTCAAAGGAAATTTTGGTTTAACAAAGGAGGGTTCCTCTGAAGGAAAGTTGTTATAATGGTTTTGGAAATGCAACATTAATGATTCGGTATTCAATAACATTGAATTGCTTCCTCCATATTACTTACCAGGTTCCTTGCTCATCTGAAGCATTCTCAATGCATTCTGGAGATAAATACCTTATCCGAAGCATTCTGATTAAATAGGAGCAATTTGCTGACTCAACTCAGCAATATACACTGTTACAAGTGCTACTTTCAGAGAAATTTTCTATCCTTTCACTTCTGCCCTTTGAAATCAAGTACAGCATAACCCCCTTGGTATATTTACTAGTGTATAATTGCATGAATTCCATCAAAATCAGTATATATTGTGGTTGACTCAGGCACATGTGGCATACTCTTTGACGTACACTTCATCTTGACTCCTACAGCCTACTCAAGAATATTCAATGTTAGCTTTCTATATTCCATATTTCTTATTCTCAGCCAAAAGGCATCCCCAAATGTAAGGTTCTCCCATACGATCACAGCAGCACAGAGGAAGAAATTAGGTCATAGAAACAATATTTTGCTGTGTAGGGGATACGTCTCTCATTACAAAAAAAGAACAAACCAACAAAAAAAATCCCACAGGGTTTGAGGGTTTGTGTAGGGTTTTCTTACCCTATGCAGAGATTTAAATGCAATCCCACCGCGTTTTATACCTAAAGTCAGAAATGCTCATAACTGCCGGGGAGGAGAACTGACAGCACATGAACTCAGCACCGCGTTGGGGACACGATGAGCAAGCGATGTGAGAGATGTTGGAGTAGAGGGAAAAACTCCAATCTCTTCTCTTCTTAAACAAACCCCATCCCCAGACCTGCTACCAGGGGGGTTTGTTGACTCTGGCCACCCTGTCAAGGATTTTTCTTTCCCTAACTTGCGGCAGAAGCAGAGTGAGTCAGAGAAACAGCGTGAGTGAGGGACCTCCTGAACGTTAACCTCATCCTCATTCTTCCGCAGTGAGTTTAAAACCAGGGCTATAATGGCATATAATGTAAAATTAAACACAGATTTACTATCAGAGTGCCCCAGAGATGCCTTTTCTTTTTCCAATCTGTAAGGTGTTCCCTACAGAAAGACTGATTTATGAAGCACTCACATGAATAAAGAACTGCCCCATTAACTAGCTACAAAGAGGGGTAAAATTGGAGAGAGGAGCTTTCTCCTCGTGGCACCTCAAAAGCCACAGCGTCACTGGAGACTGAAGAAGGGAGCCCCGTGGTCAGGGTGATCATCCTGGGGATGGCAGCATAAGTCTGTTATAAGTCTAGAATAAGGGATTGGAGATATAGAAGTCTGATGAGGAGCAGCTGAGGAAGCTGGGGGTGTTCAGCCTGGAAGAGGCTGAGGGGAGACCTTCTCACTCTCCATGATTTCCTGAAAGGAGGGTGTAGCCAAGGGGGGGTCGGTCTCTTCTCCCAAACCACAGGCAATAGGACAAGAGGAAATGGCCTAAAGTTGCACCAGGGGAGGTTTAAGATGGATATTAGGAACAATTTGTACCTTGAAAGCGTTATCAAACCATGGAATGGGCTGCCCAGGGAAGGGGTTGAGGTACCATCCTTGGAGGTATTCAAAAGCCAGGCTGACACAGTGCTTAGAGACACGGGTTAGTGATGGCTTTCATCAGAGTTAGGTTGATGGTTGGACATGATGGTCTGAACAGTCCCTTCCAACCTAGACAATTCTATGATTCCATGGTAGCTCCTGAACCCCGGTTCCTCCTTACATGTAGATTTTATCCAATGGCTGCAAATGCAACACAGAGAAACAACCCAGGGAAAAAGCTCCAAACCTTCAACAAAGATCACGTAGTTTGCTAGAAATTCCACTTGGAAAGAGAGAACTACTCCCTGATAAACCACCTTGTAGAACTGCAAGAAGACTTGGCCCTGGCATTTTCTGATAGAACCACATTTAGTCAAAATAACCCACAGCACCTGCTAAAATAGAGGCATTTTGTCTTGTTTGTGATGAAACCGTTGCATGCAATGAGCTTCCTGCCTGATTGAATGTAATAAGGTTTGTGGGGATTAAATACTACCAGCCCCAAAAAGAGGGGAATTGGGTGGTCATTCCTCCTCCAGGTTCCCAGTGATTTTCATCCGTCACCTTCTTTCCCTACCGTTATCCCTATACAACTTGGGTGACCTTGACCTTACCTTGGACCTCATTCAATTAGAAGTGGCTGAACATCTTTTACCGTTCATCTTAAAGAAAAATATCAAAACTACACGCTGGGCAAAGCCACGGATAACGCTCTATTTCTAACTCCAGTATTTCATAAATCAAATGCGATGCTTTTCTCTAGCATTACACCAGTCAACGCGAGCCACCCGAGGGGCCTGCCAGGATTTAATTACCGAAACTTGGGCTCGCAGATAACTTCTTTTTTTTCTGTGACAATGCTGAACAGTAGAAGTTTGACTGTGTTCAGAGCAGCGGCCAATCTTAAAATACTTTAGGGTTCATCCGCCTCAGCTGTCCAACAAAAGCACGGAGCTTTCACGTTATAATGCAAGGATTTAAGGAGCGGGTTTTTCTGCCGGGGTTATTTTTTTATTTTTTTATTTTTTTTTCCCCCTGAAGTTTTTGCAGAAACACCACGTGAGTTGTCTTTGGCCTCACAAACCCCAAAAAGCTGTTTCTTGTATGCTTTTTGGATTTCACCGTTCCCAGTATTTCTGCCTCCCTGACGGAACATCTTAGGTCTGAGGTCTCATGATTCAAGGCAATTATATTACAAAAACTGAATGTTAAAACAGCTCATTTACACGTATGTTTATATTGCTCCAAAGCTTTTACACACTGAGATCAGATTTTAAAGCACGTGGAACTGGACGTGTGTTCCAGCTTCAGCAAACAGACGATTCACATTTAGTAAATTGCTTCAAAATAAGACGACTGCACTTCATTTTACAGTCTGTATATTTTTATAATGATAATATTATACCCTAATGTCTTTTTTTTTATTATTTGCACTGAATTAATTACATAATTTGGCCAAAGTACAAATGTAGCCCCATGAAGTTTCCACTGTATTACTCAAAACTGTTCTTGACTGTAAAACCTATGGACGGCTGTAGAAAGGAAATTTTTTACTTTAGATGTAAAAAAGTTTCTAAAAAATTACACATACTAAGTTACAGATAGAATACTTTAATTAATATAATCATTTTTATACATGGAAAACCTAGATTTGGGGTATACAATGAATTGACCAGTGGGATTTTTCTGAACAGCTAATGCTGTTAATATATCCTCTGATCTTTAGAATTTAATTTAATAATCTGCTTAGAAATGATAAACGATACACACATCAACTTAGACTAGAAAGAATGCATTTAAAATTACATTCCTGCGTTTAATTTTTGTATTTATATTCCATAATCTACGGTAAGAAATAGAATTAAATAGGCAGGAGAATGGCTTTCAGACTTTAAAGCTGTGATGCTACCACACACCAGAGCACATGGAAGCAATTAAATCAAACTGCAATCACCTTATGCTGTGTTTATAGAAAATAAAGCTTTAAAAATACTTATTTGAAATTGCGATATTTTGCAAACAAGCTTGTTTTATACATACAGAGAATTAGAGGTAATTTATTATCTTTTCAGGGTCAAGCCACTCAAAGAAATAGACTGAGGTAATAATAAAAACATTCTTTGGATTATGTCAGAATTGATATTAATATTTCTATAGAAAGACACCTTAAATACTTGCACTAATCACCATTCTCAATTCTTTCTACTATGTAAACAAAGGGGCTGGCTCAAAATTGTCCAAAAAATTTCCCATTGCTGGGAAACGCTATCCATCTTCACTTAAACTTCTCACACCTCAGTGAGAGACAACAGCAATAAACACCACAAAGGGTTAGCTCTGAATTTTTCAATTTTTTTTTGTGAAAGAAACAGTACAAAACATGCTAAACCATCTTATTTTTACTTATTTTTCTAATCAAACATGTCACAGCTCATTAAACTCTGGATTTCAAGCAAGAAACATTTCATTTGGAAAAATTAAAAAAAACCAAACACCCTCCAGTTTGGGTTTTGTCTCCCCAAGAAAGACTTTCATGGGTGCTTTGGCCATACAAGACAGACATCCACACTGTCAAATATGCTTATTTCTGCAGTATTTGGTCAAAAGCTGTAAAAGTTAACACAACTGATTTTGCTTTATACTTCTTGTAGTTCAATTAATTCCAATACAGCAACTGATCGTAATAGATCTTTTAACTTCTAAATACTTGAAGGGTGGGTGTCAGGAGGATGGGGCCAGTCTCTTTTCAGTGATCCCCAATGACAGGACAAGAGGAAATGGGCACAAACTTGAATGTAAGAAGTTCCATCAAAACGTGAGGAGGAACCTCTTTGCTGTGAGGGTGTCAGAGCCCTGGCAGAGGCTGCCCAGAGAGGTGGTGGAGTCTCCATCTCTGGAGAGATTCCAAACCCACCTGGAAACGTTCCTGTGGGACCTGCTGTGGGTGACCCTGCTCTGGCAGGGGGTTGGACTGGATGATCTCCAGAGGTCCCTTCCAACCCCATAGCATTCTGGGATTCTATGATCTGCTCTGACCACTGGTCTGGAAGAGATCCCCTGAGAAAAGCAATGGTAGTATGTTTCACTCACCACAAGCCAGCTTCAGATCTGCACGCCCTCTTCCATGTTTATTTCTGAATTCAAAATTCAAATCCTCGGGGCAAACACAAATTTTCCAGGCAAGCAACATCCCAACCTGAAACTTCCACCTTGCTCAGGACACATTTGGAGAAGACGACACACCACCAGAACGGTTGGCAAAGCTCCCCAAGTGGGGATCCCCCACCTTGCTTGAAGGGACATCTCCCATTTCTCCAAGGGCACATACCCTTCCCCTCCACCGAGCAGCGGCACAATTTGGTCCTTCGAAGTGCAAGGGCAAGCACCACACCCCCAGTTTGGCAGGTTTAAGATACCTAAAAGCAGGTTTTGTTGCTCAGAAGCCACTAAATAGACTTTGTTTTACTGCATTACCCAGAGGGAAGCAGGAGCAACTGCAGCTGGGTATTACCTGAAAGAATTTCAGGATCCATTTTGGACTGTAATATATTGAATTTAAAACTGTTTGGTCAACAAACTGCCTGTAATCAATCAATTAAAGTGGGCAGTTTCTAACCTCAGTTGGTTATTTTAGATCCAGGGTCTGGTTTAAGCTAATTGTCTGAAACCTCCTCTCCATTTCAGGGAGAAGACTTCCCCCCTACCCCAGGCCAGGGACCAGGCAGTCCCTGGGGGGATCTGTGTGTGACCAAGGCTTCGGCTCTGCCAATGAAACCAAAAATTAAGTCCCCCAAAATTAGCCACACCAATTTTAAGTTATTCAAGCCACAAAGAACATACAGAATCCCATACAGAGAGCACACAACCACCGTAAGCCCTGGTCATCCCAACGGCCGCTCACGCAGTGAAGCGATATCTTTATTTTTCATATGGGGCAATAAATCAAGGCGTACTGGTCGATGTCACTGTAGAGCGTGTCTTAAATCACGAGAGCCACTGAGGAATAGCTAAAAAAAAAATCCAGCCAAAGAACTGCAAAGAACCAGGACTAAAAACTCCCACGTGCCAAGAAGCGTTACAGCCTAAAATTATGTTTATACTTTCCTTTTGTGGGATTGAAATGTTCCACAGTTTATACCCCTGTAACGCACTTGACTATCAGCACGCTTATCTGCACGGCAGTTTCTTTAACTAATTTGGTTTATATTGAAGAGGAAATCTTTTCCCACTTCCCCAGAGCCAGACACCAGCACCCCCAGCGCCCAGAGGAAATCAGTGACTCTCCCCTGGATTAACGGCTCTGGCCTCGCTCAGACTAAAACATCAAGACCCACATTTTGCAGCTGAAAAAGCTTGGTTTCCAACTCTCTTGCGATGAATATTTAGTGCTCCTGAGCCGAGAAGAACTTTCCCTCTCCTGCCTTCCAGGGTGAAGGCTCACAGGAGAAACATGAGTAATAGGGTCGCTCACCGTTTCCCGGCTGCGGAATCGAAACCACCAGCGGTTCCAAGTGGCTCCAACATGTTTTTTTTCTCTGCTAAGGCTGCATCAGCTTTTCCAGAGGCTACAGTACATGATCAAATCAAAGCACCAACGGCCTTTGCAGAGCAAATTAATGCACACGTCTTGATTTTCAAAAATTCAGATGTAAAAGATTACCCTTAGGTCCATTAAATACCGCTCCCTTGTAAAATCTGGCACATGCACATAACACCATTTGGACCTTACAAACCAGAGCAAAAAATTAAGAACAGCCTTTACAGTTTTAATCAAGTATGTCTTAGTCTTACCCTCCAGAAAGCGTGTTTCTCAATGAAGAAAAAAAATTGTGAAATTCCAGAAAAATGTCAACATAATTAAACAATTTCCAGCATATGAACAACTCTCCACAGAAAATATTTGTGAAAAAGCCTGACTGACGTGAAAGAATACCTCTCAACAACAGAACATGTTTTCCTGAGGCAGTCCTCTGCCATTTTTAAAATAAAATCTGTCCCTATTTTTATGTACATCATCCTCTGGGGCTACACAACTACCAAAGTCAAGGGCAGCGCCAGTGTTAAATCACAGCTTCAATCACACCAATTTATTTCGCTGTGCTCCATATATGCTTGTCCTCCAGAATGAATGTCATCTCTCCTTTTCAAGACTGTCGCCGTGATTGTGTGTCTCCTCCTTCTCCCTTTGTGATGAATTCTGAACTTTGCAGACACTCCTGAGCAACCCTGAACTCAGTTCTCCCTTTGGACTCCATTCTCAACTCCAATACTTTTTTTCCCCGTAACATTAGAGAGATAATTCGAATTAAAGTAATTGCTTTTCACAGAAACTCAGATTTCTAAGTCACTGCGTCAGGATATCTGAAAACTCAGGCATCTGGCAAATGTACCAGACTGACACAGCTCATGTTGTTAATGTGTTTCTTACTAATATTTAAAGATTTCAAGCAGTAACTTCTTATTTTCATTTGTAAAGTGTCATTTTGTCTACAGCTTTACACTAAAACTTTTTACAGATCTATTTCCACCTCCTGTATTGTAATTTCTGAGAGAATTATTATTTAAATCATTTTCAAAAGCTGTTAATCCCCACATTTCTCAGCTGCATTGTATAAAATGCTACTGGGCATTCTTCACGAATGATTCCAAAGCTGTCATTCAGTGAGCAAGTTATATTTGAAAGGGTACTCTACCCCTTCGGTGAGAATAACTGAAGCTTGAGATTTGAAAACTTAGTTTGATTTCACACATATATATGCAAATTATTCAGTGGGAATACCAAAGATATATATATATACACATAAGATATATATATATTCATATATATGTATCAAAGATGTATTTGACATATATAATATATATTTGGTAGGCTTGCAGTCATCTTCAAAGAGAAGAAATAGCCTTTAATTCCTCCTTTTCACAGACATCATCGCAAGGTGCTCCTACAATCTGTAAGCACATAAAACTAAGGCTTCTAGATACTCAGAAAATTCTGTCTTGCTATGTCATGCAGAACATTGCTTTGTTGGAGATGCTATGGTGGATTAAATAGCAATTTTGATTGGGTTTTGGTCCCATAAATACCTATTTATAGAATCATAGAACCATAGAATCATTCAGGTTGGAAAAGACCCTTGGGATCATTGAGCTCAACCATCAACCCCACTCTACAAAGTTTTCCCCTACACCATGTCACCCATCACCACATCTCAAGGACTCTTAAAGACATTCAGAGATGGGCACTTTCCCCTCACTGAGATTTATAACCAAGACTCCTTGTTTCATAGCAATTGAGAGGTGCATTGCATAGATATTCAAAGGTGTGTATAGATATTCAAAGATATATATCTATAAAGGGTAGTTGCTCCTTCTGCTCCATTTGCATTTTATTAATAGGTTCCTCTTGTTGTGTTATACTACTATTAGAAGTTGCCTTCAGTGCAAAATTCTTAATCGCCTCTACATTTTAAAGCTAATCTCCTCCGCACCTGCCCTTCAGAGATAAGCATGTGAATCTCAGTTCTAAATGCATTCTTTACCTCATTAGAAATATCAAGAGTACCCTAAGTATACCACTGCCCTTCGAAACAGCGCAACAGTCCTCCTTTATTTGCCAACAAATATCTGCTCTGGAGATAAACTGACTCTAAATCGATGAACCTGAGTGTCTCCAAGTGCTAATTACTAATAATTTCCTATTACTACATCTGCTTTCAACAATAAAACTCAGCAAAACACTTCTAAAACCAACGTGCTGTCTTTTAAAGGTTTATGAATTGTCTGCACAGATGACATGAGCACTTCTCATTCAAAATGAGAAATTTTCAGCACCAGACAAGGAAAATCATAAATCATTTTTTGTGAATCATGCAGTTTGCTCTGCGCTCTTTGTTTGCTTCAGCTGTTGGCTATTTCTCCCCTCCAAAGGTGGAACTTCTCCCTTATTTCATCTTAACTGGGGCATTTTAACTAACCCAGCATCAAAGTTATTTAGATGGGAAATAAAAGACGCAGCAGAGCTGATACACCATCTGCATACGTCAATCTATTTTAGAAAAGGGTCAGCTATTTGCCATAAAATTGTTTCATCTGCTAGAAACAAACAAACAAAAAACAAGTAGATGAGACAAATCTGACCTCAATCAATTAAAACTCTGGCAAAGTAGTTTGCATTAAGAAACCAACTATCCACCAATAGAACCTGAAACTCTCGGCTAATATTCAATTACAGAAGCAGTTAATATTCAGTTATAGAAGTTTGCCTCTGGAGAACATTCACATTCAAGCATATATATATATATATTTAAATAAATATATAGCATAGGAATAGAAAATATTCATAAATAAACAATTCAATGTTTGCTTCAAATATTATCAAACAATTTTATTTCCATCTTTATTGAAAAGATGGAAATTGTTTGTTATCAAACAACTATATTTACATCCATTAAATAATGCAAAAGGAGCTAAAACACAAATCACGCTAACACATCTCTGGGCAGAACTGCAAAGATCAGATGTTGTCCACCTGTGTGAAATGAAGCTGCCCAGCTTTGTACAAAACTGAAAATTTTATATTTTTTTTTCAATTCTTGACATTTTTATTGATTACATCGATACCACGTGGCGATAAATTACAGGAGCAGTGGAGTTAAAAGCAAATCATAGAATGGTTGGGGTTGGAAGGGACCTTAAAGATCATCCAGTTCCAACTCCCCTGCCCTGGGCAGGGACACCTCCCACCAGACCAGGTTGCTCCAAGCCCCATCCAGCCTGGCCTTGTTCACCCTTGTACGTTTTCCTTAGATCATTTAAAAATGTTTCCTTGTAAATGAGACCATATGATTGCTTCCCTTCCAAGAACATTTGACAGAGCTGCTAAAATGATTGAATAGTGCTGAATTTGAGAAAAGGCAAGAATGAAAATAAGAAACGTACATTAAAAACACAGAGTAAGAAAACAAAGTAAAAGCATTTTTTTAAATTCTGTAACACAACCATAGAACTTGATAGTGTGGAGATTCAAAGCATTCTTCAGAACATCCACTTCGTTGCCCCATAAAGAGGGAGCATTTGTGTTTCACCCAGAAATCCCCAATATCAAATGGATTCAACCACTAAAACTCCACAGAAACTATTTGACACAGAATCTTCATGGCTGGAAAGGACTTCTGAGTTCATCGAGTCCAACCATGCACACACAANACACCAAAAAGCAAGGGACAGAGTGAAAGCCATTTGCCAGCACTGATCAGGAGGAAGAGGTACAAAGAATCCCAGATAACAGACAAACACTCAGGCTCCAACACCACGCTTCGGATGCTATTTATTCCTACACAAATACATCAAGGGCTTCCAGACTTACCAAACTAAAGTCCAGTTTTATCTAAATCAGCCAACATAACAGGAAAAAAAAAATCCATTTTTTTTTTGTTTTTTAAAGAATTGTTCCATTTGTCCACTTTCGGAGCCAATTCCAGCTGTTGCAAAGGAATGCAACGCAAAGAAACCTTGAGAGAAACCTGATGCTGAAGACCCTGCATCCCTTCAGGATACAGAGCCTGCCGGGCTTCCAAAATAAATACCTTTCTTCTTCTCTCAATACCAATAAAATATTCATTTAGCTTATCTTTTCCAAATACCTCAAAACTGTCAATGCTTAAACCTTAAAGACAAGTACATGAGGAGAAGAAACAAAGAGAACCCAAAGTGACCTGTTTGATGCTGACTGGGTTTGACAGACCAGACGAGAGGCGATTCAGGCAAAGGCGTTAACACAATATGGAGCAAAAGCATTTTTGATCTCACACGGTCACTGCAGCGTTTCATACTGACACAATAACCACTAGGCACTTGAGATGGGGGGGCGAGGGAGGTGCCAAAATCCTATCGTTAGTTTTCCTTTCTTTCCACCATAATATTCTAATTTAATTAGGAAAAATAGTTACCAAAGAATAGACCAGGCAATACGCTTCTGCCCATATGTGACATACAGGCTGATGGGTACTGCATGAACAAAGCCCAGCATAAATTGTCAATTAAATCAGGTGGCTGATACAGGGTTCATTTTTGGGGGTTGCTATTTTTTTATCAGAGAAAGATTTACAATAGCTGATTTCTCTCTCAATATACTGCAGGAACAAGACACAGTAAGGAAGCAATGCTCAGAGGGATGGAGCCCCACTGCTGTGAGGACAGGCTGGGTTGGAGTTGTTCAGCCTGGAGAAGGAAAGGCTCCATGGAGACCTTAGAGCCCCTTCCAGTCCCTGAAGGGGCTCCAGGAGAGATGGGGAAGGACCTTGATCAGGGAGGGGGGCCATAGGATGAGGGGGAATGGTTTTAAACTGAAAGAGGGGAGATTGAGATCTCAGGAAGAAATTCTTTGGTGTGAGGGTGGTGAGAGCCTGGCCCAGGTTGCCCAGAGAAGCTGTGGTTGCCCCATCCCTGGAGGGGTTCAAGGCCAGGCTGGATGGGGCTTGGAGCAACCTGGTCTGGTGGGAGGTGTCCCTGCCCAGGGCAGGTTAGAACTCTATGACTTTTCAGGTCCCTTCCAACTCTAACCATTCTGTGACGCTAGATGTGATCTCCATAGCAACACAATTCATTTACATTTTTAGGCAAGAAGGAAGATCTACATAAACATCATTCTGCACCTCCCAGACATTCAGCATGACCTCAAGCTCCTAAAAAGACAGAGCCATCCATCCTCAATGCCGTGTCCAAGAACACCAGGGATCACAAGCTGTTTTGGAATGGCCAACATAAATTCAAGAAGGGCAAATCTTTCCTGATCAACCTGACTGATGTCTAAGATGAGATGTTTCACTTAATAGACAAGGTCATTGGCAGATGTCAGTACGTACATTGGTAGGTTGGTAGACATTGTTTTTTACCAGGACTTCAGCAAGGTCATCAACAGCCTCCCATAGTCTCCCTTTAGCCAAGCTGGTGAAACCCAGGTTGAAAGCAAGCATGGGTGGAAAATAGGTTGGATCACCAGAAAATCCAATTGGCAGCTGGTTGCTAGACATGTTCCTAGGGGATAAAGAAGTCAGAGAAATGGCTGGAGAAGTACCTCCTGAAGCACCAAGTCCTGTGCCCAAGCTCCAAGGCCTCCCATGCACCAGTGAAAGCTGGAAAAGAACAACCTGGGAAGCAAGCTCTGCAGAAAACAAACCAGGAATCCTGCTGGGCAACAAGCAGGAGAGAGGCAGGGAGTTCCAGGAAAGACAGGGAATGTCACACCAGGCTGCGTTAGCAGGTCTGAGATCAGCCTGGTTTTAAAGACTTTGCTTTCAATGTATTTCGTGTTATTTTAAATCGTATTCTTTACACGACTCAAATGTAATCCTTGTGGGTTAATACCACAACTGGTAGTAGTTTTCAGGTAATGACTTTCTCCTTAGCTCTCACTGTCATTTCTTTCACATATTTAATCTCCTCATGGATTTTCATTAAAAAAAAATAAGTTTAAAAGGTAGGCAAAGAAAATGGATATGCCAAAGTCTGACAGATACATTTTTGTCTGACTTTTTTTTTTGGCTTTGAATGAACGCTCTTGTGCTAAAGAATCCTAACACATAACCCCTGTTCATATGATAGTAGTTCAAAAGAATAAAAAGCCAAAAATAATTGGCTCCGGCGAGGATTTCAGATTTAAAAAGAGCGCGCACAATACATTCCTTGTGCTATTCCTCTGCACCCTACTAGGGACTCTGTAATATTCCATCCATTACAAACTGTGCTTGGGAAAGAATATAAAAATAGGCAAACAAAATAAAGACCAAAACACTCCAGCTCAGAACACACAGTGCACAAAGTACATCCCCATTGTATTTACCCAGTCATTAGCTATCTGTTTGCGTTGTACGTGGGGAAGTGCAAAGCAAACCAGAAAGCCTGCTTGCGTAGTCGCTGACATCAGGACTGTAGGGGTTACTAGAGAACAGGACAACCTTTTGCAAAAGGCTTTCACGATATGAAATCTTCCTAAACTAACAGATGTGGGTTTACTGTGAGAACGGAGATGGTTCTGAGCCCTCGTTGCCCTGCCTTCCCTAATTAACGCTCTTTGCTACGGTGGGAGCAGTCCCAGTCGTCGCATGACAGAGGTAGCAAACGTTCATGCCTTCTGCTCACATCACACCTTTGAACTTAAATATATGACAACTTAAAACCCATAAACACAGAGAACAAGATGACTTATCTCCCTGCTAATAAAGAGCCATTATTTCCCTCCCATGTGCATCCCCAGGGCAGGCAAAAATGGTAGGATGAGTAGCCATGGCTGTGAAAATATCCTGGAGACCTGTTAATCATCTCCTAGAGAGCTGCAGCTCCACCACAGGAAGGACATGGACCTGTTGGAACAGATCCAGAGGAGGACCACAAAAATGATCCAAGTGCTGGAGCCCCTCTGCTGAGAGGTCAGGCTGAGGGAGTTTGGGGTGTTCATCCTGGAGAACAGAAGGCTCCAGGGAGACCTTAGAGCCCCTTCCAGTCTTCAAAGGAGCTCCAGGAGAGATTGGAGGGACTCTTGATCAGGGAGGGGAGCCATAGCATGAGGGGGAATGGTTTTAAACTGAAAGAGGGCAGATTTAAATGAGATCTCAGGAAGAAATTCTTTGCTGTGAAGGTGGTGAGACCCAGGAACAGGTTGTCCAGAGAAGCTGTGGCTGCCCCATCCCTGGCCAGGCTGGATGGAGCATCCTGTGAGGGTGGTCTCTAATCTAAATCTCTCCTCTTCCAATTTCAAGCCATTACTCCTTCTATCCTGTCACTACACATCCTGATCAAGAGTCCCTCTTGAAAAGTAAGCTACGTAGGAGAAGGACTAAAAAAAGGCAAACTGGATAGTTTCACAAACGGCTTTTAAGGTCAAAGGTTTAGAAAAAATAGTAAGACAACATTTTCTGTTTCTCCACGACAGACCCACTGTAACCACAGCCTGTTTTTCAGAGGGCTGTGGGGTGTCCATAAACGCACTGCACAACTTCCAGCGAGGCAAGACGCACTTCTGAAAGTTAACCTTCATTTCTGAAGGACTCATGGATAATGAGGATTCCCTTCTTTACTGCTGCTTTTGCCTCTTGATGTGGCGCGGGTGCAAGTTTGAACAGAATCATCCAGCTGAGGAAAGTAAAGTCTTGTCAAAAAACACACAGCTTTTTGACTAATATAGCCCAAAATAAGCGTGCCCAACTTACGAGTTTGCTCTAACAGCTGGCTGCTAAGCAGTTTCATTTATCCCTCCGAATACACAATAAGCTCTGGTCATTCATGCAATATAAAGTACAAAGACATATAAGATTGTGATATAATATTCCCAAAAGCAACCAGAGAGAGCAAAAACATGAGACAGTTCCTTCCTAGAAGACACAGAGACATTCATTTCTTTAATAATATACCACTACTATTATTCGTAATACTGTAATATTCGAGCACATTCTTGGCATTTTCTTTGCTCAAAGACTGCATTTTTCAGGGGTTTACTTATTGCAAGGTTATTCATTGATGTGCAGTACAACCAACATTGTCGGTTGAACAGAAGAAGGTGGAAAAAGCAAAGCACTATAGGTTTTGCTGTAAAAATACAGTTTTGAGCTTTCCAATCCTACACATGTTCAATCAGTTAAAGAAAAAAATTAGCACATGATGCTTCGGGCCAACCACCCCTTCCCTGCACTGACTTGTAAAAGAAGTAGAACACTAAAAAAAGAGAGGTATTCAGAATGAAATCTTAATTTCTTAATTCCACTGACTTTAATTCCAATATATATGTATGTTGGGCTGACATTTTCACCCTTGCCGATGTAGAGCTGAGTTGATGGTGCCAGAGACACCATTATGGGACAGAAAGGGCATATCTCCAGATATACCTCCTATACATATATATATATATATATGTATGTATATACACACTCAGGATATATCTCCAATATCCAGCCAATGGCTCTGAAATCTCAGCAGCTTGCATTTCCTACCACCTCCTTGCCAAAGTATCAGGTGTTTTTCTTTAATGTTACCTTGAATAGAAAGCCACATTTCACTTCCATTCCTTCCTAACCTGCATTAGCTCAGATGTAGGATTGAAGTTGGTTACAGTTTTGGTTTTTCGTTGGTTTTTTTTTTTTTTTCAAATGTACAGTAGAAATGGTACTTTTTTCCCAAATGATGGGCGCGAGCGAAACTTTTCTGGCCCCCTCTTCTGACTTCCATCTAAGAAGACACTTACACTGCTCAGATGTCAGAGTTACTGTGCTGCCCATCATCTGTTTATGCTCGGTGCTTCAGCAGAAGGCAGCTGGTCAATCAAAACTCCACTTGCCATAACAAGGACAAAAGGCACTTATTCAGTGATGACAAGGGAGCAAAACAGTAATTCGAAGCCAACGTATCTTAGGAACAATTCCAGCTCCACGCATCCACTTTTCCAGAGTCAGGAACTTCCATATATAGATTAATAAAAGATGGTTTGGGCTCTTTGTAGGAAAGTTTTTCAGTTTTGAAGGGTGTTTTACAAAACTACTGCCTTCAATCTCCGGTACAGTGGAAGCAGAGCTTCCTCCCTGACTCGGTCACGTCCAGCATGAAATCCTCATCGATTTTTGCTCCTTGTGAAATAACTGTCAGCAGAACGATTCACCCTGTGTGTGCCTAAAACCCCTTTTTTTTTTTCCCTCCCTACTTAGATGTTCCCTGTTCAGCGTGGTAACAGCCACAAACATTTCCAGCGGGATGGAGAGACAGATTCCCCCCATTGCTGTTGCTCTTCCAATAAAGCTGCCTTTCAAAATCCCACCTCAAGAGCGACCGCAGCACAACTGCGGTGCCCAACATACGGCTTATGAATCCCATCTACAACTAGGAGAGTAACTCATGTCTGTTCTCTTGTGCTGGTGTTCAGGTTATACGATAGACCTTTCTCTAACGTCGTCCCAGATAAGGCCGTACAACACAGGGACACACAGGGCTCTCTCCCAGGGCTGTTGCTCTTCTCAATTACAGAATCATAGAATCATTCAGGTTGGAAGAGACCCTTGGGATCATCGAGTCCAACCATCAGCCCTATTCTACAATTGACTGAAGTTAGCAATTTTCTTTTTCTCAGGAACTAAATCTGGGTTTACACCTGTTCCTCGGGAATTCTTAATCAGTTTCAATTGCTTTTGTAGCTTTATAATTGTAGCTTTTTAACCGCTACATCCTTACATGACAGCAATGAACATGTACCTGCTTATAGAATCATAGAACAGTTTGGGTTGGAAGGGATCTTCAAGACCACCCAGTTCCAACCCCCTGCCCTGGGCAGGGACACCTCCCACCACACCAGGTTGCTCCAAGCCCCATCCAGCCTGGCCTTGAACCCCTCCAGGGATGGGGCAACCACAGCTTCTCTGGGCAACCTGGGCCAGGCTCTCACCACCCTCTCAGTATGGAATTTCTTCCTGAGAGCTCATCTAAATCTCCCCTCTTTCAGGTTAAAACCGTCCCCCTTCATCCTATCGCTCCACTCAAAAGGACTACTGGACAAAAACCAGACCATTCCAAAAATCCCTCCTCTGTGTCTGTTTATCATAGAGAAACTCAGCACTGTCATAACTTAATCCTACAATCCCATGTCCGGATTCAAGACTTTAATCCAAGGTGACACTTGGGCACATAAAAGCTGTGTGTCCCCAGCGAGATCAGGCAGTTCCCTTCTTAGGACACAGCACAAGCTGCCAGTTTCTTTAGGTAGTAAAACTGCATCCTCCGTTTTCTCTTCTGTATGAAAGATCTTGATGTAGCCAACAGCAACAGTATAAAATTCATGGCGCCCTGGAAGGGCACAGAAGCACAAAAGAGGTCAAGAGGCTCTTTTTACATCCTCTCCTATAAATACATTCAGCCTGGAACTGAAATAATTTGATAAAACATCAATAAATACACACTGTTTTACAAGCCTTCTGTGTATTGCTTAAAGTAAACCCGTAAAAAAATGAGAAGAAGAAAGCAATGTTCCTTATATATAGTATTCTAAAACCTTCAGTTAGCCGTTAACATGCAAGCATAGACTTTTTTGGTTTGTACTGTATTTTTTCCTGTGTTCTGCATAGATCTTTATACGCCAAGGATCATGCTTCTCCAGTCATGCTACTCAGAGCTCTAAACCGACAGTCTAACCAGATCATTTCTAATGGCTACATCAAAATATGAAAGGCTAGGGGGAAAAAAAAAAAAAGAAAAAGAAAAGAACAGAACAATGTGCTTTCATCAATCACAGAATCACAGCATGATATGGGGTTGGAAGGGACCTCTGGAGATCATCCAGTCCAACCCCCTGCCAGAGCAGGACAACCCACAGCAGGTCCCACAGGAACGTCTCCAGGTGGGTTTGGAATGTCTCCAGAGATGGGGAGACTCCACCACCTCTCTGGGCAGCCTCTGCCAGGGCTCTGACACCCTCAAAGTCAAGAAGTTCCTCCTCATGTTTAGATGGAACTTCCTGTGTTCCAGTCTGTGCCCGTTCCTTCTTGTCCCGTCCCTGAGCACTGCTGAAAAAAGCCTGGCCCCATCCTCCTGACACTCATTCTTTATAAGTTATGGAAGTTGATTAGATCCCTCCTCAGTCTTCTCTTCAGGGAAGTCTCTCCANAGGGAAGTCTCTCCAAACTAAAAGGACCCAAG
>VXBJ01004247.1:0-63882 GCA_013400055.1 Nycticryphes semicollaris
TAAAATAAAATAATAATTAAAAACCAAAACGAATAAAACAGCAAGATTGCTATCAGCAGCAGCAAGTACCACAAATCCTTCAGAGATAACCAAACAGGAGTACCAACTGAACTAGACTCTGGGACCTCCCCCCCTCAGAACCCAACCCTCTCTAGAACCATATGCTGACCTGGGACCCGATCTAGAACCAACAAAGACTAGAATGAGAATGAGAATGAGAATGAGAATGAGAATGAGAATAGAATAGAATAGAATAGAATAGAATAGAATAGAATAGAATAGAATAGAATAGAACCGAACCGAACCGAACCGAACCTTTTCTGGAACAAATGGGCTCCAGAACCAAGAAGTAGTCCTGAAACAACCAGCAGTCCTGGACCACAATATAAAAAGCCAACAAGCAAATACATTATCTGGACCCACTGAGGGAGATAGAACATTATCTAGAACCACCTTCTTACCAAAATGCCACTTCCAGAATTCCTACCTGCTCTAGAAACAACTGCACCAACACCACCATAGCTCTACAACCAACCAACTGCCAAGACCCATCCTCTGGAACAGACCTGGACTCTAGGGCCCCAGGTCTAATGTCAACAGCATGCACATTACTTTCCCCTTTTAAAGTACAGGGATCAGAACAGGCAGATCACCTAGAATGACGACATTGTGTGCCAGAAAAGTAACCAGCACCACCTCATCATTTTGAGAAAGTTCATTCCATGTTAATGAACACCTGATCACCAGATGGTTACTTTATTTCAATATGGTTACAGGCTAGATAAAATTGGATAAAGACAAAAGCTGGAAGGTTCTACATTCCTCAGGTGCACAACTCCACCACTTATTCAGCTACATTTATAAACAGCTAGAACCAAAGTGATTTGGAGTTAGGATTATGAGTAACTTTTGGGGTTGGTGGTTTGGGTTTTTTCCCATTTTAGAGCAAGTATTTTATTTTATCGTCAAGACAAGGATTACTATCTCCTGAGCCTCTGGTTTCCCAGAGCAGTTAGGAAAACATTGTTTTAATTGGGTGTTCTGCAATACTATCAGCCAGATCACCAGGTCGATTTAGAAGATTATTCTTAATTTTCCTCGGGAAGTTGAGAGTTTCTATAAAACTCCCATTTAGTCATAAGATAATGTTCATACAGTTGTGCTCTCAGGGTATTTCATAAGCATTACAAATTCCACGCTATACTGAGAACTAAGTAATGTTTCAAAAGTTCTGACAGCAGTAACAAGATACTCTTGATACTCAAAACACCAGCAGATTATTTCACATCATTAACTAGGGGGAAATGTCAAAAACGTCTTTTGACAGCAAATCTATGTTTTTACAAAATAATGTTTTGTTAAATAGAAATATGCTAACATCTTTTTATACAGTTAAACACATTGAGAATTTTTCACTCTCTACAAAGCGGTGTAGGTACAGTCATAAAATATCCTCAAAAAATACACTCAGTTTCAAGTAAATTACGGAGCAGAAATTTAACACAACAAAAGTTAGGCTTTTAAACCAAATTACATAATTGTGATAATTTCTTTTAGCTCTCTAAACTTTTTTGTAACATTTCTTTCTCTCCTCTCAGTCACTTAATCCCATGCTTACATGGGGTCACATACATGGTATGTACTGCAGAGTGTCCAAATTCACAGCATAGGCCACAGAGTAATCAACTGTAACACAGCAGCACATACCAGAACGCTAAATGCTAAGTTCATGCCAAAAGATCTGTGTTTCCACTGAATAATAGTTTCTTTATTTTTTTCCCTCCAGGGTACATGCCAATAATTAGAAAGACTGAACTTCTGCAAAATATTAATGGTGTATTGGTATGAAAATATAACAAACTAAAGAAGCTGCTAGAACAGAAATGAAACCTTACTGGCATTAACCCATACCTGTGGGTTCAAATAAAAAAAAAAAAAACCAAACAACCAAAAACCACTTGTCTGTCATATATACAGAAAGACAGTCCTCAAATCCACCTCCTTTTCTCTGATAAGAGGATCAATAGTAGCACAAAATGGTCTTTCCAGCTAGGACAGTGTTGAATCCTTGAGGAATGCCTTCTGAGGATCCCTTTGCAAGCCTCAACATGAGAGAAGTGGTGCTGCTAAAGGAAATCAGGAGCTACACTGATAGCTTAACAGAAGGTGCTAAAAGTTAGAGGCCACAAAAAGCTTTCCTAATCTGTTAACAGTTTAAAAACAGAAGGATGAAAAAAGCAAGTTTAAGCACATTATGGTCTCTTACATTCACCCTAACTCTTTCCCTGGAACTTTGCCTCTTTTAGATTTTGGAACCTGTGTACGTTTGCAGAGAATGCTTTTGGTGAGTCAAAGTTTTTCATATTAAAAAGCAGCCATTTTTGGTGACTCAGTTTGCTAAATTTTAGACCAGAATGTTCATTTATTGAAAACAAAATTAATAACACAGAACAGTAACTCAGTAAAGGAAAACAGAAAAACGTATTCAAACTCACAGTAAATTACAATGATAGAAACGAGAAATAATTATGAAAACCTGCACAAATATATAGATATGTACACACACAAACACAAAATCTTTTATGCCATTTTCCTATAAATACTTACGATAAGGATAGTGGTCTTCAGTTGCATAAATTTCAGACTCATCCCTATACAGCTGGTAAGTAAGCCTGTGAGAATTTGGAGAGTCAGGAGGACTCCACAAAAGATTGATAACAGAGGAATTGAGAACTTCTCCTGTAGGAGGAGGTTGCTGGAATGGAGCTAAAACATACACAAAACCAGAGGATGTAAAAATGAAGGTAATCAATAATTACACAAATTTAAATAAAACCACAAAGAAACAGCTGAGTTTTCTTCAAAGAAAAAAAAACCATCAAGTAAACATACAGTTACCCACGCAATACATTAACAGACTAAACCAACCCATACAAATACTCTCAAACAAAGCTTTTTAACCAAGTACATGAAACAAATTTTTACTTTTAAACATGTGACAAATAAACTTAATTCCACCTTCTCCCCATACTAAAGAAAGTACACCACAGCTTTCCAAACACAGGGGTTTTTTCGAGATCTCCATAAAACAGCAACGTGTTTATCTGGTCACATTATTGAAGACAATATTTTTTCCAGAGGGTTCATTCCATTTTAGCAGAGGCCAGCTATAACTTTCTCTGTTAGAATAAAAATGGAAAGTCCAACTAACCACAACTTTTTACTGAAGTGTTACAATAAGCCTAACCAAATAAATGACANACCCAAAAACCAAAAAAGCACCCAAACCCAAAAACTAAAACATATAGGAGCAAATTTTGAAGGTTATTTAGGCAATCCACTTCCAATTACTTCCAAGGAAATTTAAGTCAATGAGAGTGAGGCATCTATCATTTTAAGAAATCGGCTTGAGATCCTTATTTGCCAAAATTCTATTCGGCCATCACCTCCGTTAACTCTGGAAAATGTGCTACTTAATTGCACTAAAAGAGAATGAAGAGAAAAACAATAAATAAAGAGAAAAAATAACCCTGAATTTCACAAGCCAAAAGTCTCGCATTTTCAGAAAAAGACGTCAAAGTGCCTCCTATGTCTCTTTTGTAATCCAGCTGTATGATCATGGTCCTTTCTAAAATAACGTCTATTACCCAGAAATTAAACTTCATATGCACAGATATACACATATATACATAAACATAATACTTGTCTTATTATTCACATCAGGACATGAGTCCATATCCTGCTATGAGATCTCCAGCCAGCCTGCTATGTTAAGGAAAGCGCTACTTCCTGACCCTCTATACACCAAGCATTAGCACAGAACAAGACTGGTCTGTTTTGGCAGATAGTAAGTGCTATAGCTTGACCCAAAGGCAGATTGTGCCACTTCCCTACCCTCTTTTACTAGGACAAAAAACAGGGGAGCATGGGGTCTAGAGAAAAACATTTTGCTCCAGGAATGAGAATAGCCCAGGGCAGTACAAAAACCAACATAAGGAGTAAGCTACCAGGGGCTGGATCCACAAGCACCCAATGTTCTCACTTACATTCAGCATTGTAGGAAAATATCAACATTAAAAACATGTGGCTTTTCATTAATTTTTTCTCCTTCTGTTTATAAAGTATCCTCATCTTCACTATGTGAATATTTGCTTAATATACACAACTATCAAAAGATAGTTATCAAAATCTGTTCAGCCAAGCTAGCAGGAGACAAGAAGCAAAGAGTGAAGCTGCAGACAAAAAAGTGATGAGGACCTCAAGCCACACAAGTGATAAATGTAGAGACTTACGTTAACATCCGTAGGCAGCATTACCTCTGACTTTTAAATACAAATCTAAAATGTGAGTTGAAGCTCTTTATTTAGAGTAAGACAATGAAAAGCCCTGCTCTAGCTGCAGTCTCCCAGACAAGAAATAGCAGAAAAATATTTCTAGTTTTCACTGGATTAAACAGAATGCAATCATGATGAAGTGTCTAAAGGAATCTAAAGTTTGAGAATTGAGGGAAATAGATGCCCCTAAATCTCTTTGGCATTTTTTAAAAGCTTATCTCTACATAAAACATGCTTCCAAGACTGGAGAAATCAGACAAATTTACCAGCATTACTTTCATTCTCCCTTCTCAGTCTCACACTATTACATATTGCTCCCACATCGTTGCTGTTTACATTTTAGATGTATAAGCAACGTAGTGTATTTCAGATATTTTATGGAGCATCTAAGATATTGGGCAGGAAAATTGAAAGTAGGTCTTTTCCTTAAATAATGTTAGTTGGACAGTGTCAGCAACTTATGTTTGATTCCCTTGGCAAAGACTTATAACCAGAAACAATCAACAAAATAATGTGCTGCAATGAAAATGACAACAAATATCAAGCTAGGCAAAGCTCCATTTCTGTGCAACAAGTTAAAATATTTCGGTCTGAATAACCAAAAGATTGCAATTGCTATATCATTTATGTCCAGAAGAGGACTCCGCTTGTCATTTAGAATACTCCCTGATGTATTTCTTCTAACTAAAATCTATGATATTATTTATCTATGTCATATCATTATTAATCAATTTTATAGTTGAATTGCCATTGACCTTTATCCAATGTATATCCCAACATAAGTAAGTAGGTTAGTTTATGTTTGTAAAGCACTTTGAAGATGAACAGCATCATAAAAGTGCCATGTATTATTATTATTATACATTCAGTCGAAACATCATACATTTTTTAAAGAAACAACAAGCCAATCAACTATCTGCACAATGAGTAGATATTATGCCTTCTACAAAAGAGTATGGGTAAAAAAACCCCAAAAGTGTATATAAACACTTCCCAACGTCGAGGAGGAAAAAAAGAAAAGTCACCCTTGAAAACAAATCAGCCTCTTTGATCTATCCCATCTATCCCATTCGCAGCACTGTGCATTCTGCAATGGATATTATTAGAAATTTAAACTGATTTACAATGAAATACAAACTGAAAATAAAGTGAGAGTTGTCTGTCCATGCAAACAAACTCTTTGTACATGTACATCTCTGTTTGCAAATCTATAGTGTGTACATACCACAATGATGAATATTATATAGGTACCTATACAGAATATGCAATAGAAATACTTTGTTGAAGGAGCATCCAGAAACATACTTCTTTAAAATCCCTGTCAGTTTAGCGACTATACACTGGTAGGCAAATCTGAACATTTAAATTTGAATACGTATGACGCAAAGGCTGAACTCGTGCCATCTCTTCACATCCTGACTCATTGCAAGTGCAGATTTTCCTTTGCAATGTGTGTCATTACAATCCAAAGTCTGACCATCAGCATCGCATTAGCGCCCCCGCACCTCACACCCGCCAATTTATGACACTTGATGAGACCACATCATGTGTTTTCCCAACCTGTCTGAATAAAAAAGCCCCAGGAGGAGAAAGGCAAAGCTACATTGCACTGAGGAGAGGATTTTGACTTAATCACCAGGAGGTGGTCTTCAACAGACCTTTTGCTCTTCAGACCTTCTGAAGACAGGTCTCCTGCCTCCTGTTAATGACAGGAAGGGGGGCTAAGCTGTAAATTGTAAAACTCCTACTGCATTTGTATGACTAAAAGATGAATTCTGCTTTGGTCGCTACACAGAACATGGTGGGAAGTGCCAGAGCCATTACTTCTACCCTGGGTTTGACCGCAAGCATTAGCTGGGTGTATGACATGAAGCACTCTGTACATCTCTCTAGAAAACACTTCTAAGACACTCATGGCAAAAAATCACCCAAACTTCAGAGACCAGAAATTATGAGAGGAGAAAAAAAGTCAAACCCAGCTTTAGTACTGCTGACCTAATTTAATACTCACTAAATCAATAAAAAAAACATTAATTTGAAAGACATGCTTTTAAGACCTAACATCCACTTACTTTTACTGCAGCCAAATAGGTTGTGGACATCCAAATTACTAGCATCGGGCACACAGTTGTCACATTTCAAGCCAGTTACAAATTGTTTACAAACACACTGTCCAGTAACAAGATGACAAGTCCCACTAATGGCTCCTGCAGGATGACAATTACAGTGCTGACATCTACAAACAAAAACAAATCAAGGAAGTGATCAAAACACATTAACACTTCAGTTAAGCACAGTAGGGTTTTGTTTAAAGTATTCTTGGGTAAGGTAATTTAAAAAATCATAAACAGTTCAGTAGCCTGAGACAGTAGAAACTCTATTAGCTTGATAAAATAAAGTAACTTTCAAAAAGGTGCCCATTATAAAAATAAAAATAAACATTACCATCTCAATGCCAGAATAGTATCTAGAAAAAAAAGTGCTTAGAATTAAAGAGCTTTTATATATATTGATTCAAACACAAACTGGATAATAATGCTTGGTAATAACCACATTATGTGCTCAGTCCTGCTACGCTTACTCACACAACCTTTCTTGCAGAGCTGTAGACTTCAGTGATACATGCATACCTGGTTCCATACGGTTCTGCACAAAATACTCAACCTTCTAATTTAGAGGAAACTATGCATTTGTTGAAAAATAAATCAATTAGTAATTTATTTTCCACAAAGGCAACTTGAAGTTCAAAAAGTAACATGCTGCTAATAAAGGATAATGAATGTAGACAAAAATTGGGAGGAAAATCCCTCAAATTAAAACAGTGAAAGCAAACAAAATATTAGAAATATGGATATTATAACAGAAAGCACTTTTTCTTTGCAGCCTGATGGGCAAAACTGAAAATAACTAAAAACAATATTTAATTAAATGTGTAAATTAATTTAAAAAAAAAAAATTTGTAGTATCGGTATCACACAAATACCACATTTCAATACTTCCAGGATTAATTTATTCTTTGGCTTTTGCATATTAAATCTCCTGTGATCAACTTGTTTTTTAGTATTTCCCCACTGACATTCATTTATAGCAGGGATACCATGTCAGATTATGCAAATATTCAGAGACTCAGAACATCTCAGAAGTTAAGCAAATCAGTTTTTTCCTTACTGCACTGCAAATACTGTTATGGTACCTGATACAATACAAACTGTCACTATTAGTCATAACAGAAAGTCAACAATGACAAATAAAACTTTGCACTTTAGATTCTAATTTCATTATATTTTAATTGCTGTACACTAAATGGATTTTGAAAAAAAAAAAAAAAACAAAAAAAAAAACCAAAACAAAACAAAAAAAAAACCCACCATGGAGTGGGAGAAATGTGGAACTATACGGTGCAGCTAAGACATACTGGGAAATCTACACTTCCTCCAACTTGCCCTGAGCTGGAAAAGTCTGATTCTCAGGCTTACTCCAGATGCCAAGTCCCAAGATGATGAAGCAGCAAAAGACCGTGGAGAAGCCTAAGGTAGAGACAGTCATGCCATGTCGCATTTGCTTTGCTAAACCTAAGACTAGACAAGAGTTGTTGATTTATATTTGCTTGATTTTTCCTTGGCCAGTTTCATCAAATCTCGGGAAACAGGTGGTGATGCCTTTACACAAGTTACTTTGCTTTGCCAGTCATCACCATTACCCTGGTCTATCCCTTTCTATCTCTATGAAGGCAGAAATCAAAGTGAGTTCAGTTATGTTTTAGGTATCAGCTTTTAAAGGCAAAGGAAGGGGAAGGTGGAAACTGTTTTCACATTAGGACACTAAATTTCAGGTCAATAATCAGTGAAATAGACATTAAATGTGACAGATTTTTAAGCAAGTTTAAGCAAACTCTTCACATACATTTTCTGTCCATCACAGAGCTCTCTGTATTAGAGTTCCTTTACTCTACAGCAGCTCATGCTGTGTGATCTCCTGGGTCAATTCAACACCCTTAAAAAGGCTGATAAAAGCTAAAGCTGAAAAATAAGCTGCAAATTTGTTTTATGGACTAATATCCTTTTGGGAATAAATAAAATGCATTCTCTCTTGGAAGCCACTATACTGTAGTTTGCTCACTTTTATAGTCAAGAGAAAAGGGCAATTTTTTCAAACTGTATTCTTTTCATCTGTAGACAGTGCATCCAAATCTCTCTTCAAATAGAGGGTTTGTTTAGACTATTTAAATGTCATGACTGAAAAAATCAGTCTAGTTAGAGGAAAAAAAAAAAAACAAAGACAGTATTTGCTCAGTAAGACAGAACTTTATTATTTCATAATTGCATTACATGTACATATTTAGTATATATTTTGTTGGGGGTGGACATTAACAAAACTGTCTCAATAGATAAGAAGTAAATGAGTAAAAAACAAGTTTTTCTTTCTGCTTCTGTATGTTACTGCACCCCTTGTGCATAAGGGTCCCCTGAGTATTCCAGTTTTCATTATCATTCACACGAGACAATCAAACCCACATAGATGTACAGTCACAGTACTCAGCAGGGTGGGGCTGCTGCTTTCTGCTTGTTGCATTTTCTTCTAGGTAAAGTGGGGGCTCCCTACCTCCACCTACACTGAATTAGGCTCCACATCCTGCAAACAACAGCATACACAGCGTCATATTCTGTTCCAGAGGATCACACATTTTATTTGTGTCATCACATGCATAATTTTCTATAAAGTGTTTGGCAGTTGAAATGGCTTCGTTGCTACACATGGTTCATGTGTTTCAGTCAGTGTTAAGGATTCGGTCAATTAAGGATTTTTTTAAAAAAATAACTAATTTATTTAAACTTTTAATCACAAATATTTTCAGCATTCCTGTTAAATGCTACTTCTTCAAGATACTCTGAGTCAAATACATTTGAGTTTTATTAAAACAGAAGTATATATAATCAAGGAAAACAGACTTTTAAAACATGGAAAGAGAAATGTCAGGCCAAGATGAATTGCAATATTGATTTTGTGAGGATAAATGGTTTTTGTAATATTAATATAGAGAAACCTTTATTACATTGACTCTCTAGGTGCAGTTAGAGCCTCTCCAGCAATCTGTTTAAAATCTTCATTTTTCATCCTTATGGGAAAACCTCACTTGCTAAATGGATTTCATAAACAGTAATCTGTCAAGACATATATATATAGATAAACAATTTGTGATGTTCATTGACCAGTTCATTATAGTAAACAATACAGAGGTAAGACATTTCAGATGCGAACCAAAGCCCACAGCGATTATAGATCTGTTCAGACTGCAAACATGCAGAATTTCTAATTCTTTAATTGCCAAGGAAATTTTCCTGCTTCATAAACTGAAATGCATTAAAAAAACAAGCGTTCCTGTTTTGTCTCAAAACATCATAAAATAAATCATCTCACATATATGTTCCTCAGAGTGGGAGAATTTTAAACTCTCACAGTCTCTGGGTGTCACAACTTTTGCTTTTCTGCTGTTGTGCCAAGACAGATACATCTTTGCCACTACAGACAGCTCATAGCCTTTTTGTTCTGAAACCAGAATCCTTAAAAGATACTTGGAGTAGGGATGGTTGAAATGACTTCACAATTTTTTAGAGAAAGAAAAAGCATCTTGCTCTCTTTAAGAAGATATTAATAGTTAAAGAAATGGATTAAAATAGAATAACAAATAAAGACTTGCATTATCGTTTTCAGTGGATAAATGTTTCTGCCTGAGGAACAGAGGTACATTGCCCAAGTAGATGATAACCAAAAGGAAGCCAAGCATATGCAACACAAGTTAATCATGTTAATGTACTACCAGAGCAGTCTTCAATACTGTCATGAGGATTAAGTAGTATTAAGGCATTAAAGTCAACTCTGACTCAAATTCCAGAACTGTAAAAACTTTCTGTCTTTCCAACATGGTCTGCATCTAGCTAATTGTAGATATTTCCACATTTTTGAATTTCAGAAAACAGCTCAAAATGCAGGTAATTGAAGGTCAATATCTAGTTCAGGAAAGCTATTGCCTAACACAGACACAAACCTCTCCACCTGCTGAAACAGAAGGGCGAGGGCGGGGTAAATCTATTCCAAGTAACTAAAAAAAAGATAATTAATAATAAGGAAAATATATTTAAAAGGGAACTCTAATATTACACAGATTTTATTCCTCACCATTAGAAGTGACAGGAAGTGAAAATAGGAAGTCTTTTTTCCTACAAATTACTTTATGGCCATTAGCAGATGCCTCTGTGACCCGCAACAGTAAAAAATAATTTTAAAAATCTACTAATGAGTGACAGTAACATAAAAGTTAAAGTGAAAAATCTGCAGAATAATGTCAAATATATGCAGGACTGCACTGATAATCACTGCCTAAAAGCATGTCTACCCCACACTAGCTGTACAGATTTTGCTTCTGCCTGTGGTTTGTGGTTAGTTTCTTTTTAAAGGCAAAAAGTACTAAATATAACAAAACAGTTTAACATCATCAGTCTGCATGAAAATATGATAGCATTAGAGCTGTGCAATCTTTCTGGACAATATTTAAAAGGAAATTGAGATTGTGGGGATTAAACAAGAAAGATGATCCTGGAAAAGAAAGATAGAGCAATAGTTGGAATAAGAATGTACTTCCTATAGATACATTTTTCCCTTTACGTTCCAGGGAATATATCCATATAATTTCAGTGTACCTACAGGCCCCAGGCTACGTTAGATAAACAATTTACCCCGTGGCACATAACTAAATGCTGAAAAAGAATACACTGCTTCAGAAAAACAAATTTTTAAGAGGAAAGGGGCTGTAAGTATTTCTACTGCTGCTGATAAAACAAATATAGAAATACACTTTTAATACAGTTTTATACCTTTTTTTCCCCCCCCCATTACAGTATTTTCCTGAGATCTTCAAAAACATGCACTGGGTATAAGAATGGCACATTACCTCTATTAAAATGGTCAATTATTAACACCTCAAAAACCAACCCATCTGATGGAAGTTGCAGAGAAACAATTGTCAAATAGCTATAACATTAGATAGCATTAGCATCATACAGCTTTCGTGTTGTTTCTACCTAAATCTGTGGCAAAACGTCTATTTCTTTCAGCTCATGGAATCACAGAGGGTTATATAACATACCACACGTTATACAGAGTACACACATGAATTGAAAGAAGGATTAATGTAACTAGAGCACATTTCTTCATTGTCACTAAACCTTTGAATGATCTACGAGAAAAAATATAGCAAGGAGGTTGTAAGTGACCTGCGAAAAGTAGACACTCACCTCCCTGTGACAGAGTCAAATCCAAAATAAAGTTCTTTGCAACGTTCACATGTCTGTCCCGCCACAGAGGTATCCTGGCAAACACACTGGCCAGTCAGTTTATCACAGGACTGATTCACTGAACCAGCCATGTGGCACAGGCATGGCAAACAGCCGGTGACACTGGACGGAGAAAAATAAAAACCTGGAAGAGAAAGAGATTTTGAGAATAGACAATATGCAAAAAGAGAACACAGAAAATTTTTAATAACTTTTGTATAATTGAGACTGAAACAGCAGAACCAAAGCTTAGGTAACACACAAATCAACCCAAATAAAGCAATATAATTCTGCAGAGCTGAGCTTCTAAATTTTCTCATTGACACTTTGTAAAGCTATTATTCATCCTCCAGTTGCCAACTCTGATTTTTTTATCCTCTCTCTTCAGACTTTATTTTAGACAGAGGAAATGCAAACTAGAGGGAGTACATTAACTGCGGGGAAGTAAAGAAGCAAGGATGTGAGAAGTACTAATGAATGCACTAGAAGCAGGAGAAACAGAGAATACGAGAACAGATACTCGTCCATTCTAGTCTGGGATCTCATTTCTGACAATGACCAGCTGCACAGTACAAGAGATGCACATGTTTTCTTAAAAAAGTCTCTCAATCTTTCTCAACCAGGCTTAATCCGTGAAACACGATTATGTTTCTTAGGAAAAACTACATTTGATGAGCATTCCCAGGTCTGTGTAAAATTTATGTTTTACTTCTCAACGTAGAGCTAGTATCCTGCACAAATACTTTTCCAGAAACTAGTAAATTGATGAAAAAAAGTCACTTATCTGCTATTAAAAAGCTTTCATTCTGAATCCTATCATTTCCAATTATGAACTGGAGCATTCACTTCATCTTATAGTGTATTTGGTATTTTTCTGCTGTAGTATCTTTCATCCTATTTGCCCTCATAGGCCTTCTTTATCTATGCAAATCTCTAACACATTACTGATGAATACAGTTTACATAGAGTTTATACACCTCTAATCTGGTCATTGAAGAATTTACCCATTCTTCACAGCCTCACCTGAGATTCCAAAGAAAACAGATTTTACACACATTTTTTTAATGATTCTGTACGACTTCCACAACCTATTTTGCAATGTACGAACTTCTTCCATTTCCACTAATTTTTATCTATCTGATCAGAAGATGAATCGAGTGACGACATAGCAGTAAGAAATCTAATTACGTAATTTTCCAAATGTATTTTCTATTTTTACTTGATTATTAATGGACTTTTGACTAGGTTTTTCACAGAAATTTCTCTGCTCTTTTTATTTTTTTTTTTAGTGGTATGGTTGATTAAAAATATAGCAATGTATGAGTTATGCAAATGATGAAGACTGTGACACAGTATTAACTGGTACTAGTCAACAGCAAGTACCTGTCTTTGAACACCAGTCCTAAGATAGGGTCACTGACAGGAGTTTCTACCTCTGTCAGCTGGTTGCTATTAATTATTATTGCACAAATTCAATAGAACAGTTTCAAGCATTTCCCAGATAAGCATTATTTGCTCTGGCTTCTCAGACACTTTCCCTTTCTCTTCAGATGTAAAGTTCAATCAGTTTCTTGTTAGTCATGTTCTCAGTTATGGAATATTTTTTGCTGTCCAATAACTTCCAGATGTCCTGCTTTATTATAAAGAGCCCAAAATTGTATTGGAACATGTCATATCGCCCAAGGCCTTATTATTTATTTTGTCTTACAAGAGATGGCTTTATATATACACCCCTAGGGTGGTATTCTCTGTCTTTGCAGCAGTGTTGCACTGTGAGCTCATATCCAAATAGCAGAGGAACTAAACAAATTGAAAACATTAGAATTTTACTGCTCAAATCTTTGTTCAAGTTTAGCCTCTGGTCCTCAGTGAGATAAATCTCAAGTGGACAGTGAAGTGATATCAGTCTCCAGTTAACATACATTCGCATCATAAAAAACCACGCTGTTGGCACTTTATTCCAGAGAGGCCCCGATCTGAGCCACCACAGAGGCTGAATGGCTTGAAGTTATTAGTGAGGCAGCATGTATTATCTCACACTACAGTTGTCTGTGCAACACAGTGCCCATGCTCTGCATAAATCGAGGAGACCATTTCCCAGCAATGTCACTCTTGAGCACAATGAACGACTCCACTCAAAGAACGTAACAGGAAGATAGGAAACAAGTTTCAGCCTGGACTCCTGCAGAAGGTCAAAGCACTTCTTCAGGACCCAGTATATAGTTGCAGTAAATGATAAACACTTGAGCTAAACTGGATCCCTGCCCATCTGAAATTTGCATTAAACTAATGTCTAAGAAAAGAAGATAGCAGGTAAATAAGCACTTCTCCAGGAAATTAATCCATTTTAGCTGAGCAGAACTGATCATTAGAGCATGTATTGTTTTTGTTGTAGCAGTGAAATTCATAATTACAAAGAATCTATACACTAATAGTAAACGTCCTGGTGCTCCTAATATTATATTACCTCAACCACTGCAGAGCAGTGAAGAATTTGGTGTGATATTTTTCATAGTAATCTTTTAGAAATGTTTTAAAAGTTTAACTAAGTTTCTGGACTACTGAATTATCTATTCTTTTTCCAGAAGTAGCAAGTAAAAATGTTATTTTAAAGTAAAAGTGAGAGATAGGGAAATTAGAGAAAGTCCTTCTCCCAATTAATTTATAAATAAATTAACATGATTAAATGTAGGCAAGGAGAAAAGAAAAGCTGGATTAAAAATTCATACCATTTGTCATAACCATTATTATTATTATTTACTTCCACCACCTAGAATTTGGCAGGAAAGAGTAAGAAACAACTTAATGCAAGCTTAATTTACAGCAAGGTTAGAAGGGCTCATAAAAGTTGCTTTATGAAGGATCCACTGTTGTATAATAGAGCCAATTTCCAATTTTAAGACAGCCACTACAAATCTCTACAAGATCTATGTATATAACTGGTATTGTGCTTATTCTTTTTCAGATTTTTTTCCAGTTCAGCTATAACTGATCACATTTGTCAATCAAACACACTTTTGTAAAGGAAGAATGAAAGTCATAGCAAAGTAGTCAGCCTCCTTTTTAATCATAGTCTTACTATTTCTTCCCCTGTATAAGCTCATAGAAAATGAATACATGAACAACTCCTTATCAGTCTTACACCCTTACCAACTATGATGGTAATGCTCATTTCTTAGCTACAATATCTGCCTCAAAATGCATTAACAACACTGCTAATGTTGTCACAACGTACTTCATATTTTTCTGGCCAAGAAGAGAGATACTGTATACAGAAAAAACTGGCCACACATCCTACATGCCAGTGTACATCTTTTCCATATTACTCTATGAAAAGCTGTGGTCACTGAGTAAAGAACTTAAAAAATGCCTTCAAAATGCCTTTTTAAATTTTTTTTTTTTCACTTTTGGAACATACGGAAAAAGAGTAATTTATATGAAATGAGCTATATTAAATGACTATATGAGCTCACTACTCTGGGGTCAACACTAAATAGTCAGTGAAAGTACCACATGACTCTGTGCTACACTAAAAGCAACACAATGCTTTTGCAGTGATAAGGATTTACACTTTCACTTGCAGAACAGAGCTCAGTGTGCAGCATGCACATGCTTATACTTATTACTTAGAAAATGTAAAAGTAATTCTTACAGCAAGATTTTTTTTAATTTTATTTTTTTTACTCATAACAGAAACTATTGTAGAAGTATTCCTTTGAGTGCCATGCAAGCTTTTCTACAAACCAGTCTGTTCATACTATCAATTAAACCTTTTTAAACCATTTAGTTCTGCATAAACCCTGCCCTTTCTTTTTCAAGGACAAGGGCGGTCACTGACTCGGGAAGCCTTGACATCACTCCTCTGCCGATCTCTGATTAAGTGGCTGCTATAAAGGGTTAGCAGGTCAAATAGCACTGGAGGAGGAACTAAGAAACACAGAGCGCTGCCTTATTTATTAGTATATGTATCTAAAATAATTTAAATGAAAGTATTTTTAAAAATACTTAATGGAGGTTAAGCAGCTTTTTTAACCTCTGTTCAAATTATTGAATGGCATATTAAAACCAATGGAGCTATAATGTACCTTTTAATGTGACCTGCTACTTTAATAAATTGCATATGTATTTAACTTGAACTAAATCTATCTGTTCAATATTATTACTAAGGGTAGGTTAATATTACCTATAGTTTCATTTTGCCCACTTTTTAGAAGAAAAAAAAATCAAAATACAACTACAGAGTTTCCCACTTACAATGAACATTTAAACTCTGTTTTAGTAACATGGTACAACATCTTGAACTGATACGTAGCAACTGCAGCATTTCCTAATGCTGAACTGTAAGCGGGCCTTGTGAAAGCATGCACATCCTCACCACAACAAGACAGGTGAATGCTTTTCATGCGGACTGTTTGCCAGTCTCAAAGTTTAAGCAACCATCTCTTTACCTCCTGCCATGCTCAGCTTTATGCATGAAGTGCTCTTCTGGACGAGCTTGCACTCTGCCTTCCAAACCCCTATTTTTCATATTCCAATGATGAATAACCCTTTCAGTGAAGAATTTTTTCCTAATATCCAATCTAAACCTCCCCTGATGCAACTTCAGGCCATCTCCTCTGGTCCTATTGCCTGTTACTTGGGAGAAGAGACCAACGCCCACCTCTCTACAACCTCATTTCAGGTGGTTGAAGAGGGCAATGAGGTATCTCCTCAGCCTCCTTTTCTCTACGTTAAACCATCCCAGCTCCCTCAGCTGCCCCTCATAAGACTTGCTCTCTAGACCCCTCACCAGCTTTGTTGCCCTTCTCTGGACAGGCTCCTACACCTCAATGTCTTTCTTGTAGTGAGGGGCCAAAAACTGGACACAGACCTCAAGGTGAGACCTCACCGGTGCCAGGTACAGGGGGACGATCACTTCCCTACTCCTGCTGGCCACGCTATTCCTGATTGCAGGCCAGGATGCTGTGGCCTTCTTGGCCACCTGGGCACACTGCTGGCTCATGTTAAGCCAACTATCCACCAGCACCCCCAGGTCCTTTTCTGCTGGCACCTTTCCAGCCACTCTTCCCTAAGCCTGTAGCATTGCTTGGGGTTGTTGTGATCCAAGTTTGGGATCTAGCACTTGGCCTTGTTGAACTTCATATAATTTGCCTCTGTCCATTGACCCAGCCTGTCCAGATGCCCCTTCTACACTTTTCTACCCTCAAGCAGGTCAACACTCCCACCCAACCTGGTGGTGTCTGCAACTTACTGAGGGTGCACTCGATCCCCTCATCTAGATCATTTGATAAAGATATTAAAAAGTACTGAGCTCTGGGGAACACCACTCATGACTGGTCGCCAACTGGATTTAAATCCATTGACCAGCTCTCTCTGGGGCTGGCCCTGCAGCCAGTTTCTACTCAGCGAAGGGTATTCTCGTCCAAGCCATGACCAGCCAGTTTCTCTAGCAGAATGCTGTGGGAAACCATGTCAAAGGCCTTACCAATGTCCAGGTAAATGACACCCAAAACCTTTCCCTCACCCACCAAGCAGGTCACTTAGTCATAGAAGGAGATCAGGTTTGTCAGGTAGGACCTGCCTTTCATGAACCCATACTGACTGAGCCTGATTGCCTGGTTGTCCTTCATATGCCACACAATAGCACTCAGGAAGATCTGTTCCATTACCTTCCCAGGCACTGAGGTCAGACTGACAGGCCTACATTTCCTCGGATCATCCTACTGGCAATTATTGTGGATGGGCGTCACATTTGCTAGACGCCAGTCAACTGGGTCCTCCCCATTTTGCCATGACTGCTGGTAAATGATGGAAAGTGGCTCAGTGATCACTTCTGCCGATCCCTCAGTACTCTCAAGTGGATCCCATCTGGTCCTGTAGATTTGCATATGTCCAGGTGTTGGAGCAGGTCCCTCACCATCTCCTTTTGGACTATAGGGGCTTCACTCTGCTCCCCACCCCTATCTACTAGCTCAGGGGTCGGGGTACTTGGGGAACAACTGATTCTACTACTAAAGACTGAGGCAAAGAAGTCATTAGTACCTCAGCATTTTCCTCATCCTTTGTCACTATGTTACCACCTTCATCTGTGAGAGGATGGAGGTTCTCCTTAGTCCTCCTTTTGTTACCAATATATTTATAGAGACTCTTTTTATTGTTCTTAACATCCAAAGCTAGGTTAAGTTCTAGCCGGGCTTTGGCTCTTCTATTTTTCCCCCTGCATAGCCTTACAACATCTTTGTAGCCTTCATGAGTGGCCTGCCCCCTCTTCCAAAGTCCATAAACTCTCCTTTTTTCTGCCTAAGCTGTAACCATTACAAGGACAGCTGTTGTTCATCAAACTGTTTTAGTTTACCTCATTACCTCTGAACTCTTATTCAGTCAATGGGCCATCACGATTTGTGTATTTTCTCAATATCTAGAAGAAATAGGCCTAACTATTTTGGATATGTTAAAACAGCAGTAGTGGCACAAATTATACAACACCTGGTAACAGAATAAGCATTTGATGGTGATCAAGGCACTAATACTTCCTTCTCACTCACACAGTTAGGCAGAAATGCAAAAATAACTAATAACGTAAGTCGTAGACATGTCAGACATGAAGCTACCTAAACACTATTATGATATCCAAACAAAGCAAATTTTACTACATCAAATAGATTGTCTTCCAGTTTCCTTACCTGGTTTACACTCATTACACCTTCTCCCCTGGCGCTGAGGCAAACAGACACACTGTCCAGAAACGTGGTCACAAACTGTTCCTGCCAATGTGCCCAGAGCATCACAGTCGCAGTTCTGGCACCCGAGGAGGTTGCTCATGCTGAGGTTGTACGTGTGAAGCATGCACTGACTGCACTGGAGGCCAGTTACACTAGCTTTGCAAGGACACTGTCCTGTTGATTTGTCACAAAGCAGAGAGCCATTTACTGTACCTGCCTTATCGCAGTTACATGGCAGACAAACAAAGGAATGATTTTCCTGTACTTTGTGGTAGCCATCTAGGCATTCATCGCATTGTCTTCCTCCAATATTTGGTTTACATGCACACTGCCCTGTCTTCGCATTGCACACGGTTCCAGAAAACGACCCTGCAACATTACATTCACAAGCCTTACAACCGGTTACATCCAGCCCGTAAAAGTTGTCCATGCAGGTGTCGCAGTGAAGCCCTTTCACTCGCTCTTTACAATTGCACTGCCCGGAGAGAGGGTTGCAGAATTGGTTCACTGAGCCGTGGCTGTTGCACCAACAAGGCTCACATCCATCTTCATTAGAATATCTGAGAGCTTTAAATCCAAAATTGCAACTATCACACCTAAGACCTGAAAAGAGAAAAGGTATTAATAAAAAAAAGAAAGCTGAAAAGGTATTGATTTCAGTTTTTCAAAAAGGATAAGTATACTACACTTGGGGGAAAAAAAAAAAAAAAAAAAAAAGGAAAGGACTAATGCTCTTCACCAGCATAATTAACAGGAATGACAGGGCTGCACAAATCAATGGAATAACAGTGGCATCTCCAAAACCTGTTTACTTTTCCAATTTGTTTCAGAAGTGATGCATTTCTGCTGGCTTCTCAACACAATTTAAGGTACTTCTGCAAGAGATTCTTTGTAACATTTCTAAGACAAACCAGAATTAATCTCTTTGTCCCCCAGAGCAGCACCTGTTGCACAATCAATGCTTACATGAACTCTTCACCCTGTACTGTAGAAATGCAATATACAGTGAATTGCACCGGACTCTCAATCTGTTCTGATATCAGATTTCTATATTATATTAAAAATATTACATATACTCTTGAACAACACGAGTTAGACTAATTATGATGAATGATTTATTTAACAATGTGCTCCAGTTTTAACATTGATTACATTTTCGTTGGTGTTTATTGTTAGCCCTTAATGAAAGCAGAAAATATTTTCCACAATCCAAAACGAAATACTTTATCCGAATGTATGATTTAGTTAACTCCTGCAGTACATTAAAATCTAAACTGCTTTCTTCATACTTCATCCTGCAGTTTTATTAGCTTTGTTTTCAAAGTCATCACTCGCTTTATCCCTGCCCCAAGGGATGGCATTTGTATTTTAGTTCATAAAACGTACATTACAAGAAAGCAAACTAGATTATTATATGAAAAATGCAAATTCACAGTTATGTATTTTCCCTTGCAAGGGGAAAATCATTCACTACACAGCCATCACTTAATTGTTGCATCCAGAAAAATATAAATACAGTGTTCTGGCGAAAGATATTGTCATCATTTTAAAAAATACAAAACCATATAAAAATCTGTCTAGCAACCTACCTGTAGAAAAATAAAACTAAAAATGGTAGGAAATGCATTATACATATGGATAAAAACTCAAAAACTCCAACAGAAGGCAAGTTCCTTGAACAGTGATGAATGACTCACCTAAGGCATATCATTTAATTTCAATAAGGAAAATAAAAAAGGACCACTATTGCTGCAAATTTTAAAAATAACTGTATTGTTAACAAGAATTATGACTCATTTTGAACTATTAAAATTGGTCTACATGGATTCATATCATATCAGTTTTAAAAATATGCGCAGTGCTTATTTGAATATGCCATACATATTCCTGACAGGTAATCTATTCCTAACGATACTGAGGAAGGCCTACAGGGCATCACATTCAATGTTAACAAGTACAGGGGAGTTAGCACGCTTGGCATTTAATTCACATTCTTCTACCTTTTTATTCTAGATGAATGACCTACTTTAATAAAATTATTGGTGCTAATGTATTTTACTGGTGATAGAATCATTAGTAAGATTTAACAGTTGTGTTAACTCTAACAGTTCATGTTTCATAACACCACAGTCCATAGTTGCATTTTTCTGTTATCATGCTTGTTTAAATAGATAAAATGGCAATAGAGAGATTGCTCTAAAAAGCAACTGAGAAATCCAAAGAGGAAAGCTCCTTCTTAAAGTTTGCTGCACATGTTCCAATATATAGAAGCTTATTTACAAAGGGTTTGGAAAACAAAAAAAAAACTATAATCTAGTCTGAGAAGAACTAGGTCTTTTTCCTGCAAACAAACACTTGCATAACTACAGCCCCCACCCCCCCATAATTGCAGATAAATTAGCAGACAGCAGTTTTACACTTTTTTTTTTTTTATATTACTACTTGGAAATAAAAATATAGTGCAAATAAAAATAATTATTAGTGTTTTCATCAAAGACGTAAACCCAAAATCTGCATTTCTTGCATACCAAACTCCCACTGAGTTTTCACAGACTGTAACGTGAAATGTAGGCAAAGAATATGTAATTAAGAATGCTCTGAAGTCCTTTTTATCGAATGTAGAGAGTGGTTTTAAGATGCACAGAGATTATATTTTACTCTTAGCATCACTTTTATCATATAGAAAACACAGGTACTTGGCATTCCACAGGGAAATGGACAGATATGGTTCAGGGTTATGTCTGTTTATTTTCATTTTTGTTACTGTGTATTCACTTTTGGAAATTACAAGAAAGAAGAAACAAAGACTCACAATATTACAAATAAGTCAATATTCACAAATCAGTGAGACTTCTAAATTAACATCATTAATACAATGCACAACCATGGTTAGCTAAAGAAAAAAAAGATTACTAATTGTATTAATAACAAAGTAGAAAATTATCTCTTTTTTTTTTTTGAGACATATATAAAGTCTGAGGCATGTACAGTTACCATGCAAGGCTCACTTTATCAGGAAATTCTCCTTGCATAATATTCCCATACATCAACATTTCAAAGTGTATTATATATACTGTGTATTTTGGGCACTTGATAAATTTTGTCCTTATGTGGCTGTGGCTCCCCTCAAATATGCTGGAAGTAATAAATTGCTATAATCAAATCTAATTTCTGAAAAATACCTGTGGGAGTAACAAACAAAAAAGCACGTCTTGTAAAAAAATGATAAATAACACAGAAGGTAGCAGTTTATTATAATCAGCTTGGCATTGAATTACAAAATTAAAATTATGTGGCCCTTGATAACTAACCCTAGCTATGTACATGATCTGTGGAATTATGTTGACTTACTTTGCATTTCATAGGAACAGTTCAAAGAAATATAATAGAAAAAATGGATAGATTTATCACAAAGGACCCTGTAGCACAGAATATTTTGAGAAAAAAATCCATTTATTTTGGTCTATTAAGAAAACTAGCATGGAAGCGATTTGCTTAGAACTCATTAAGTATAAAACATTTTGAGAAAGCGTTAATTTCCTAAAAGAAACATCTATGCAGTAAGCAAATTTCATTATTTCTGTGACTTATTAGTATGGAGCTGTGTAAGCTAATGCAGCTATGCCATAAAGAAACTTCTAAAGGGTTGATTAAACTAAGCTTCAAGCTGCAGTTTGATAGAATTATTAAATTAATAATTTTTCAACAGTTAATTTCATTCATTTTTATAATCTGCCTTCAGCAAAGAAGTTTACTATACTTTTCATTTAGAAAACAACTGTGTTTTATTTCCAGAGATAACAAGAAAAATGGCTCCGAACTCTTGCATTACACATACCAATAACATTTGCTTTGCACTTGCACTGGCCTGAATTTTGGTGACAGGTAATATCTCCATTGACTGTCCCAGAGGTATTACAGTTACAGGGACTGCAGCCATCAGGGTTTGACTGTTGTAGATTGTAGAATCCTTCCTGGCACTGATTGCATTGTCTGCCAGACACATGTCTCTTACAATTACACTGGCCTCCAATCTAGAAAGATACAAAATATTATAGAATGATGAACATATCTATTTTTAGATGATACACTCATTAGCAACAAGAATGGGAGTATGAGTCGGGGAGGAGAAAACTTTAAATGGAACAGAAAAAAATAAGTCGGTGTAACACATAGTTTTTTAATTTGTTGAGAGAAAAAAAAAAAAGAAATGTTAAAAAGAGTGTAACTATTCCGGTTTTAAATACAGTTTTAAAGTCCTATTTTTTTCAAAACAGAAGGAAAAAAAAGAATCGAGTCAACAATGTAGCAATATTTACCACTTGGACAGAGAAAACTGCAAAGAATAATTACAAAATTGCACTGTATAAGCAGTGACTTCTATTAAAACAGAGTACTTCTTTTAATCAGAGTTACTGCAGAGCACTTTATCATTTTCAAAGGTCAAGCTTTGTATTTTTTTGTTCAGACCATATGCTTATTTATTTTAGTGAAAATGTTAGTTAAATAAAAAGGAATAAAGTTGAAAGATTTCCTTCCTGATTACTCTTCCAAGACAAATTTTCTCTTACTTTACCTAAGTACAGAGCTCTCCCTCTGGGTTTTTTGGTTTTTTGTGGTTTTTTTTTTTCTGTTCAGCTGGGATCCGTGTGTTCCACTTCAGGGGTGGGATACAAAGGTCCTCTCCTATTACCTAAATGAGTAGCACTGCAATTCAGAAGGAGATGAGGCATCCTTTGCTGTGCTTAAGCCATGATCTGGGAATATTCGTCTCGCATCTCGTGCAAGATTAAAGGGCTCCTGGGAAGCTATGTCCATTTCAAACCTCTGAAAGCCAGAAAACCACCAATCTCTATATTCATCACTTTCCCATATGGTGGGAAAACTGACCAGAGGGAAAGGGCAAAGCACAGGGATGGGGAAATGAATGGAAGAGATGAGTCAATGCATAACATAGACAAGAACAGGGAGTCAATGCAACAGAGAGAGATATGCAGGAGGCATGAATTGGCAAAAAGTTTAGGCTTCAGAATCAAGGGACAAAATCTAACTAACTTTTCTTACTCCAGTGTTCTGGAGAATAAGAGAATATTTAGATGGCAGTAAAGAATTAAACTCTGTGTTATAAGTCATTTTCTTCGGGTCAGTGGGTTTTTTCAGTGCAAATATTTACAAATATGAAAAACGACAGTTTTTCATCTACAACATCAACAGTTATATTTCTTTCCATGTACTTGGCTTTTACTTAGCTACCAGAACAAAAATTTCTCTTAACAGTTGTATTTTTTCATCTGTAACCTATGTGTCAGGCAAAGCTGAAACAGGAGCGTCCTATGGCACTAGAGACAAAGCTATCTGGAAGTTCCACTTAAATGTTATTATCACACCCTCCAATCTACAATGAAACTCTAAGCTTTATTAATACAAGATAAAATAGAATATTTCAACATCTAATAGAAAATTCTCAGTGCAGAAAACACTGAGTGAAAGTTAGAGAAGGATGCATTCCTACACCTTTCCTCATAAAAGTATTCTGTAGTCCAATAAAACCTCCTCAATATGCCTCCATGATAGAGGTCTATTACTGATCTTTCAGCCAAATTTTTCAGGAAGCTGAAGATATCAAAAAAGCAAGAAAACAATAATTTATAAACAAAATGCAAGACATCAGCTAATACAAACAGGTAAGAGTCAAGAGACCACAATAGCAGAAAACACAGCAAGGATTTTCAAGTTATACTCTTTTAGACTGGATTTGATCTAGATATTTAGTTTATTATAAGAGACTCAGTCATGCATCACAGCCATTCATCACAGAACTCACATGTGAAAAGCAACTCTGAGTCTAATCCTAAATGAAGAAAAATACCTAGTTTAGTATGTAACTGTGAAACATTTTGTCTGAGTGATCACAGCATACTCAGATTACAAAATAGCAAGTATTATATAAAGATACCTCATTAGCACTCAGCAAACTCATAGCTCATGCCCCATAAGACTTTAAAGTTGCTCCAAAAACTCTATCACACGAAGGAAAGCATTACATGCAAAAAGTCCTCTTCACAAAGTGGAAATCAGATCAAAATAAGGAAACTAAATAAGAGAGGATAGCCACCACCAAATTTTAAAACCAGAATAAGGCAATGCAAAAAACAGCTTTTAACAGGCAACATATTTAAAGCATGAAAGGAAAAAAAATATTTTTCAAAAGTCAGAAACAAAGACCACCAAAGAATCAGCAAGGGCAATAAATAATTAAGTGGTACGATTAGCAGATTCAGACTGGCCATCAGAATTTTTCACTAAGAGGGAAGCGCATCAGCAACAGGTTGCCCAGAGGGAATGTGGAATCTCCATCCCCAGAGGTATCAAGACTCAACCAGACAAAATCATGACTGACTGGATCCAGCACCAACAACAATGCTGCTTTGAGCTGGAGCAGATGGCCAACTAATACTTCTATGATTCTGTGCAGCATTCAGAAAAGACAGATCCACAGCAGAGATCACAAAGAATCTCACACTGGAAGAAGTGTTATCAATCTGCATTAGGAATGATTTTCAAGACTCGTTTCAAACCAAAATGTCAGAAGGAAATGATTTTAGCAAAATCTTATCAGTTGAAAAGTGACTACACAAAAGTCAAGAGTTCTAGATTATCTGAAATATAAAATTTCTGAGTTATAATTGCTTAAATCAACCTCAGTAAAAGAGGAATAAAATTACGAAGGTTACATCAATCTCCTTAACAGCCTGTAAGGAAGCTTCTGAGATCTACAGGCTGGAAGCCTTTTTTTGTACAGAGCGAATTAATAGAAATTAAAACATGAGTTTGATATATTGGAGAAGACTATAGGGGTTTTTTTTTGCCCAAAAAAGTCATGCTTCATGATTCCACTGCATTTCTTTAAGTCAGTAATACCTTGAAATATCACATATACTGAACCGAGTGGATGATCAAAAAGTCAAATTAATTTCTACATGAAGAAATGCAAACTTAACACCTGGAGAAAACCAGTGCTGACTATAGGCAGATAGTGATGAGTCAAAAATTAGCTATTATCACTCAAGAAAGGAACAGTTAAAGCTGCTCCATTCCCCCTAAAAATCATTGAAAAGCTCTGAGGCAGTTAAAAAGGCAATAGGAATACTGGAATTACTAGAAAAGAGACTGAAAATTATACAGAAAATGTCATTCTGTCATAAAAATCCATTGTGCATCAACATTTTGCACAATTTGTATATCTGGTTACCCTCACTAAAATAAAAGAGTTGGCAGAGTAAGTAGATATAGCAAAGATATAGATGAAGAGACAAAAAAAAAAGACTTCTCAGTTTAGAAATAGGTGAATAAAATGGAGTGAGTAAATGTCTATAAAATTATGAATGGCTTACAGAATGAATATTCATTATTTCTCACAGCATAAGAAGGAGAGAACACCCAGCAATCTTAAAAGAATTAATAGGTACGTTTTCTATACACTTCAAGTGCATAGAAAAAATACACTTATTTTTGAAGTGCATTAAAAAATTAGTTAGATTAATTCCATACACGGACAACAAACATGACCGTTCAGATGAAACCCCTGAGTTTGGCTCAGATAGACCCAAAACCTTAAATAACTGTAGTCTCGAAGAGTATATCACAGAAACATCATGCTGCTCAACGCCAGCTTCTGGTAACTATCAGAGAGGATACTGTACTACATTAAAGTCTCATTTCATCCAGTATGGCTATTCTTATCAAATACACAGAAACCCAAGTCTAATTGTGAGCAGATGGCAAACATTTCCTGATGCCACAAGTGAAATGAGTAGTTTATTGAATGCTAAAACAAGGAAAGAGCACCAGTATCTTCAGCATAATTTTAAGTGTCAAGCTATGATAAGAAGCAATAATTTCCATCCCATTCAGTTGCAGAAAATGGATGTCCCCAACTTGCTCTTAATAGGGTAAAAGATCATGCCAGAAAAATAAATGTAACTCTTCAGAATGAGGGAGAAATATCTGGCCAATTGAAGAATACAATTAAAATTTTCTCCAGGAATCAACCAATGAAACCATCTGCAGATGTCCCTATATAATTTTTCCTCCTACCTTGCTGTCATATAGAAAAGAGTTTTCCATCTGTAATCAATAAAAGTGGTTTCCTGATGCTAAAAAGAATGAAAGCCTTCCATGGCAGTTAGAGGAAGGTATAGGAAAGAAAAGCTTTTGTCAGAGAGGGAGGCTTATCAGATTGCTTCTTAGTAGATCTCAAAATAGGTTTCTAGGTACCAGATTAGAAGAACTGTAAATAATCCACTATAGACATTCTTCCATAACACTGTTTACAAATTCTTGTGAAAATAAAAAGTTGAGCAGAAAAAAGACATTCTACAGACAAGACAAAAAAGGAGCCTCTGATTGTATTTAAAAATTTTTGTTTTGTTTTTGTCCTAACTGTATGTGACTACAAACCTTTCCATTCTGCTTCTTCAGCCATTTTCTGTCAATACAAGATATCAAGATGAAATATATCTATTGAAATTTAGCCTCTGAAATACAGAATAACAAATTCAATATAACTACTCCACTTTTACCCTGCCTTTTTTAGTAAACACAGCATTACAATAGGTATGAATATCAGCTAAGGGAAATACGCGACTGTAATGCACCCCGTATTACAAAAGTACTATTCTCCATATACAGTTTATAATTCAATTACTTGTGCAGAATTTTAGAGAAAAATACTTGGCCATATTTCGATGCTGCAGGACGGTGCCCTGTTCGGGTGGGTGCTGCTGTGCTGGGATCACCCTCAATGGGCTGATTTCCAGCATCACTTACACTCCTTGTGCAAGCATTCTAAAATGAGCGAAGGTGAAATGAAGGCAGAATTTCAAAAAACAACACATAGCAAAGAGATATCAAATGTGAAATAAAGCATAATTGTGAAGAAATGATACTACAGAATATAACCTGGAAGTGATACTGGGCCACCACAAATTAAATACAAGAAAATGTAGATGCCGTTCTGTGATGTATTAATAAGGAATCTCATATTTAAGACATGAGAAGGAAAGGTAAGACTTCAGCTCAAATAGTTGAAGGGTACAAGATACAAATTAGAAAAAGTACAGTAAAAATAACAAATTAGTTGTAAGGTACTAGAATTTTAGCTAAAAGAGAAAAGCAAAATTATGGTACATATGCACTCAAGTTGATATGAAAATTGTTTACTGCATGAATTTAGGAAAGAAACTAATAATTTGGGGAAAATTCATCTGAAAAACAGAAAATATAGAAAAATATCACCTTTATTTCTCTGTACAGACAAAGAAGCTCCAAAATACCAGAAGCATTGCAAAATACCTTACAATGGATACTGTTAAAAAGAAGTTGTACAAGCTGGCAAGTGTTTATAATTCTGCAGAAACAGGTGTACTACAGGTTATACTGCGGAACTCTACATCACAATGGGTAGAACAAACTATTTGCCTAACTACAAACCATTTCCAATTTTAAGGGAATTATGAAGCAAAGTGGTGGTTGTTATTACTATTATTATTTCTGTAAATCGATTTTACTCTGAAATGATGGTATCATTGACAGTAGTGGTAGCAATTAATATTGAAAGATTTTTATTAACCAGGATTTTGTGCACTTGAGGTATTACTGAACCTTCCTCTCCTCCTCCTGATCCAATGTCACTTGAAGAAATAGACCTTAATTACACTGATCACAGAAAAGCAGAATCTCTTGTTCCTTATGCCTGACAGGCCTGGTTCTGACCCAAACGGTAAGCAGACAGAAACAGCCTGTCTATTAACATAACCATTTTATTACTAAATCACTTACGGAAAATATCTGCCTAGACTGTTCACTGTGAAAATGAATCTAGCTGAGCATTACTATTAAGTGGTGGTGTATCCTGGGACCTCATAATTACAATTGTTATTTGATACAGGAAATCACTGATGCTGAGTTAGCATATATCCCTTGTGTCATTTATAATTTACGTATGAAATACACATTAGTCCCATATCTTTGAATGTAAATAGTTATAAAAAGTATGCAAGCAATTTCCCCCTGCAAAAATCAGAGCTACAACATCATTTTCTTCAATCAGGAAACAGATTACTTGAGATTTATGAATTTTAGAGATACCTAGCAGTTCATACTCCTTTAGACTTCATTGATACAACTCTTTAATTGAGGGACACAATCTAATGCGTTACATCTAGAATCACAAAATGAAAGAGGAGCCTGTTCAGAAGCCCTCCTAATGTCCAGTTAATAAACTGACATGAGGAATTAAGAAGATATTTAAGTATGCAGCACAGAGGGTGACATATTCCAAACAATTGTCTTAATTATTCTTTGGGGTACAGTTAACTATTTAGCCATAGCACCGATCTAGTGGATATTCAACATGTACTCATCATGGTCTCAGAAATATATTTTCTGACTACTAAAAATCTTGTTGATCATATGTACTCATAAAGTATAAAACAGAATTAGCTGAAAAAATAGCTGTCCTAAGCCTTTCTGAAAGTTAAAACTGTCTTTTTCTCCTAGAATATTGATATAATTTCAAATAGCTGTTCTTCGCTATCTGTAATAGAAGAAACATACTGTCAGAAACGTACTCAGAAAGTCTCTCCAGTTTTGGCGAATAAGTATGAGTTGTGCCTTGATGCTACTAATTAAAAAATTAAAGTTGATGCTTTCTATGTTTCTTTTACGGAAGTTAAATTCTGGTTTTGTAGATCAAAACACATGACAAAAACATTCCCTTTTGCAATTGGCTGAGTCATGACTACTTTCAGTTATTGACTCCACCAGGACAGAAGCACTCGCCCTTGACCTCCTGACAATGCCCTAAAACTCACATTTTAAGATCCATAGTTATATTTAGTTCTTGCATTAAATTCTGTTCACCCTGCAGTTGCTATCTTTGCAACCAATTGGTACTGATTGCGATGTTCTCCCCTTTTTGATACAAATGCTAATCATACACTTCTCACTACCTTCATGCAAATCTGGCAAGGACCCTACCACCCAGTTGACTGCAATCCTAGGAAGCGGGAGAAGGGAGCAAGAGGGTTGAGGACTTTTCTTTTCCTTTTCTTCAGTTTAGGAAATGAGAACTGTAAGATGTGCTGGCTCACACACATAGGTTAATGGTCTGACCACCGAATACCTGAGAGTATTCTCAGTATGTCAGCTTTGGGAACTGAAAATTGAATAAGCAGCAATAATGACGTTCCTTTTCACTCCCCTGCTATCTCTTCTTGTCATCACGTATGATAACTTTCAGAAGTCAGTAGCTTTCTACCACTTCTGCTTAAAATGTAAAATGAAGTGTTTACCCTTTGTCCATGACACTGCAAAGGGTAAGAGTGGACCAATTCCCCAAAATAACTTGACAAACCATCACAGAAAACTAGCATTTCCATGGTACAAAACCCATCAGAAATAAAGCCATGGAATTATTTAGCATAAAAAGGTCATTTTCCTTCATTTTAGTGATAAGATTAAAGGACTTCAATGAAGGGAAATCCAGGATTCAGAATACACCTTGTTTTATAACTTGATTCTTTATGGACTCCGCTATGCACCTAAGCATTTCATTTTCATTCATGTTTGCATTCTTTATATTCTCACTCTATTTGATATATCTATTACCTCAAATTCCCTTCATTAACTGTTTTACCTATGTTCTTTCCGTTGTAACACACACGTTCCAGTTATTTATTTATTTATTGTTAATCACAATAGATGGGTTGAAAACTGTGTAACTGGAAAAATTAGAGTAGAGGAATGCTCATTCTAATTTTAGAGCAAATATTTTTATCAACTCAGAAATAAAAATGCTACTTTGGTTTACAGTACTCATGCATACACAGCTACCAGCTAGCTTTTCCATTATGCATAAACAAATTTAAAATCAAATATTCAAAACTGAGGGAAAAAATTAAGAAATTCAAAAAAGCAATATTTAGGGAGTGTACAGAAAGGTGACATCTGAAGCCTATTTAAAAGCTTACTTGGTAACAATGGAATCTCTGCTTTCATTTGAATCTTTAGAGAAACATTTTGTTCATCTTCATGCCTTAAAAAGTTTTCTTGCAACACAAGGCAATACAGCTGCCACCTTGACAGAAGGCAATTAAGTTTTTGCAACTCTGAACAATATCCTCTGCAGTGAAGTACAGCTTCTTTACACCAATAAGTAAACAATACATATTTATTTGCACGCTAAGAGTAAATTTTTAAAAATCAGCAAGAGCTCAGTAAAGAAAGATGCCCAAATTTACTGAGATCAACACAGTACTTCCAAAGACTTAGTAAGAGCAATACTTTGCCCAGAAGTAAATGCCCTGGAAAATAGTGCTTTCTTTTTTTTTTTTTTACCTCACACTATTATATATGGCATATTATAATAGAATCATGAAAGGACTACAAACTGCTGTGCCTGATTGAATATGTAAGCATTTGTAGAGCAGTCTGGGTAAAAAGATGCACAGGCAAATGGGTCAAGGATTGTGGTATAAGGGCCAGAAGAAATTAATCTCTGGTTTTCCATGCAGAGCAAGAATGATCACATCAGCAATATTCTGGCAGAATTTTCTCATGTGTGAATGGTTAGGGAGAAGGGAAGGCAGCAGCCAATTCTTCTTTTACTCTCAGGCAAAAAACTCAGGCACCTCAAGTAATTTATCTGATTTCTGATTTTATCTAGTTGTTTGAAATATTTTGTGACAAATGTTCACAAAGAGGGTGTGACCAACGTGTATCTTTTCTACACTGATTAGATGTCAATACCCAGTAAAGAATTGGACAAATTTTATTAGCAATTCTCTCTCTTGTACCCACCAGTGTCAATGGAAGACCTCTCTCTACAAAAAAAGTCTATTGAACTGCTCATGGATGCACTGCTAAACCACTCTTCTAAAACCCCACTCATTACTATAAGCCATAGAGTTATAATTTTGACAGTTTTAATATGTTAGTTTGCACTTTAAAATACAAATGAAGTTACATACCGATCTGTAACTGGGCATGATCTGCAGATGTATGAGAACTGCGAACCTATAGAAGTGAGAAATGCTACACGCCTACGTGCATTTCTTACCAAGGGTAGAGTGAAATAGGTGAAGAGAACAGGCATAAAATTTTGATGATCAGTCCAAAGAACCAAGATGTGAGTAACTGTGTTACAGTAAACTCTTCTACCCATTCTGTATACTGTCTACATTAATAATACTTCATTTGATGAGTAAATATTCTGTGGTATTCAGCAGATTAATTTGTGATTCAATGCATTAATTTTGGAACTCCACACGTCTTGGAACTTAGTGACAGAACTGGCACTTTGCAGGAAGAAAAAAATCTTGATGAACTGCAGAAAATTCTAAGTTATGCAGTAAAAGTGTATTCTAGCCCATTTTTCATATATTTCTTTGAAAATTAGCATTGTGAAGTGACAATTAATTTTCAGGAGTAGGGCCCTTATTTCTTATGATTCCATCTTCCACAGGTCAAATTTGGAAACACTTCCTTCAATGATGCTTCCTATTTCATGTAATTCATTTCAGCCTTTAGTCCCCAACCTTACTAATCTATTCTTTAATGCCTCTTAATCATTTCTCCCTGCTCTGCTTCTACTGCAGCAGTCAATTGATGCTTTATTGAGCAGTACAGTCTCCCCCACTTTTTCCCATTTTAGCTCCCTGTTCATACTTTGATAGTCAAGCTTCATCAACATTCTTGTATATTTCACCATAAAGCAGTGATTCTGTAAACTAGTCTTCCTCTGATTATTTATCACAGCTGAAGTTTGTTTAGGTTAACATTTCACCACAAACAATGGACATGCAAATCAGGACTTGCCTTCATTTTCTCTATAGCTTAAAAACCAGTCCTAATGCAATAACTATGGTTTTCAAGTTTTTTCATTTCTGTGATGCTGTCAAATATCATCTTCAGAAGACAGATAATTATAAATTAATTTTTATGTGTACTACAGGGAATTATTTTAAAAACTACATTGTGCTTAATGTGCTTATCACTCAGCATACACACTGATGCACGAGACCTGTGCACTGAGTCAAACTGGGCACCATAGAACCAAGAATGAAAATACAACAGGATCTGCAAGATCTTACCATTAAAGGAAATGCAATAAGAAAAGACATCATATGAGAAATTCTAGAGATTGTCTTATGAAAGAAGTTTGGAAAAAAGAAGAGATGGGAAATGTGGCAATGAGCTGAAGTCTATCTCAATTCCCTGAAAAATAAGTTCTACCTATTTTTTAAAATACATTTCCGACAAAGATGCTATTTATTCTCTATTCCTAACAAAATTTGGATCTTGGCAATGGACAGGATATATGCAAATAGAACATGAACCACAATATATTTTTAATATACATTCAAGACTTCAGTCATTTTTTCTTGCTTTTTTTCAATATGCATGTTTTGCAAGTGACAGATAGATTTATTACCAGACTATACGTCTTGCATGTCAATGAGGTCCATAGGCTTAAAAAGCATAGGGGATGCTCCTTCTCTTTTCAGCATCACTTTGTAGGTTTCCTTTTTTTTAAATGGACTTTATGAATTAAAAGGGAGATCTATCCTCTTCTTATTACAGGGATAACGAGCTTCATTTTAGCTCCATTTGAAGCGCAGTTTATTGCCTGAATTTTCTAAATGTGTTAGTGATTTTAAGACAGTATCAAGAAGCTCAAAAACCTGGATGTTTTAATATTACTGAGTGCACAGAGCAACTGTTAGTATCCAAAAACCTACTATTCACTTTTGAAAATCCATACAGTATCTTTTATGTCTGATCTAGATGAAGAACTCTTCAACAGTACATCTCAAATTGCTTTCTGTGTTTGCTCGGCTTTCAGTCTCTGATGTAAGTCAATTATCATTTTGAAAAGGCTGAACTTAAGCCTTTTTTCAAAAAGTCGTTACCATCTAAATACACCTTGTTAAATCGTACTGCTGGCTAGCCAGATAATTAAAATGTCCTGTCATTTTTCTGTACCAAGGCTACTTACATTTTCACACAGGAGGCTCTTATTTTCAGTGCCTGTTGCATAACAGTCACAGGGTTTGCAAACATCGATGGCTGAAAGATCTGCACCTGCTTGTCTATAATGGAAATCCTTGCACAGCTCACAGTTCCTTCCTGCATGAAAGAAAGGTTATGCATTATGGCTTCCAATTCATTAAAATTAGCTGTATAATTCAAAATTAAAGACTCTATTCCTTTGAGAGAATTCTATAATTTTCAGGACGTCCATTTTAATGCACCTTTCATCTCTACCTGCCAATTTAGTGATCCAGAGCATATGAAACAATGAACCTGTTACAAACTATGTTTTACTCCATTAAACTTCCATCTGTTATATAATATCACACTTATATAAAAGCTGTGCCATGCAAGTGCCTATACATTTTTTGGAAAAATTATCGTTGAACCTGAAACTTTTCTGTTTTCCCTTTACTAGAAAAAGCCAAGAAAACTGAAATAGAAGAGAACTGTTAAAAAAAAGAGTATTCAAATATACTACTTAGACAGAATGGAAACATTTTCTCAATAAGCAAGAAACTGACATTAGAGCAAAATTTGACAACATTTTTAATATGTTAGCTGTTAAACTGGTGCAATTAGAAAGATGGTATTCTGGATTTAAAAGCTCTAGCACATGCAATGGAAACAGCTTTGAAACTATATGTTCTAATAATTTATAGAATGTGTTTTGCACAGCAGACTTTATACAAGATTGGATCAAATTTCAGCAGTATTTTCCTTAGCTTCAATATTGACATAGTTGTAATTACTGCATTATCGGGATTGTTTAAAAATACATATACATGAGAATTTATTGGAATGTCAGACATTGAGCATTACTAATTTCAGCTGACATAACACTTAGTCCAAAAGTGACTGTAAAACAAACAGTCCATTCTCTTTTGTGTGACTTACCAGCTGTGTTGTGTTGACAGTTATCACACACTCCACCGCCACCTCTGTAATGCTCCTGAGGAAAAGGGTCCATTGCTAAGTCATAGTGGCAGCTTACTGCATGGCTGTAACATTGACAAGGTTTGCAATTATAGGCATGAACTTGGTCTCCTGGACGAAAAGGCTTGTCGTTGTATAATGGCAAACAGCGATCACACTGCAATCAAAAATAAAAAAAAATAAATTACTATTTATTTCCATTACAAGAACAGTATTATACTCTCTATATTCATATTCTGTTCTATGTGGCTTCCCCCATCTAAATATTAAAAATATTGTTTTTAGGCAAGAGGTGAGAAAGCACATAGGGAAATAACAAAACCATCTTTTCTTTTCCTTTTCCTTTCCGTCTTTTAAAGTTACTTCAACAACAGATTAAAATCAAGAAAGGTGGGCAGAAGAACAAAATTAATTTTAAGTATTTAGATACTCAATACAGGCTAATGTCCTCAGATTTGGATTTAGTTAAACCTCTAACGATGCAAAATGGTGCCTACTGTGTCTGAGGCACAGAAGACATTCACCTAGTGCATCCATTTGGATCATTTTAAACAAATGTCTGCTATTGTGATTTGTAGTATTGTAGTAACTGTAGCTTGTACAGTTACCATTTGATTATGTGAGTGAAAGAAAAAGGCCTCCTATGGCCAAATATGTGATGTTGTACAGAGTATCTGAAATACCAGCACTTCTTAACGTGCATTTATCTCAAGAAATTTTCAAGAAAGAAATTTTAAACAAAAAACATCAATCTCTACACATATTCCACTCTGTCAAGTTATACTTTAAAAATTATACCAGTACTAGGATACAGGGTACATTGTTCAAATAAATACCTAAACAAACTATCTTGTTACTTAATTAGCTTAAATCCAAACCAGTAAAAATATGTTTAAGTAGTTCAGGAGCACCTCAGAGCTTTTTTTTTTTTTGATGAACTTGCAATATTACCTTCTAAGTAGAGCTTTGTGAAGAATATGAAGTTGCAATAATCTTCAGTTTATAATAGACACCACAAAACTTGAAAGGAGAAAATTTATTTGTGCCTACTGGTTCATCAAGAACTAAAACCAAACTGGATTTCTTAAAGATAATAAATGGATAGCATTTTGGACAATTACAGTCTCTTAATGGTGAACAATGCAACCAGGTTTCATGAAACTGGCTCAAAGAACAGTACATGTTGGCACTGGAGAGATATTTGTTCAGAATTATTTTTATTTAACTGGCATTATTAAAAGTCCATTTCCAAAATACTGCTGCCTTGCTGGATCTAAGAAATAAAATATATTGCAATTATAATGTCCAACTTTCAGAAGGATTTTAAATGCTTCAAAGGAAGCTGGTTCTGTAAACTATTTGGGACTTCTTTCTTAAGTTCCAGAAGCGTTCTCATCTTTCTTCATGGCTATTATTCCAAGCATTATTATAATTATTTAGGCCCAATATGCCTACATCACCTATATGCTGATCATTAGGGTAACTTTACTGAAGTTTCTAAACTGTTTCACAACTGATGCTAGAAAAGCATTAACTGTGGGTAAAATGAGAAACTGAATTAGAAAACAAAAGGCTGATAGTCCAAGAAGGGTGGAGCAGTCACAACCCATAACAAGCAATTTGGGAGATAAAATGAAAGCACAAGAATTTATCTGCTGAAATTCAGTTTTAATAAATGAAATTAACAGTAAGGGGTAAGATAACAATAACCACTGTACCTTTTTGCAATCTGCTAAAAACAAGCCAACAAAAATCCACACCGCCACTTCAATGAGAGAAAAAGGAGGTTTCAGGATAAAAATTAGCAGGGCTTCACTTGAGACCTGGCATTCTGACCTTTGTTTATTGGAAGAATTACTGCCTAACTGTGATTAGCCCAGTTTAAGTACACCAAAGGGAATGCCTTGGCCATAACAGTTACACAGCCTAAACTTATTCCTTTCCTTACTCATATCCATCTTTCCTCTCTCAAGTCACTCCCTTTGTTTCTACGTTGAGGACAACCAGCATTACACAGCACCAGCATCATGAGACAGGGTTCATTTGGGCATTGCACTACTTGGGAAGCACAAGAAAGAAACCAGAGCTACCCCACTGATGCAGCTTCCACCTCACAGCATGTTAATGAAGTATGTCCTCTTTGAAAGGAAAAGAGTACAGAATTGCTACCAGCCTGCCAGCCCTGAATTTCCATGGACAGCCATATAGCTGCTGAATGCACTTTTCATTAAATTTCAGATTTAATCTTAGATCATGCATTTTAGACCCATGCTTGCACCTATTGTGAAATGACATACAAGCACTAGAGTAAGACAGAAAAAGATGGGATTTCACTTTTAAAACTCTGAGAAACTTTTTTAAAGCCTTCATTCAAAAGTTGTCAATGACTGTAAAAATACTGCTGTTCTTGTAGTCATCACACCTGTATGCATTAAAATGTTTACTGGACTCCCACCTCATCCTGCTGAGTTTGTCACACCTTCTTTAGTTTAAGAATTGCATTTAATTTCCAATCTTGCTGTGGTAATTTTCATTTTTGATAGCATGACAATGTACATACGGCAATCCTCAGGTCTTCATTTACCAAATGTAAAGCCTGTATTTGCCGTAGTTGTTGGGATTTTCAAAGGTATCAAGAGACTCGGGATTTGATTCTTGGCTACCATGTGTAAAATTGACAGTTAAATTCCCAAAAAAACTTTGACAAATCTGAACAAGGTCTAATGGATTTACAAAGAATGTTAGTTCTTGACAACACAAGCCCTTCTCCATAGATGTAAACTCTACAAACGTGCAGATGTCCTTATTCACAGTTACGTCTAGGCTTCAGAAAAAATGTTAAATATATGGGTTTTCCTATGGTCACTAACAAATATGTCCTCTTGATATACAGTATCTGAGCTGCCCACCTTCTGTGAAAACAGTTTTCTGAGAAAACGTTACATGTCCAGCTCATCTTGATCCAATTCATTAGTCTACAATTATGATTAAAAACTTATTTCCAATAATTAATTCAGGAATTTATTTTACTAAAATTGTTATCTTACCTTCTCAAAATTCCTGAATCCAGCACACTTACGGAAAGATCACCAGGGACTTCAGTCTAAGCCTTTATATGCCAAGTACCTAATTAGTCACTAAGAATACTGAGGACTGTGCCTCTGAAGAAACAGCCAACAAATATTCAAAGAAATGCTTCTGAAGGCAATACTCACAATAAGTCATGATCAACTAGAACATTCTACTCCAACACTTTTAAAATAACACACTGCTTGCCTCTAGGTGGCATCCTTTTTTTTTTTTTTAATGTTATGTTATGTAGAATTTATTCCTTTTTTTCTTTTCCTAACCTGTGTAGGAGTTCCCACCTCACACCTGTCAGTCAAAGTTTAGTTGCAATAACCAGCGTACATACACACTTATAATACGTATATTATACATATGCTTCTATAATATACATATGCCATGGACAGTACATAGATTTAAATATCTGCCAAAGTGATACCAAATCTAGAGTGCCTCGACATTCCAAGGCATTTTGAAATGCTGTCATGTCTTTGAAAAACTCCATTATGTGTATCACCCAACCATATTTATTTATGCTGCTCTGTAAGGGTTGACTACAATAGGATAGTTAATCACATACTAATTTTCCCTTCCTACAAGATCCCAGTCTGTACCCAAATGAACTGTATGTTTTCACTCCATTTAGCTTCATTAGCCAAATAAACATGGCTTCTGGGCAATATCTGTTCCAGTGTAGCTTAGCCCTACTCTGAGGACAGTTGTCTTAATTTGCCCATGGCTTGTCCTCTGCACACTCACTACAGCATTTAACTATCCATCAAGATCACATTTTAGCATAACTTTGACCTACTTGTGTTTCTTGTGAACTCCGCAAAGACCAAAGAGATTTTGAACTCAAAAGCCACATTTTATTAGGAAAAAACCAAAAAACTAGAACGTTCTAAGTGACTCCAAGTGACTAAGGAATACAGAACAGAAATGAAGAGTGTCTTACGGAGTTCCATCATAACACTCCACGTACCTTAAAAGGTTGCAACATAATTTTAGAAACTAACAGAGCCGTAACAGGTGGTTTAGAAATACCATATCCCAAATAGCATTCTAAGAAAAGATACTACCGCTGCTTTGCAATAGCAGAGTAACTGGCAAAGGACCTGACAGGCAAGGAACATAAGAACTACCATTCTGAATGCCAAATTCCAATAATGGGACATAACTGAGATCTTGAGCACCAACACAGACGTTGTCAGGCAGCGTAAGATATATTTCTACCCAACTCCTTTCAGTTATGCTTTTTATATTGAAGTTGTATGAAGGCACACTAAGTCTTAGAAAATCAATGTGTATGCAACCCCACTAATTCTGACAATCAGGCTGGTCAGTAAATTAATTCACATTTAAATTCTCCAGGATTCAAATTCAAAGCTATTTTCAAATCGGACATCCACCCACCTAATTCATTTCAGAATCCAAACCTTTAGCACTTCTTTAAAATAAAAGAAAGGGAGAAGGCGTGTTTTGCTGCTGATGAGTTTGGCATGTGTTCTGTTTTATCAAAGCTCTGACTCGCTCAAGACATTAAATTGTAAGACATCTTGTGCTTATTTTTCTCTTTCTACCTTGTTTATTTGGAATAAGCCTTTGAGTCTTCTGTATCATTACAGAGTGCTGTAGCCACAGCCACTAGGTATTCTAGGGTTAATTTCACTCTTTTGAGGAAGCTATTGCATGGGATATTTTTATTTTTTTAATAATAATTTTAGTGGGTTAAAAGAAAAAAAAAAACCACAACAGATTGGCTAATCATTTTCACACTGGAACAGCCTTTTTAATTTCTGAGAGGTAACAATGAGAACCATAATCCTAGTTGCCACCTGCCTATCTCTTAAGTAAAACTTTAAAAAGTCAGATCAAAATGTATAAAGACTAATGACCACTTCACAGTTCCTTCAGCATGTCATCACCTGTGCAACAAATAATGAAGTATCTGAGACAGCAACAAGTTTTTTCAGTATTTCAGCAATGTTTGGACACAAAGTGTTTTATAAGCCTGGATCTTTGAATTGTGAACTTACACCAGTTTTTCAGGGATGGTTTCAGGAACAAAACTTTCACAGGCATGTCAAAATTTAACTGCAATTTTCAGGCAGGTAGGACTATTGAACTAGGCATCCTTCCATTTGTTGTTTCCTAAAACTCTAGTCAACCATCCGCCTGCTTGATTTCCTTTCTTTTTATGCTGATATAACCAGCTTCCTCCCAGGCCTATCCTCTGGACATACAAATTATGGCACAGATCTTACCAAAAAGTGCATTTTTTGCCTGCTTGATTTTGCAAGCTAGAATTGAGTGACCACTTACTATAGTTAATACTTACAGCTCCTCAGGTAGTATACATCATTAATTCCAAAGTGTAACATGATGATACAGATTGATCTTTAACTAAGCTTTAGACCGATTCTTCTGTAATACGAAAAGCCTTCTTTATCCATTTTTTGATAAATCAACGCCATAAATATGTGCTGTCTGAAAACTGGATAAAACCATTATTTGCTTCGAAAAATCTGAAGACTACTATATTCAGGCAGTCTCTCACTTCCTTTCATACCCTCTCAACAATTTATCAGAGTTGCTTTAATTTTTTTAAACTCTATTTTCTATTATTATTTCCACAATTATTTCGCTATATTTTGCTGTTACCTTTCTATTAGAATCTGTGTGATCTGTTTAAAGGAGGCAGCAAGGTAATGCTGACACTGTTTGATTGTTTTGTTTTCCCATGGGCTGTTTCCAGCTTTTCATGTGACATCATGGAAAGTTTTTGGACATATTATTCTTGTGTCTATATAGGACTCGAGGGAATGGCCACAAATTGTGCCAGGGGAGATTAGATGTCAGGAAAGACTTTTTCTCCCAAAGAGTGGTCAGGCACTGGAATGGCCTGCCCAGGGAGGTTGGTGGAGTCACCGTCCCTGACATCTGGATGAGGTGCTACAAGACATTATTTAGTAGCTTAGTGGGTAGTATTGGTGATAGGAGGACGGTTGGACTAGATGATCTTGTATGTCCTTTCCAACTTTGTGTTTCTATGATTCTATTAGTCTTTGCATCTAAATGATAGCAAAATCTGGACTCCACTCTTGGTGCCTGTTTCCATTTGTAAAAGGTGAAGCTATTTCCTAAAGCAGGACAGAAGGCGTTTACAGCATATTTTAAATTTACAGACAATTTTACATTTAGGAGCTGAAAATATTTTTGCAAAATAAGCTCTGTGAGGATTTATTTGCTCTTCTTTCTTAATCTGAATTTGCAATTCATTCTTAAGCACCGTTTCTTCCTATCATCTCAAATTTCATAAAAACACATTTCTTCATCAAAACTGAACTCCAAAAAAAAAGAAAGATGTTCCATTTGGTATGTCAAATTTCATAACACGCTGATGCAAATAACTACACTAAGATTTCTATTTGTTATGAATTATGCAAATTTTTAGTTTCTGGTGTTGCTTTGCTGCCCACCAGCTATCCAGATGTAAACGCCAGATAAATTCAAGATTGTAATTTTAGTTGTATTAACTGTAAATGTGAAAAGGACATACTCTGCCATATGGTAAGAGCTTGTCAAGGGTACTCTAATTTCTGGTCCGACATATGAAAAAACAAAAGCCTTCTTCTGCCTTCGCAGTTGTGGTGACTTACTACTAGCATGGGACAGAAAGTTCGCTGACAGTCTGATTTCTTCTCAAAAATATATGCTCCCTCCCCACCAAAAGAGTTCACATTTGGAATCTTCCTCCATCAAATGCTTAATTGTATCCAAAATAATAATAATAATAATTTACCCCAAGAAACATAGGTATAAGTCTATAAGATGGTTTCATCAATGTCAATGCCAATCAAAAATCAGGATGGATTTTGGTTTTATCTTAGAAAAAAATCAAAACCTTTAAGCTGTTTGGATTTCATGTAAATCCTTGATAAAATTCAAAGTAGTTAGTGATATACTTGCAAATATCAATTAGATTTTGTTACTGCTTCTGTTTTATTTCATATTTACTAGATACTGACATGGTAATTAAAGAATGAGGAAAATAATTGAACAACATCCTTACTGTACTCTGAAGGAATATGGTTAATTCAAGCATTTCAATTGCAGTTACAATGCATATATGCCAAGTCAAAATGTGACAGTTGCTGGAACAACCCATTAACATTGACAGAAAATATCTGATAAGGCAAATACATCATTAAAATGTATTTGGTTTGTTTTCACAAGGTAGCGTAAGTCTTGCAAGAGTGCTTGGTGAACTTCCAGATCTTATTAAATATTTATAATTAATCCCTACAAAGTAACATTTCACAATGTGTGCTCTAATTAAAGGGACATTGTCAGTTTGAATATTTTTTTCTAATTTGACCCATCTAAAACCTTTAAATTTCTCTTCAAATGCAATTGAGACTGTAGATTCTACACTTCTGCATATAAAACTAGAAAACTTAGCTCCCCTATGAAATTTTACAAAGATCTTTCACATAAGCTCAATATCAAATGTCTCATGTTAATACTTCTTGCTCTGTTCTAGCAAAAACCAACTGATTGGTGGGGGTTTGACATGAGATTAGTCTCCCCTTTGCTAGTGCTGTTCCTGTTCTGTTACCCTTCCTTAATTGTTTGCTAAGTTGTATATGAAAAGCTTCCAAGAAAACCAAAGTTTGCATGAAATAAGTGAGAACTGGTACCATTATTCTAAGCTTTCCTCTACATATTTCTTTAGAAGACCATGACTAACACTAAAATAACCCCATTTTTGTTCTCATAGGGCCAAGCTAGCAGGAAAAATTACAATTTTGCAACTTGTTAAGTTTCAACTGCACACTTACATTTTACAAAATCACTCCTAATTGAGAAATGCTGTTATTAAGAAAAGAATAAAGCAATGATAAAATAGATTTTTTTAATATGGCCTTTTCATTAATTCCATTAAATTTAACTTTAATATCAACTATCTGAAAATATGGAGCTACAAAAAGTAACATTGGGTCTGTTATTTTATTAGAGCAATCATGTTGCTACTACATATAATTTTTAAAGACAACCAAGTGCATTTATGACTGTAAAAAGTAGGGGAAATTGACATTTACAGGCTGTCCTTAAATAAATAAGTTCAAAGCTCAATTTTCAATTTTTTGGAAAGCCACTACCCAAATCGCTGGTTTAGATCAAAACAATTAGTAGGACTCCCAAGAAAATAACTTCCAAACAAATATGTAAGGGCACATCTCTCTATTTTCTTAACTATGCAAAAGTAATTTAAAATCAAGTTCAAAATGTTTTAACTCTTCATATCTTAGACATATTTTGTAAAACAATTGTATTAAAAAATCTTATTGTTAGCTGAAGAATAACTAAAACCCCCAGAAGCACATCTGCTGTGAACATTGAGTCTTCATTACCTTTTCACTCCACAGATCATTTGCTAGTTGCTACAGCAGGGAGAGCCATAATCTTTATTAGACGCTGACAATCTAAATTCAGGTTTGCATCTAATGTTCAAAGTGGCATAATCCTCCAACAAGAAATCAAATCCCTGAACACGGCACTCCTAATGATCTGTGGTGGAATGGCTTTTGGCTGGGGGTGCAGAGTAGGGAGTTTTTTCTTTCCTTATTTAATATAAACGCTGCTACGGAAACTTTCCCTGTAAAAGCTAGGACAACACTAACGCACATACACACACTCTTTCCCAGGGCTAAAATCCCAATTTCAAGGTTGTTCATAGATGATGTAGATAGACAAAGGAGAAACTAACATTATTTCCTTCTGTGAAGCTTTCCTCGATGCATAGGCAGCTATATGGTTCTATAGCTGCATCGCATTTATCAGCATGGCCATGGCAATTACACCTGAAAAAACAATAGGTAGTTAAGTAAAAATCGTAATATCGAAACACATCTGTCCAACAATATATAGCATGATCACAAAGACAGTTTTGTGTATTACATAGTCTGGTTCTTTACTAAGAACAAATAAACGCTATCAAAGAGAATGTTCTTAAGTGCAGTAACCTAAAAAAGACTACTTTAATCAACATATTTTTAAGTATCAACAATTGCTTTCCAAGAAAATGAAAACCCGCATGTAGTAGAGTTACTACTCCCTTATACAATATGTAATGAAAACTATATTTCAGTATACAATACTAATATGTAAAACTTTATTAAATAAATGGCAATTATTCACCAATATTAAGCCTTACAGTGTGGTTATAGCTTTTCAAGAAATCTTAACCATATAAAGAATAATTTTCCAGTTTAACCCATTTTTATCTCAGTTAAAATGTACATTTCTTACTAAAATAAAATCTTTATAGAGTATTAGTTATTATGCCACTCTACCTGAAGAGCTGCTCTTCTGCAGGCATAGCAGAACTTTATGAACTACAGCTGAAATAATTTTACTGTTACACAGTCACTAAGATTGTAGCTATTTTAGTAAAAACACATCTAGAGTCAATAATCAAAATATATTAGTAACTTAGAAAATGTTAAGGTAAGTGAGACCTCTGATGGGGTGCTTTCTCTCAAAATGAGAGCTACCAAAATAATTTCAGGAATAATACTTATTAACAAAAATCTGCACCATATGCTTCTTGGAAACTATTTCATTGCCAAATTTGCATATTATTTACAGGGCATAATTAGTCCTTTCACAAGACAGCACACTTATCATATGCAATAAAGTTGTCAGTCATAGATAATGTAACACTTTTACTGACAGCTGCCCAGTTTTAAAAAGAAAACTACAGCTAAAACAAAGAATGAACTCTGCATTAAGACTGTTAAAATTGCCATGTCTGGAAATTTATAATGAAACTTGGAAGAGCTACTGAAGTAAAGCACAAGCCATGGTTTCAATCATAAGCCTTTGCCTAGAGACATTGGTAATTCCAAGGAAAGGACTGCTTTTGACAGATTTGTGTAATAAGTATAATTAATTTTAAAATAACATGTGAACAAATGTTTTTTAAAAAAACCGCACACCAATCATTTCAAACTTGATGCTCTGCTTCAGACCAAATTCCCTTCTCATTCATAAATGCAAAGGCAGAACAACTTAATTAAATTTTAGGCAGGTCTTCATACACTTTGCAGAGCGATAATAGTCAGGAGGCAGTGATGGGTGGGGGAAGAGTTCCATAACACCTACCTTCCACTGACTGTAACTTCATAAATCCCATAGTATCTATGCCTAAAATTTACCCAAGATTCATTAGTATGATACTGTCCATGGAGATGAATCCTCACTTGTGTAGCTTTTACGAATTCTTGGAGAGACGGAGTATTGTAAAAATCATTGTAACCAGGTCGATGATTTGGTTCCGGGGTAAGAACACTAAAAGTCAGATTACCACGGGAATATGGTGTAAAGCTGTTTAAATAGACAAATGAAAGGAAGACAAATGAAAATCAAAATATCACCTATTTTACAGATTCTATCTCCTAATATCCTTCTTTTTCAGAGAGGGTCTTCAGTTAACTGTACATCATTTTATTTTTTTTGTGGTTTCTGGCTATGGGGGGAAAATTCTTATGGCAGTAGATTCCCAGTCACCAGAATTCAAGCAGGGGAAAAAGAAATGTCCTCTGTATATCCGTTTTTCTCCAAACAGCCATGCTCTTCTCCAGACCCCAAGTTTCCAATTGAAAGTAAACCTCAAAAGGGCAATTTCAAAATACAAATAAATTGTGACTGATACAGTGTCATCTGGTCTAAGTTTTAAATAAGTATAACAGTGTCTTTGAGAAACAAGAACTATGATTGAAATACATGCGGAAATCGTTCAGATAATTAACAAGCCCATATTCTTAATTATATGCCTGCTAAACATAAAATCATAGAATTGCCTAGGTTGGAAGGGACATTTTAGATCATCTAGTCCAACCATCAACCTAACACTGACAAAAAACATCTCTAAACCATATCTCTAAGCATACATAAAAACCACACAAAAAATTAAATTTTGAATTCCAGGGTCACTGGACTGTATTATCTCATTCGATGAGTGAGCAGAGTTAGAAACACACACCACCTTCCAGTGAGTGAAGTGCAAGAGAATTGAATGGAATGCAGCAGGATTGAGAGTAAACCTGTGTTTAAACCCAAGAAGTGGAAGAGCAATCCTGAAAATTCAAGCAAAGGCTAAGTAAACAAGTACAAGTAAACTGCACATTTCCATCATTTATTATTAATATCTCACGTTGATATATTTACTAGGCAGAGTTTAGCTATGAGTAGAACTTGCCTCTACCAGAACTTCCCCTCCGCAGAAAGTTAAATCAAATTTTTTTCTACCATCACATATAGAACTGCAATGGCAGATGAATGGCACCAGTTTCATATGGAAGCACCAGAAAGAAAAGCACAAGTACTGTAAGGCTGATACAGCACCCAGATAAGCAGGTCATCAAGATCTTAGGGCATCTACATGCAGCTTATCAGGAAACCAGGAAAACAAAGCAGATTCTAAAACAAGAGTCAACCAATATTCAGACTAAGCAAAGACTCAAGACTCTGATAGGGGGATAAAGGACATTGAGCAACTCCTAACTTACAGAGGTGATACAGGATGGAGAAACAAAAACCTTAATCACTTTCATCTCCTAAAGGACACAAAAGAGTCAATTCAGTACTAGCATGTGGTCACCAAACCAAGAACCCTCAAACCATGGTAAGGTTTTCAAAGCAAAGGTTAATTGCCTTCCATGTCAATGCAAGGAGTCATGGCTAGGCCACCAGGATACGAGCACAGTGGTTGTCTAAATCCTCGACAGACAATTTGGACATGTCTTGGCACTTAAAAGTATGAGCATATGAGAGAAACCAATTTTGTTTTACAACAAAATCACTTTGTCTTCAAGTGATAAATAAGGTCTCAGCAGTGAGCTCTGCTATACTGCTGGCACAAATTTGGAGCATTGTCCCAACAGTAACTTGTTTTTAAATACACAGAATACCCACCATTTCAAGATATAGTTCTTATCTTTTATACAAAGCTTTCTGTACATCAGTTGCACCCAAAATCATTCATTCCTATAACTTCCTATCATCATTTATGTCATAATCCAAGGGGAGAAACTACTTACAAAACATTTATGGAAACAGTTCATACTTAACTCCTCAGTTCTTTTTAGAAAACATACCAGTATATATTTCTGGGCTGAAAAGGGCATTACACTTCATTTGGGCTATTTATCCAAAAATGTTTGGCTTAGATAAGAGATTTCCCTTCTCCTCTACCCTCTGCTCCAAGGATCAGCAATAAAGCTCAAAGCCCTTTGCTGAAAACTGGTGTAACTCAGACGACCTTATGCTCCTTTCCTCAGAATACTGAACTCCTGAAGAACAAAGATGCTGACACTTCAAAAGTCTTAGGAAGGTAGCAAAAGTGAAACTACAACAAAAAAGCAAAATGCCTACAGCATCCAGTACTGTATTTTCTCAATGATTTCTAGTCAAGTACTAAACAAGCCTAGTACTGACTCGCATCTGAATTCAGACAGATGGTGCATTTGAACATATGTAGTGGTATAGATTCAAAAATATATATATGTACATATGTGCATGTGCATAGGTGTAAAATTATTATATATATATACTATATATTATATATGTTATACGGTGCATTTATGAAATGTATGTTGCATATATTATATATTTTTAAATTTGCATATATAACTGTCTATTAAAAAAGCTCGCAACATATTATTGAAAGGTAATGGTCCCCCTCTCGTGCCACAGTTTTGTTTTGGTTCTTGCTTAAAAAGATTAGAAAGCTTCAAGACACAATTTTCTACCCATTTCTTTTTGTATGGTTAGTAGTAAGGCTGAATGTTTGGCTTTTGTACTTAAGTTTGGCCTCCTTTCTAAGCTTCAAAAGAAGTTGCAGTCTCTGTGATCAGAAGGTGTACTTTCACATCCACTAGATTATGTAAAACAATCTGTTATACCAATATCTTCCCTCCACTCTTCATTTCAATGTGCTGTAATTCCACTGACAACATTCACCCAAAACACAAGCATATAAACTTTCAAAAGTCTAGCTCAAAAACAACAGAGGAATCAACTGTATCACATTCCTCAGTGTCTGAAATCTGATAAAAATGACAGATGACTATTTGGCAATCTTCAATCAAAAGGTCAGATTTGGAATATTTTATATACTCAGCAGTCCATAATAAACAAGTACACCAAATTAAAAGATTCTATTATTGGGACATAGAAATTAAAAGTGTCAGGATGTTACCTATTAAAAGACCTCTATTATGCATATAATACCCATTCATACCTAGGAAGCTGGAGACAGTTGACAGAATCTGGTTTTTCCAGAGATCCATTGTTATCCATTCCAAAAATACTGCAATTTTTAGCAAAATACTGCCAGTCTTCCCAGTTTAGATCATCTCTTTTTTTCCTTTCAATTCTTATTGCTTCAGGGTGTGGGCTAAAGAACTGCAGTATAATATAGAATACCTACAAGAAGATAACAAATTTATAAACTGATATTAATAGCTAAATTGTTAAACCGAGAATATAATCTCTTTTCTTATGTGAAAATGTAGTCTGCTTTACCACTCATAGATGGAAAAAGAACCAACATTTCAGTCCACATATTCCAAATTAAAAACAAATATAACCCTTTGTTGTTAAACAAGCTCTTTGATCTCTCACACGTTATTCCACAACAACTGAACAGTTGCAAGAGAACTCCACTTTTTCTTGAAGACCATTGGAAAATGCAATACAAATCAAGTCCACAAGTTGTTACAGTAGCATAATTTTGGCAAAACTGAAAGGCATAGCTTTGTATTGTCAAATATTTGTTGAGTTGTTTGCCTGATAACAGGCAAATTTTAACATATTTATAAAATTTATTAAAAATTATAAATGCATAAATTTTGAATAATAATAATAATAATGTCCCTATTTTTAGCTTGGAATCTAATCAAATATCCTGTGTTGTATTAAAGACAACTTGACCATTTCTCCTAGCATACTGTTTATGCAGAAAAAGAGTGTGTCAAATCAGTCAAATCTAAGGAACTTCAGAGGCATTTGAACTTAAGTCCTACTTAAGTAGCCAAAACCCATCATTATATTCTTTCGGTTCTCGCCATTAATGACCAAAAAGAATAAAAGATCAGCTAGCAAGAACACATGAAAATTTGGTAAAGCCTCTATTGTGAATGCAGCCCCAATACCGTTATGTCCCTCCTTCCAAGGGATCCGACGCTCTTCAACAACATAGTGAATGGTTAGGTGCAACCTGGCCTCTTCAGGAACCTTGCCTGCTTATTGTATTCTCCTTCCATATTCCTCACAAGGCTAAACTACTATCTCCAGAACATCTACAACACAGAAATCCTATCTAATATGTCACTGTACCCCAGACATGTTAAATTCCACCAGAATATGTAAAACAAGCATCCCAAGTTTTAACGGAAAATTAAAGTTGAAATTTACAAAATTAGAGTTAAAAGATAGCAACCAATTTCTAAATATTGGTTTCTTCACACAGGATATCCACTCTGCTATATGCATTCTAGATCACTGCTTGCTACAACAGCCAAGGCACAACAAAAGACAATGAAAGAACCATTTTTCATTCTGTTGCCTTTTGCATTGTTTCATGCTGATAAAAGAAATTTTTTTTCCTGGTCCTCCTAAACCGTAAGGTTTGAATTTCCTTAAGACTGTAATGAAATGTCTAGAAAAATCTTTTCCTAGTTTTGATTTAATAAAGAGCAAATGTAATCTTCTTGTTACCTGATACTGTCCGTTTTGTAAATCTATTGTGATTGAAACACCATGATCCAAACTTGCAGTATTAGCAAACACAGATGAAATCCAGGTGGTCCCCATGTCATCATCATTGATGTAATACAGAGGATGGGCTTCTGCATCCAACCTCAGCACTCTGTCGTTAGTGGTATCATCTGCACCATTAGGGATGCAGTACCTCTGTATCAATGGGTGTACCCGAGGATGACTTCCAGGACAACGGCACTCAGACTGGGTATGCAGATAAGGAAATTTTCCAGAGAATACTTCCAAAATGTCTCTGTCACAGCATATAAAAAAGTCATTACATACATGATAAAAAAGGACAAGTGCCACTTTGTGCCTCGTGGCTCATAGATTAAACAAAATTCAGCTTACTTTATAGTAGAAGCCCTAAAGGCCCAGTTTCACCTCACATAAATGAGGCAATCAGCTAGGAATCAGGCCACCTAGGGTCCCTACATAATACATGGTAAGCACAAGCACCTTCAGAAGGTGTCCATGAATAAGCACTCCAAAGTTGATTTCATTGCTCCACAGATACACACAGAGACAAGAGAAATGAACTCCTTGTTGGGGTGTATAAAGCTAGGTAGGATGAATCCAACCCTAGATGCAAGGATTTTTCTCCCTTACTCTTAACATTTTATTATGGCATCATATCCAACTCCAATCAGTGATTTTCACACTAATCTCGGGCATACCATAGCATTGGCATACTGCCTGTATCCACAGAGGAGCTGAATGCTTGCACTCAAAATCCTCCAAAAAGACCAGTTTGAGCAATATCGTATTGCACCTTAGAAAACCTAGATAGATATATTTTTACTTTTAACTAATTTTAATAAAAATGCCCACTTTTTTAGCTGCCCTGATCTGTGATCATTCTAGTTGCTTCTTACAGCCTTTGCCAAAGCCATTGGGTCACTTAGCTCCCTCTGACACAGGCAACCGAAATAGATACGTGAATAGGTAGCCAGGCAAGCGGATATAGATATGAACAACGTGGGCAGGTTACCTAAACCTTTATCTGCTCACCACTGGTGCAGAAGAAGGATTTTGTGAACCTAGAATACTGAACTTTAAAATAAATAGAAAATTTTTAAAAAAATCCTACTTTTCCCATTTTCCTACTTTATCTGAAAGAACAAATTTTTATATATCTAAAAAAATAAATACTCGTTAGCTGTCACTACAGATTCCGCAGTACCCATGGTTACAGATCGTTTTAGATAACTATAGACTTAAATTAACTGATATACAGGCAAGACTTTCCTTTGCAGTTTATCCCACATAAACATTTTGGACCAAATTATCTGTGGATATAAAAACTACATCTACAAAGACATCATTAGGTCACAACACTTTGTAAATACCTTATCTTCCAATTTTTAAACTTCATTTGTTTGACTGACTTAAATTTTAGTTCAAAGGATTTGACAAGCATTGCTCTGAAAGAATACAATCAATAGGATTTTCGTATAACTTGGAATTCAGATTCATATTAATACTTTAAATTCACAGGAGCTCAGTATATCGTAGTGTCCTGCAGACAGCTAAGCTCCCAGGAAACTGCTCCACTTCTTATTGAAAGACTATCATTAAGCAGCCTTAAGGCCAGCAGTCACAAGTGTCATTGCGTGTAGCCTACCCAGAAGCACCACACAGACAAATAGGACCTGACTGCTTCTGGCCAGCTTGAATTGACTAGATTAATCCAGCATGAGCTGGATAACAAAGGTAACATTTTTTTGTAATGCACTAGGAAGGGAGGCTGGAGGGCAACAGAAATTGGAGTGGCAACCATAATTTGGCCTCAGGAATGGAGAAAGCCAAAGCTATTGCCTTGAGCTATGAGGGCTGAGCTAGCAAAATCGTTACCATCTTACGGTGACAATCTAATATATAAAACAGTTAAGACAATAGCACCTTGGGATATAGGTATGTGCATGGGGTGGGGAGAGTATCAAGAACACATGGATGTCTGATACCATGGGTAAACTGAAATCAAGCCAAGCTCAGAGACACAAAGCCAGCACTCTGACCTGCTGGAGTGCCTGCGTACTAGATCACTGGTATTTGAGTCGTATAAACTGGACCAGCTCAATATACTCCTTTCCTCACTCTACAGTTTACATGGAGCTCTGGGAAATCCTCATCCAGCAGGACTAAGTTTATCATAATCGTGGTGAGTTGATAACACCTAGACAGTTTACAAGCACTGAAATCTAGCAACTGGATCTACTCTCTGCAAGAACAGTTACTAAGTCAGGTTGTAACTGGGACAACGATAATGTGGAAAGAACACATTTATTACAGTGTTGAGTTTCACTACAAATATTCTATGTATACTACTACATATTCTATATACTTTTAAGCAACAGTTCAAAAGCAAAACACATTAAGTTGTTGAATTTATTATAACTCAAGACTTTTTAGATTAAGTCATCTTTGGAAGGAGGTTCCTACGTCATCATAAGCAATCATCCAGAGGAGACATCTAAAAAGCACTACACTTTAGCATATTGTTATCTATTGCTTCTTCTCACCACACTCTTCTTTTTTTACAAAAATAAAATGTTCTTTACCTGTTTGCAAGTGCCACTGGATAAAATCGAAAATCTTGCATTCTTCCAACAAATTGCTCTAAACCTACGAAAATATACTATAAGTAATCTACTGAGCAGAAGGCAGCTTTGCACTGCCTGAGAGCATCTTTAAATCAGCACTGAGAGATCTCTCTTGCACAATTACCCCTCCTGAATGAAACCATCTTGGAACTGGACAAAACTACACAGGGCAGTGACTTATTTTTTTGATAAAAAAGAATGATTTATAATAACTTTATAAGAACATTTTGTACCTATCTCTTTTCTGATTAGAGAGGTGGCACAAGGATCGGCTCATTAGACAGAAGTAATGAGCCAGTCCATGTGCCACCTCTAATTAGAGAAGAGATACAGTAGGTACAACTGTACCTATCAATTTATACAATAAAGATAAAAAGCATTTTAAAATATTCTTTTCTTTTAAACATTTGTTAGTTATCCAGTGTTCAAAATCACAACAAAATACATTTCCAAATAGAAGCTTTAAGAAATGGGGCACAGAATGACTTCCCAAGAGCAGAATAAAGTTAAGTGACATACAGTTATATTTAGAAGTTAACTTCAAATTGTGCATGTTCCTGAAGAGCAATAGTCAGAGCAATAGTCAGTGTTCTTACATCTGCAGAGCCAAGAATTTGTGAAAAGCAACAAAACATCCCCCAGCTGTTCTGCAATGATCATGTCATGCTGTAGTACATAAAAAATTCAAGATGTAGATGAAGAGTAATGGTATTGGGCATTACTGGAGGCTGAGGGATTTTCATTCTGCTAGTGGTTTACATGAGTATTGACAGAACTGAAGAACACAAACAGCCAGAAATCTTCAACTCTATTCCTTACTCTGGAGAGGAGTATAGTCTAGTGGCCATGCACAATCCCTTTCTGAAACAGTTTCACATAATTACTTGTAAAAACTATCCTTGCAAATTAATGCAATATGTCACTTTACATAACTACGTTTTGGATAGTGAAAGAAAACCTACTTATATGCAGTAACACATAGAATAAATTATGATCCTACAGGATCATCCCAAACATCTATCTTTTCAGTTAATCTTTCAAAAAAGTTAGGTGTGCAACAGGAATTTTCTCCTGCAGGAAGATATTGCCTCCCAATATACAGATAACTTAAAATGACTCACACACGTTCTTTAACCATATTATACGCATCTTATTTCAAATAGCCCAGTGCATTCCACTTAAATACTACAAGATTTACCTGTGAAGCTTTGTCCAATTTGCAGTGTACCATCAGCATCTGCAAGTGTTCCCACAAGAATTCTTGAATCAAAGGGTGTGTTGTCATCTTCCCAGCCATTCAAGAAGAAACTAATTCTGCTGTGATGCACCTATAGAATCAATTTAAGGGGGCAAACACGTGTTTCATTATGCAATCACTTTGATTTTCTCTGTGTTTTTTTTTTCTCTCACTAAATAACTGTTCTTATTTACTTCAATCTACTTGCTGTGTGTCTTTATTTTCTGTACTTACTGAAAGTTGTTACCTCTTTTCTGTCGATCCATTAGCAATTCAGTTAATAAGATAATCACTCAGATGCATGGATTATAAAATTTCCACAGTGGTTAAATCAAAGAAGAAACTACAGTACAGTGATCTGGCAGGGAGGGGGGCGAGAGGAAAAGGAGAAGGGTCTGTTTCACAAAGTATAAGGCTGGTTACAGCTACATCACCACTTCAGGCCATGGGCACATGTTATAGCTGTCAGAGCTCTTCTCATACACATCAGCTCATACAGGCCCCAAGGGGCTATCTACTATGCTCAGGATAACCAAACACAGCACATTTCAGCCAGGCCTCTAACACCCCTCCAAAATGCCTCCCAAACCCCAGCATGTTCCTTTCTACAAGGGCTGAAAGGAATGGTGTAGGAACTGCCTACATCTGCTTTACACCCAGTGGGTAAGTCCCTTACATGAAGGGAACCCTTGGCTAGGAATATGCACTCAGCCAGCACTCCAGGGTACTGCTTTCTGCAAGAGTTCCCTTCCTTGCCAATTCATTTTAAATTTGAGCTAACGTTCATAGAAATACTTATGGCATTCTCTGAGCTCCACAAAGCCACAAGATACTGCGCTTTTATAAAGTACTTTTGTTGCATTAAAAATCCTCATGTTTAGCTTACATAAAATTAGAAAATGTTTAATAATATGGAAGTGCTTTTCCACCTTTCTTTTTATGAAATTCAATACCCATTTAAAAAAACACAAGCACATAGAAAATAAAAACCTGGAGGCATCGTGGCTATAACCAGCTTCCCATTAATGAAAGTAATTATAGAAACTGAGTTCAACTTGTTCAAAACTTTTGAACACTGTTGAATTGTTTACTGACTAATCTAAGTCTCACTTATTTCAGAAAGTGTTTTATTTGCAAAACTGAAATTACTTGATTTTTAGCAGTAATTAGCTCATACAAGGCTTATTTCACACAAGAGATTGGTAGCCTTCAGATTTTGAAACATTGTTTAGTTGTTGCCTGTTTACAGAATATTATTTTCATTTTGCAGATATAGTTGCCTGGTAAACCATGTCTACAGAGGCCAAATAAAACTAGAGTACTTTAGGCTGTCTTAATATCCATGCTAATCAAAACAAACCTGGCATAATTGCTTCGATAAAAATAATATACATTGGACTACAAACAGAAGGTTTACAAGACAGAATAATCTGTGGCATATATTGGTTTGAAAAATGCAATGTAAGCACTCACAATGCTACTCTACCAATAAAGTCTTTCAAATTTCAGACCAAGATAATCAGACACAATTAGCTACAAATCTAAGCTCAGATGATCAGCATCAGTGCCCTGGGCAACATGAATCTATCAGTATTTTAAGAAAGAAAATATGAAATAAGATGGAGGGATTGGTTTGTTTGGTTTTTTCATTTAGAGTTCACACAAAATTGTACAGATTAATTTTTCTCCTTAAACTGCACTTTCAAGCATATACATGCATGCTGAGCTTCATTGCATTTTCAGATTCATTCAATATTTCCCAAATTTAGACAGGAATTTTTATTGCCCTTCCACTGATGGAAATTTGAAGGCTATTATCATAATTACTAAGCCTTGAGATTTGTTGAAAAAGTTATTGCATATGAGTTTCACCGCTCAAAATACATCTCTCCATTTTAAATTATCTTTTGTGTTGACACATCAATGACCTAAATACAATAGTTTTTTATTTAATTTTAATTCAAAGCCCTCTAAACATCTGATGCCCTATTTGCAAGAGCCTAACTATATGTGTATATGGTGGTTACACTGCAGTTTTTTTCTGCATCACATTTTTTACAGCCTGTTACTGTCATTTGGTGTTTGACTGTTATCATCATAAAAGATACAGGCTTTTCTACTTTGTTATTTGTAGCATTATCTCATGTTTTACAACATCTTTGCACAACATGCCCGCACATGAAATATAACTAGTGAAAAGTTCTCAGTGGTATTAATGCATAAAAAAGAATGTGGTTCCATCTCTACTGTCTTTACCCAGCCAAAAGCTGATGAACAGCCAATTTTCCTTTATCACATTAGCACAGCCATGAGGGAAACACATTTGTTCTAGTCAGCTACACTAAAGATACTATTACCAATCTAACATATACATGTTTTATATCAGCAGTATTCTCAGAGTATGAAGGAGCCAACAATATATTAACACTAGCATGACAGTTTATTTAAGAAAAGAAAATTGTCTCTGTAGAGGGACAGAAGTTAGAAATGTATGGCTAAAGCTCAGTGTCACTGGTCTAATAAAGGTAATAATTCTTAAGCTTTCTTTATAGCAGGTAACACTCCTGTGGCAGCTCTGTCATATCATTCAAATAAAAATGTTGTCTTTTACAAGTTTAAGAGTACTTTTATTTTCAGTCAGATATGAAGCATGTTGCTGCTTTCCTGTTTTCACTGTAAAACACTATAAGTGGAATTCAAAAAAGGGTGCACTCACCCCCATCAGCTGTTTGCAAACTTACTGTCTCAGCTGCAGCTTCTGCAGGACCCGATTCTGCCTCCTCCAGTGGTAAGCAGAGTGCTCACCTTCATGCAGCCCCTACTAAAACCAGTGGGACTATTTATGACTTAAGAGTGACAGAATTGGACCCTAAATGACCAGGTATTTTTACTTGTTGAAAATAGGTGACTAACGACAATTTTAAATCTCCCCCCGCCCCCCACCCCCTCCAATCTCGTTGTATTAAATAGGATTTAGAATAGTTGGGTTTAATATAGCACATCCCCAAGGTAGCCCTAAGCACTTTACAATGCTGAATTGGATATCAGTAGTGCAGTGACTGTGTAAGGCAAAGGCAGCAGTCATTATGCATTTGGCAGTAGCTCAATGTAATGATCCCCCTGCTGGTTATTAAAGGGGGTATGAATATCTGACATGGGAGGAAAATGTAGGAGGGAAACCATGTGTGGTATAAAAAAATCCCAGCGGCTCTCCACTGTGGGAGGAGAGGAATGTCTCAAAGTTTGGTGTCAGTTTACACTAAGCTAAATAAGAAGGAAGGCTGGTACCGAATCTGCTGTTTGATGTAGTTATTTAAGGTCTCCTGACCGTTAGCATTAAATTGCATACAATACCACTGCAATAAAAGATGAATTTCGCTCCTGACTAGGACAATAAGATTATTCCCCTGTTGTCTTTATTTATAACGTTCTATAGGAATTTGCCCCAAGAGAGTAACAGGAGATAGGTAGGACAGGCTGGCCTCATGGCTGTTTAGAGTACAGGACCAGAAGCCTAGGACATCAGTGTTCTAATCCCAGCTCTGAATCTCTCCCTCCCGCGCTTCCCCATCTGTCAAATACTTAGCAAATCACCTCACAGGGAGGTGGCAAGGATTAGTTACTAAGATAAATTCACTCTGCAACCACATTAGCCTCTGCCAATGCAGAGCCTAATACCAATTCCAGGCAATGGAAAATCCATTTGATGGTGAACTGAGATGGTGAAAGATATCCACAATCTTTCCTCTAATAGCATTCTTGTTATGATCCAGAAGAGTTTCAAAGATAAGACGTGCTGGGCCAATGAGTTGATAGGCAAGTTCCTTCAGTGCATCCTGAACGAAGCTCTTATGGTCCTCTGTCACAAGCAAATTGCCCACCAGGGCCAGAAATACCAAATCCAACCACTACCTATCTAGGAAAAAATTACTACCTATGAACCAGTGTAGTGTAGAATGAAGGAGGACACACTGAAGGATAAGCTACTGCTTATGAGATAGGGGCAGAAAAGATATTACAACTGTATTTTCCCATCTGTGCTACTCAGAAGACATAAAAATGAAATTCAACATTAATTTTGTCATTTGGTTTGGATCAGCCAGAGCTGTCATGTAAACAAAAGCCAGTATTTTCATATATTAACTGCTAACAGAAACTGTATTGCATCAATCCACGTGGCAAATAAGAAGCATCACAACCAAACACTCTACTTCAGAGCAGTTGATTTGCTAAGAAAGAAAGACTTAACTGTAGCAAAAGGCAGAAACAGGGGAGCATATAGGAGCATAGTAAGCACTTATGATACCGCTCCTGGATACTTTTTGAACCTCAAACTATTTCATCAACCACTCATGGTTTCCATATATTTAGTAACTTTCCACAGATTTCTCTTGTGTGAATTTGGGTAGCTGCTCCTTGACACAAAAACTTAAGGTTCCCAATGCCATACGCTGCATAGACTGATTCAAGAAAGTGATGACGTTTTCCTTTCTCTCTTTTTTTTTTTTACGCCTTGAACTGAAGTGCTATCTACAGGGATAATGTACGATAGTATAACAAATATATAAATAAACAGTATAACAGGTATAATAAAAATATTTAGCACTTCAATAAAAATTATCTGTATCATTTTCAAAAAAAGCCTAATATTCCTCTTCATTAACACAGAGGCAGAAGACATTTAGGGTATCAAGTAAAGGAACAGTTATATTGATTTCCATTTTGTGAGCTACAATGGCATTTTCCAAGCTGAAACCAATTCAAGGGAGTTCTGAGACCCCAATCTACAAAGTTTTGGCTTTCAGATAACACACTCATATATTACATAGCAACACATGCGTGATATCTGGCACATTTAAGCAACATACGCTTTTTCTTCACACATTAATTATCCTGTCATCAAAATGTCCTGTTACATATATATAAAGGCGACTGAGACAACTTTCGTTTCCTCCATGTAGAATTGAATTGTATCATTTCAACAAAATAAAATAAGAAAGCTAATTCTTCCTCGGTGGATGCTATGATCTTTTTGCATCAGTAAGATACTTCCCACATACTTCGTGCAAAATTATCTCAAATAAGATTAGAAGAAGAAACATGGAAAAGAATCCTTTTTGTTCCATTAAAAACTAGTAAAGAATACACAAATATATCATAGCAGAGCTCAAGATCACTAACCAGAGATCAAAACTCCATTGCACCAAATGACCATGACCAACAAATGCAGTAGTTCCCCAAATGTTTTAGAATTTAAAATTATTATATGTTTCAAATACATACCAGTTTTTTAATAAATACAATCTTTCCCTCTAGGTTATTTTTCATATCCCAATATTTAATGACATAGGAAATACATAATAAAAATATAATGCAAATACTAAAATATTACAGATAAATTAAGGGGAGTTATTTCAACACAACATGAATCTCTTCTACTAGTTAGATCTTTTCACTCTTATTCATCATAGCTTCTACTAACCATAAAATGCAACTTAATCTTAAAATTTCTTTTCATCATCCATTGTTCTAATAACTAGATTACAGTGTCTGGCAAGACAGATGAAGAAACCAGATGGATTTCTTCCCAGATTTGCAGGCTATAAATGAGGATTTCCACAATAGAGAGAATTCTGGCACCACAAGTGAAAGAAAAAAATCTTTTCCAATCATTCAAGCCAAATAATACCAACCCTGGCCTATTTAGTTACCCAGCCAATTTAGCGATGGCAAACACTTCAACTGTAACTTCAGCTCTTAAGTCTATTTATACCATCAAAGAAAGTCTCAGATGGCAGGGGCAGGAATGAGCAACACATATGAAACAGGGACCAAAAATTCATCTTCAGGTAAATATCAGGAAATGGAATACATTCCAAAACATATAATGGACACACGGCACTGTTTTCAAACAAGATGAAAAGCAGCAGGTCAGTAATTTTTGATATGTACCAGACACTGATTCTTCTAAATATCAGGTATCCGCAAGCTAAAAATTTAAAAAAAAAAAAAAAAAAAGAAAAAAGAAAGAAAAAGAAAACACATTCAAGCTAGGTTTTAAGTTACAGATCCACATTTAGCTATCTGCAAATGCAAACTAAATTTAAAAGTTAAATAATAACTAAAACATAAAGCCTGTTTCTCAAATATGAGAAAATAACTATGTTCTCCTCCAAACAACTGAACAGAAAATAAACTGCAAAAAAACTCAAAGTAGTCCGTATTAGTTCATTCTTTAAATAAAATCTAATTAAACAGCAAGAAGTTTCTCAGAAATAGAAATAATAGAAATAACTATTATAAAGAAGGTGATACACAACATGAAGAATTTTAAAGTGCTTTATCAAGAGCAATTAAGTAGCTATACAAATTTACCTGAAAGGCATAAAAAGATGTTCCATTTATTTTCTAGATCAGCAAACTGGCAGAAATGACCCCTTCCCTTAGTTGCTATAACAGCTAAAGCAACTCCAGAATCAATAAAGGTACACAGGTTTTACAGAGATGTAAATGAAAGCAGAAGTTAGCATAAATGATTTGCTTAATCATTCAGAAATAACGAGGAATCAGAGATTATGAGAAATCAGGAGAAGTTGCGACTCACCTAGCTCAAAAATTACTGCACAATGTACCATTACATTTGCTTACCATCACTTAATTTGGCATAGTTCTTATAAAAGATGCTACCTAAACATAGCTTGCAACCTGCTAAAATTACTAAGATTCAGGAAAAAAAAAATCCTTTTTTTTCTTCTGAACGTATTGCAGATTTGTTGCATCGGGAACTTTTCCAATAAGCTCAGTCTATAGAAACAGACAGTATATTAACACATTTTCTCCCAAGGTGAGAAAACAGATTAAGGTTATGACCAAAATGACAGGCCTGTGGCTTCCTTGAATACTTTAATAGAGTCAACAAATCAACAGTGGTCACTGATGACAACAGATGAGGGAAGACAATAGATGGAAGGAGGGGAATTAGTGATCCTGCTATAATAGTCTAATCAGAAACTTGAGCACAAAAATCTTTGTCACCTTCAACCTGTCTAAATATGCTCTTTTTGTCTGCTCATATAAAGATATACAGCATATTCTACCACTGGGGGACATGTGGGTTCACATTTCTAATCTGCGAAAGCAGGTGTGGAACAGAAGTATAACAGTTAGTGAAAGATGTAGTGAAGAGTTTTTGCATATGAAAGAGATGAGATGCACGCAGGTATGCATTTCAGTATTTTCTTGCATAATTGCAAATCTTGCTGAAGCTGCAGTTACAAAAGCTTTCACACAGCCTTTGAAAGTGAATTTCTGTAAAAGAGAAAGGTCAGTGATACGAATTTAAGCAACACAATGCGGACGAATGGAATTTTGGTGAAAAAACCAGGATGAAACCACTAGCATGAATCCAAGTGGACTTTCAGCTGTGATTTAAGCAGAGCTAGGAACCCAAACTCACAATGCTGCATTTCATATATTTTTCAAAAATCTAGCTATGTGCCCCTAAATTTATGCATCAGAAACTGTAGACAACTTTCTGCCACAATTCAACACCTTCCTTCACTGAATAAATTGCAGAATTTACACATCTTGAACATCCACCTCAAAGGTTCCTTTCCTACTCCCAGTTCTGCCTTATGCCTCTTATTTTGCTTTATTCTACTGATTTTTATTTCTCCTTTTTTAATCTAGTACATTCATATTTAGGTGGGTTTTTTTAAACACAAAAAAAAAATTTAGTGAATACATGTGGGAGAAGATTCCATGCCCCCAAGGAATAGTTTTTCTCAAACATTAATACAAACAAGGAACAAAACTGGTTTATCCTAAAATTCCTCTACTCTCTCAAGCCTTCCAACAATCTCTCTGTCAGTCACCTTATGACTGCTTCAGAAAATGAAGAAGTGTGGTAGTTTCCACAGCTTAACCTCTGAAGATGGATCAGGATTCCACACCACACTCAACTACCTCCTACTCCACACATATTACTCACCAGCACTGGTGCACAGCTTGCTTGCACACTCCTATATTGTTTATCTCTCCTTACAACATACCACATGCATCCTAACCCCAATTTAAAACCTTAGCTGAATGGATAATTCAGGAATAAGCACTACCATATATTTTTGTAGTGTATATTTGTACATTTTAACAGTGATGACATTATTGCTAGGCATGTTTAGGCAGATATTTTACATACATCAAAACCCCCTGTGCTCTTTTTTGTAATTATTATTTTATTTTGTTTCTTCCCCTCTCAGACAAAGCTTACAACCCTAAGATAAAAAGAGTTCACTTCTAGTCTTTTCCTCTTTGTATTTTAACTTTTTTATTTGGAATGAGAATTGAGACAATACAGAGGGAACTTGGCAGATCTAAAGCTTGGCAAGTGGTAATGAATTTATGTAGAAAACACATGAGAACAAGAATATGTCAGGAGGAATTTGTCTGGGATCTTGTTCTCAAACAGACCAAAAAACAGTGCTAATAACCATGCTAATAGGAACAGGGGGATGAGGGGAGGGAGAGGTGTGGAAATTAAAGAATAATATCCTTCAGGACAAGCCAGCTCAGATAATTTAGCTGCAAAATACTTGACAGACAAATGGCACCTTCTGTAGCTGGAAAAGGACTTCCTGATGAGTTTGCCAGTGAGCTTGGTGCTGCTTCAGCTAGAACCCTCTCTCAGTTTCAAATGCATTTCTCTTTCTTACCAAGCACGGGAGAAACAGAGTACTACCTTATACAGCCATTACAGTTACTTAAAATCTTCAATGCTGTTTTTAGATTGTTTGCCTGTTATCTTACAGCAAATGCAAAAGATATATAATAACATTTATTTTCCTGATATTATTAAGTGAATTTATTCACATTTCTAAATTCCTTAGTTTCCATATTCAAATCCTATACTACACTCACACGACAAAAAAGTTTTTAAGCGATAAGAACTCAGCACCTCTGAGCAAACCCAAATGTACTACCCACCCCTCTGTATTTCAAGCCTTTGAAGCAACTTGGCTTCAAGCTTTAAGGAAAAGAACATAAGAAGATAGAGACAAGCTGCAACTCTGGCATCTATGTAGCTTTTAATGTGATGCTTTTCACACATCTTAGGTTCTCAGGCAAAAGAGCATTTTACGGGAAGAAAACGAAGATGGCTTGAGCCATTGCAACTATTGGCTTAAGTAACAGCATGGTCAGGGGCTTTATTATGATGATTTTAGAAAAGAAAGCACTTATCTTATGATTCATGGTTAGCGGAGATTGCTTTACTTACAACTGTTCTGCCATTTTTAGAAGGAAGCCACACCAACTTAACTCCAGGCTGAGATACATAGCCAAAAATACAAAGTCAATTCTGCCCTCTCACCAGAACATGTCAGTCTAACCAAAATATGCAACTAAAAGTGCTTTAATTTATGAAGTATTTTATTTTTTGTTCAGTCACATCAGAATTCAAGGATGCTGCTTTCCTATTCTTCACTGCGAAAAGTAAGTAAAAACTCCAAAATCTCCCTTTTATAGCCTCCTTCAGCTCTATAGGAAAATCACCTTCACCCTTTAAAAACAGGAATTGAAGCTGTGGAGTGAGTGGAAATGTGCTACGCCAAGCTATTTGGCATTAAATCACTGAATTTTTCTTCAAACTCAGGATGCTGCTTTAAGATGACTAGGCGCCTGCAGAGTTTCATCCTTCTTCAGTATGCTTCAAAATTATTTTCAATATACATAAGTTCACTGTAAGCAGAATCAATTAACCAAATCAGTGAACTAAACTATTTTAACACAGACTATTTTAGGACAGTGACAATAAAAGACCTGGGAAGATGCCTGTCTTTATAAAATTCATAGGGGATTTGCATACATATAGTATTTGATTACCCTGTGCACACTCCTGTTCCAGAATCTAGAGGTTTTTAGCTTTCTATAATAGAGTAAGAACGCCTGTGTTGAACACATTTTCCTGCGGGACAGCAAACTGGAAGAATGCTGGCTAAACATTCCAAAAGGAATAATACTTTTTCATCCATGGATTTATCCTGTATTTTCTTTTCTTTCTTTTACTCTTGTTGTTAGACTTTGACAGACATTTTTCCAGGAGTTCCTGATAAAAAAAAAAAATATCTGCTATTAGATGGTTTTTGAAATTATAACTGCCTAAATGGGAAAAAAACACCATTTTTTAAATACTGAAATTGACTCATCACAACATTCTGTCCAGAGATAACAAGTAGACTGACTAGTACTTCAGCTGTGAATTTATTTAAATGTAGACATACACATGCAGTATTAGGAAGGCAAAAACAGGACATGAAATAAACATAAGGCATCAGCTCTAAGCTCACTGTCAAGAGTATACCAAGGCTTCTAACCACAGAGTTCAGCTGAAGGTAACTATCTGTCAAATGTAATCTGTGCAAGTGAATATGCTTAAGCTGGTGCTATGAATCAACCAAAATTGCTTTGGTTTTATTGACATTCAATTGCCAGAAGTTGCAGCTCATCCAGTCCAATAGACATCTGACAACACCAAGAGTGTTTCAGTGACAGAAAGCTTTAAATATAGATGCAACTATCATCACAATACATATGGAACTAAACTTTATGATCCCTCATATCATCCTCAGAAACTGGTCGTCAGCTGCGTGCCATAAGACCACATGGTCATCCTCTCTTCCTATTGCAAATTTCTGCACTTAACTAATCACTGCTACATCAAAAAAAAAAAAAAAAAAA
>VXBJ01004247.1:72044-117736 GCA_013400055.1 Nycticryphes semicollaris
TATTAAATAACAATTTTGTTCCAAAAAATATGTTTATAAATGATGTTTTATGTACTGTAACTATACATGACATAAAGATGTCACTGGATGTCACTGGCCACTAGAAGTTTGATTCACATTTATTAATTATCCTGAAAAAATTATGGTATGCTTAGGAAGAAGCCTGAAAGTTATTNAAAAGAAAAAAGGTAAATCATTCTTAACATAGTGCTTCCATTATTAAAAGTACAATTTAATTGTCTGCCACATATTTTTGTATAAGGAAACACACTGCTTATAAAACAGATTGTAACTGGATGGATTTAAAATCTCATCTGAAACTCTCCAGATAAATCAGACATAGCTTCTGCAAACCATTCAATATTGCTTCCTCCCAGCATTGGTCATACAAAGGCTTAATTCTTTTCCTGCTATAGATGATATAGAGTCTGGGCAGACTTCAGTGTGATTTGAAATTGAAAAAACATTTGCAATTTCTATAAGTGTAGTCAAGATAGTATTAGCAAAGCATGTATTTTTGGCATTCTCTGATGTTGGCCCAGATGCAAATCCTTACCTTGTGTTACTAGGCAGCTATTAGACTGTAAATTTAAACTGCAAATATGCAAGAACTTACCTGAACTCATATTCAGGCAAGAAAGGAAATACCTAAAGAGACTGTATAAGCAAAGAGAAGATAGAGGCATCTAGAAAATACCCTAGTTTCCCAAGGAGCTGATGTTTTAATAACAAAGAGCTTACAAATCAACATGAAGTTGACATCCTAGTAGCCATGGACCAGGAGAAGAAAAGGCAGGCACTACAGCAGGACTTCTGGAGGCAGCACATCAAGTTACTAAAAGCAAAGAACCCCAAGGCTGCAAGTTCAGCAGCAGTATCTGAATGGCCTGCAACTGCTGCAGATTAAATGGTGAACCAGTTGCCAAGACAGCTATGCTCATTGTTTCTGTGAACAGTTCTATGATAAACACTCAAATACATTATATGGATTGAGATACATGTTTCATTTCTGCTGTGTTGGGAGCACAGCACCAACCATATTGACAGACTGCATCCTCCTAAATATTTTCAACACACAATTGCAATTAATAGACAAGAAGCTCCTCTCCCTTCTTAGGGCTGACAATGTACTTCTAATAGATAGTAAGTGATGACTTCAAATAGGAGATCAAAGTGATTTGTTAAATTAAATTGCTTCCTTGGTTTCTCATGTCCTTGCAGAACTTAAGGAATATACAGTTTACAACACCTTGTATTTAGTAATACATACACAGAGAGTATAGAGTAAATGTTTTCCTCCCTGCTTTTAAGTCTCAGGCTCTTTGCTTTTAATATAAATTTTGAAGTATTCAAAAACTTGTGCAGAAAATAAAAGGATTTCACAAATTGGAAAGGACAAGTTTTCTCTTGATAGTCAAACAGTTATGATGTAAAGCGGTCTCATTAAATCATAAGTACTTTAACCTTTTCTTGAAAGAACTGCAAGATTTAAAGATTTATAAAGAAATTTTGCCTAAACTAGGAAATGACTCATATTTGACATGTATTGAAATGATAATGCTGATTTCAATAGGCACTCTAAGAGCATTTTCCTCCCAGGAGAGTAATTCAGTCATGGTTACCTCTCTGCATTTAGATTTTAAAGTTACTTTCTAAAGCTTTTAATGTGCTATAGTCTGCCAAAACATGGCAGAGTTACATAGATATGATCAGGCAAAATAAAGGCTAGTAAAAAGATTATTTTTATAATTGCAGACACTAAGTATGAAACAAATACATCAATCTGACATGTTCTCAAAGAATCTCCTGTTTCAGCAGCCTTGGCTGTATCTGAAAATTCCTGTTTAAATTCCACTCTTAATTGCTTAAATAAATTCTGAAATATCAAAGGGAAAGAGATAGACACTTAACAGTGAATCTGAAAAAGAAAATACAAAATGGAGCTGTTGTTACTTTCACAAATGTGTTATTGGTATCACTATGCAGAGATCATAAAGTACACAACTGGCCTTAATTATGCATTGCTATGCTTTCAAATTTTTTAATTCTTTAAAAGCTATTTTTTTAAAAACACCAGTTTTCCTGAGGTTTCACTTCAGTGCATATCAGATGCTTTTAAGTTAAGGCTATATATCCTTTGCTTCGCTATGTACCTTCAATCAGAGCTTTTGCTAATACATATGTAAAAAGCTACTGTGATAAATTTCATTAAACCAAGAACAAACCCAGAGACTCTAAAACTTTCAGAAGCCTGACGAAGTTGATCCTCACCAACTGAAATCAAGTACAATTGTGACAGTAACTTCAAGGAAACAGGATCCACAAGTTATGGCCTTAAAAAAAGAAACCAAAAAAAAAAACCCAACAACAAACCAAACTGTTTGAAATTGCAAACCAAAAAGATATGTTCATTTACAAATCATAATCAGAGAAAAACAACTCATTAATTGGGGAGCAGTAAAAAAGTGATCTAAATTCACTTTTGTTGCAAATCCACTGCAACTTACTTTAGCAGAACTTTTCAAGGATGGCTTTTCCCTAAAGTTTTTTGGGTATAAAGCACAAAGAAACAGATAGCCAATAGCTCTGTCAGCAATATCACCATCCAGAGGGACCTGGACAGGCTTGAGAGGTGGGCTAGTGCAAACCACATGAAGTTCAACCAAGCCAAGTGCAGGGTTATGCACCTGGGACGTGGCAATCCCAGGCACAAATACAGGGTGGGCGGAGAATGGTTGGAGAACAGCCCTGAGGAGAAGGACTTGGGAGTACTCATGGATAAGAAGCTCAACATCAGCCAGCAACATGCACTGGAGGTGATTCTACCCCTCTACTCTGCTCTCGTGAGACCCTGCCTGGAGTACTGTGTCCTGCTTTGGAGTCCTTATCATAGAAAGGACATGGACCTGTTGGAATGGATCCATTAGAGGGCCAGGAAGATGATCAGAGGGGTGGAGCACCTCTCCTATGAGGACAGACTAAGACAGCTGGGGTTCTTCAGCCTAGAGAAGGCTCTGGGGAGACTATAGCAGCCTTCCAACATCGAAAGGGAGCCTACAGGAGAGCTGGAGAGGGACTCTTTGTCAGAAAGTGTAGTGATAGGACAAGGGGTAATGGTTTTAATTTGAAAGCGGGGAGATTTAGATTAGATACCAGGAAGAAATTCTTTACTGTGAGGGTGGTGAGGCACTGGAACAGGTTGCCCAGAGAAGCTGTAGATGCCCCATCCCTGGACGTGTTTAAGGCCTGGCTGGATGGGGCATTGAGCAACCTGGTATGCCCATGGCAGGGGTCTTGGAACCTGATGATCTTTAGGCTCCCTTCCAACTCTAACCATTCTATACTTCTATGATTCAATATACCACATATTAAAGCTGCATAAACTATTAAAAAGTACGAATTTACTCTTAGACTGATGACATCCAAGTTCCAGTAGCTTTTTCAACAGCCCATTCCAAGACTATTAGTGACTCATGTCCAACATCATGCTGGCAGTAGTTGTAATATTGCAGGGAAAGGGGAAAGAAAATATCCCACAGTCCATCTACAGAATAATCAATTGGTATGAATTCCCATCTTTTCCTGTTGGATGCACTTCACGATATTACCCTTTTAATGAAAGTTACTGAATATAAATTAAAATAAAACCATTTTCTTATCCCCACAATTCAGAATGCTTTTTCAGAAACTCTGCTGCAATAGAACAGACTCAGTTTCCAACTTAAATAGTTTCTTTTTCTGCCTGGTTTTTACACTCCAACATATTTAGAGAAGAAAACTTCATGATTTCCTACTCTTCATTACAGTTCATTCCTAAAAGAAACTTCTCCAAATCATCTTCTGTAAGACTTTCATGGAGCCTTTCAATGTCATCAAAGGCTTAGTAGCTCTATACTGAATTATAGTACTTAAACATGAATGATGGAAATTGTACCAAACATTTTGCACAAAAACCTCACTAGAGTCTGGAGCAGCAGAAATAATGCTTTTCTCTCACTAATAGGAATGCCCTTCCTTATGTTTCCCCAACATATGCCTTTTTGGTAGCCATATCATGCTGGTAAGTCATCATGGCTACCTGTGACAAATACTACAGCAATTTTCTAACGATTAACTACTTCACAAAAGATTTTATAAGGGATTTCAAGTTCATTACATGGCATTTTTTAAAACCAAATAGTTTTCATGCTGGTTAACCTAGAGCTTTTTGTCATGCCATTGCTCCTGTATCTTGCTGTTCCTCATCCTGATGATGGCTCTCCACATTACGTTACTAGCTAGTATTATCAGTACAGTCAGTAATGAAAATGTAACTCAAGGCTGGTCCAAAGACTAATTCTCAAGAAATTCAATTGCTTTTTTGCCTCTGTCATCCCCCAGCCCTGGGATTACAAGCAAATTCCTTTAAGCAGTACCTATTGCCAACCCTCCCCATGTGCATTCCCTTTGATCCCACAACTTCTCATGGCTTGTCACGTCACTGCTAAACTGAACTCCAGATAGGGGAAACCTGACACATTTATTTTGCCTGAAAATCAGTTTTCTCATCAAAAAAACCTAAGAGGTTAGACAGTGATGAGCTATCTTTAGTAAATCCACACTGCATTTTATCCCCTTTTTCATTTAGCTTCACATCTTTATCTATTCCTTCAAAGATCTTTCCTAAATCCTCATATGCCACTGTGTCAAGGCAAATAGGTCTGCATGGCTAGGATGCCTTTTACTTCCTCTGGCTGCCATGGAGTTAACTTTCTTCACAGCACCCTGTATGGTGCTGTGTTCAGAATCTGTGGGTAAGACAGCATTGATACCACATTAATATTTTGGCTATTGCTGAATAGTGCTTGAATAGTGGCAAACCTTTCTTTTCACACTCTGCCCCACCATTCCACCTCAGTGGTAAACTAGGGTTGGGCCAAGAAGTTGGGAGGAGACACAGCTGGGACAGCTGACCCAAACTGACCGAAGGATCATACAGACCATACCATATAACCTCATGCTTAGCAATGAAAACGGGGGTAGGAGGAAGACTTTGGAGAGACAGGGGTTTACTTCCAAGGTGGCTGCTGCTTGGAGACTGGCTGGGCAGTGGTCTGCTTGTGGGAGGTGGCGAGTCTCCTGATTCTACCTCTTTATAATAATTTCTGTTTTCACACATTCCTTTCTGTTATCCAGCTTGCTTCTGCTATGTGACTGTTATCATTATTCTTAGTGAAAACAGAAGCAAAGTACATATTTAGTTTGGGGAACTTACTCAAATCATACTTAATCTCAAGCACACCTCCACTGTACACAGGTCCTGCCTTCTTACACAAAAAAAATCTTAAGAACTTTTTACCATTTAACAGTTATTCCAAAGTCTAATTCAGTTTGGCATCTTTGCAGTTATTTCTATTCCTGTGTAGCATTCGCTGTGAATTTGCTTCCCCATTCTCCGGTGCCTGCAGACTCTGCCATCTCTAACTGCAAAGGTGCTTATTCACTCAGATAAGCCTGGGAACTACAGCTCCATTTTTTCATTGTAAAGGCCAGAGATTCTTCTTAATTCCATTATTTTTATTTTTAATAATCTCCAAGATTTATTTCCATTCAATCTTTTGGCTCCACAGTTCATCTCATTTTATTAAAGTAGTCCCATCTGTTCCCTTTGAAACCCACAAGTGTACCTCTAGAACCGCAGAGCTGTTCATTCTACTATATTGTCTGAATCTAGTTATGAATACTCAACATTATTTTTGAGAATCACATCTCTAATAATGCCCTCATCACTTAACAAAGCTTGTATCCAGACTTTCTGATTCAGCAACTAGTTGATGAAGAAACCTTTACTGCAGAATATACAAAACATTTGGGCCCTGCTTGTTAGTAGAGCTTTAATTTCCAAGCTGTAAACTAGAGAATAAGTCTCTGCAACAACACAGTTCTTAGTAGCAGTTCTCTCTAATGGATTACAAATCTAAATCCAAACCTGAGGATATAAATTCCTAGATTACCTCAGTAGAATTCATTTACTAGTCTTCTCTTCCCATAGAATTATTTTATTCCAAGGAAGTTATTTTCAACCTGTGCTGTTCTTCCTTCTTTCTTTCCCTCTTATCATTTAATTACTATTTGGTGCTATTCCACCACTTGGTTTTCATTTCTACCATTCCTGAATAGGCATGTGCTCCTATACTTGAATTCCAAACTCATCTGCCATCCATATTACTGTTCTCTCTAAACCTCAGTTTCACATCTGCAATCAGTACTTCACACTAATCTGTCACTGTGTGCGTTGCCTAGCATTTATGCACAAATATTTCAGGTTTTTCTACTGACCACAGGAACTCCTCTTTTTGCAGGCTCCCAGCTCCTACTGACTGCTTGGCTTCAGAGACTTTTACCCAAATCAGTCTTACATTAGGTATACCTGTCTTCAGGGATGGACTGGGACCCTAATTCCTTGGCAGTCTCTCTCATGACCAGCTACATCACACACACACTCTTCACAAACTGCAACCAACTTGCTAATAAACAAATATAAAAATTCACCAATCTGTCGTAAACACTTCCCAAAATAGAATCCCACGGTTTCTCTTAGCTGTTATTCCTGTCACCAAGCTGACATGCAAAACCTTGTGCCTCAAGTTAAAAAAAATATTTAAAAATATTTCCTAACAATAAAAAAGAGCTGTTACCACATACCTCTTCAGTTACCAGCAGTATCTAATTTATAGTACCTAAAAATTGTAAAAGTATATACTTTTTTTAAAAAAGAATCTGAATAGCTTGTGTGAACTGTTTCATGCACAGAGATTATAATTTCTTCATGTAAAATTTTCTTTAGCATAGCAGCATCATGTCCCAACCCTCTCTGTTTTAGATTTACAGATAAGGTTTTTAGAGTTCCTACAACTCCAAATGTGGCAATGCTGTTATTTTCTTTTTTTTTTTTTGTTACACTTTTTCCACATATACAAGTTCTGTTACATGCATGAAAATATCTATTCCACATCTTCAACTGTCTTTTCAGGAACAGTACTTAGTTGACTCATAAAGAACGTTCACAAACATTATTTTCTTTTAGTGATAAAGCATATCAGGAAAGCTGTTGAACAGATCTGAATTATTATTTTTTTACATCAGGACAAGTCACCCAGCTCTGGATAGATCCCAAAGAAAAAGAATGCCAAACAATGTTCCGAATTCGCAAAGTACCTGAAAAGGTGCTGAATCTATTGTTAGTTTAATTAAACTTACTAGCTTGTGGCTAAACATCACAGCCACGTACATGACATCCCACATCCAACAACATTTTCCTTGTTGTTTCTGTAGGAGGTAGCAACTACATCAATGACATCTTACCTACTTCAAATTCAGCATGGCTGTAGGACAGCTGCAAACTTTCCTAATTTAAAAGCCACACAGCTCAGACTTATTTTCTACCTTTGCTGGAAAATAAAGTTTATACCTGTAACAGTGACACAGAACTGAGATTTCTAATCCTTAACAGGTATTGCCAAGTCCTGCATCCCAGGTGGACAAGAAGGCCACAGCATCCTGGCTTGCATCAGGAATAGCGTGGCCAGCAGGAGTAGGGAAGTGATGGTGCCTCTGTACTCAGCACTGGTGAGGCCTCACCTCAAGTACTGTGTTCAGTTCTGGGCTTCTCATTAGAAGAAGGACACTGAAGTGCTGGAGTGTGTCCAGAGCTTGTGAGGGGTCTAGAGAACAAGTTATATGAGGAGAGGCTGAGGGAACTGGGCATGTTTAGTTTGGAGAAGAAGAGGCTGAGAGGAGACCTTATTGCCCTCTACAACTACCTGAAAGGAGGCTGTAGGGAGGTGGGTGCTGTCCTCTTCTCCAAAGTGAATAATGATAAGACCAGAGGAAATGGTCTGAAGTTGCACCAAGGGAGGTTTAGATTAGATATTAGCAAGAATTACTTTACTGGAAGAGTGGTTAGGCACTGGAACAGCCTGCCCAGGGAGGTGGTTGAGTCACCTTCCCTGAAGATATTTAAGAAACAAGTAGCTGTGGCACTTCAGGGCATGCTCCAGTGGCCGAGATTGTAGGGGTTATTTGTGTGTGTATGGTTGGACTTGGTGATCTCAGAGGTCCTTTCCAACCAGGATGATTTTGTGATTCATCTCAAGACAGCAGGGAAGTCTACACCGTCTGACTTATTTGGAAAAGCTCAAAGTAGTAGTAGGCCACTACTGATTGGGCTCGGCTCCCTCTTACTGCCTCTAGGCCAGGCAGCTCACCTACAGCCCACAGAACGATGTCTCCTCCATGCTGCAGTGCCCATACCTACTGCACAGGCACAGAAGGCTGGTTAGGCAGAGAAGTCAAAAGACATAGTTTTGGTCATGTAAGATCACGTGATTTGTACTTCCAGGTGTAAACTCCAGGCTCTTCCACTGCCTTTAATTAAAATTATTAATGGTTATGAATCTACATAGCTTTGTCTTCAGAAGGCTTTTTCATCAGCTTAAGGAAGCACCTATAATGAAGTACATATCATCATGATATATAAATATATATTATCATCAACTACTACTATTGTCTGAACACACAGATACTTCCAAATGAATGTTGCTTTTGCATATTTTTGTATGGTCTTTCTCCCCTTTTCCTCTTCAATTTATTTCTCCATTTATAGAAAAAATGCTTTTGGACAGCTGCTAAAAGAAAAAAAAATAACAAACTTTGCCTAAAATTTCATAGCCAGACTTAATGCTAAATAGATCATGCTGCAGCCGTTGTCATCTTTAAGGGAAAGTTGAGTACCACAAATCACAGAATGTCTGGTTCTACCCTGAGCTCAGAGACTTGGAAAATGGATTAAGCCTCCAGTCTCTTTAAGGGTCTAGAAGCTACACTTCTTTACTCCTGCTATGCATTGAAGCACTTTCCCCAAAGAAACAAAGGGCCAAATCCTACAGAATGCTTGAGGGTTCTTTGCAGTACAATTTAAGCTACACGTATTTAAATCCAGCCCTTTCACTCTTCATTTCGCTATCCCAGACTTTAGCAATCGCGGAGCCTAGTACAAAATGTGGCTGACAGCAGCAGCCGTAATATAGCACCCTTAGAGTGTTTGAAGTGTAAAGTTCATTAGTTCTGTCTTAAGGTCACTCTTTTAATCCAACAGCCAAAATCTTATTCACACTACCATACTGTTATCCTGGAAAAAAGAAAACTGCAAAAAAAAAAAAATCAAGACGTCAGCTTAGATACTTCTTACAAGTGACAAGATCAGCACTAAAAATCTAAATCACAGTCAATACCTTTTAGCAAGTTTCAAGAAAGCAGCAAAACTACTCTTGATTGTGCTGGAAACCAAATGAAATTTAATAGAACGGATAAAGGAAATGAAGGAAGAAGATAAACATTTCAATACCTGATAATTGTCTTTTACAATTATTAGTTGAACTTGGCTTACAAATAGAATTTACTAGAGTGTCTGTTGGGAATTACAAGACATGCAAAGAACTGAATTTTAATTTATTCTGTGTTTGTTTACTGATTTTTGTACATACCATTTAAATTTTAACAAACTCAATTTTGCTTTACCCTCAGTGGATATTTGTACACTTATTAAAAAGATGTCAACAGAAGACTCTTAGAACACAAATACTGTGTTTTAACAATTCTGAATCATATTTTTTAAATTAAGAGGTAATAACTCTGTAACTTACTAGCTTGATTGCACCTGCACAATCGTATACATGTTTACTTATGCGCACTGTAAGAAGTTTTTAAAATTAAATAGGACATACCTCTAAGGTAAGTACATTAGCATGTATAGATGAGGATGGCATTCTCTTTATTAGGAATTAATCTGAGAGACCCTAGACTTATTGATAACATTAGCAATAAGTAGCTTTTCTTCACACCAGATACTTGTTTTCCTAAGGGTGAGAATTTTCATTCTGTTCACTCAGAACGAGCAGAGCATTTCTTTCCAGTGCAAAACTAGCCACCGCCTCAAAATGAGCTCCCAAATTAAGATCCTTACCCACAAAACTCAAGAGTTATCATTTACATCCCTCAGTTTACCCTTTTATATTTGTGAGTTATACCATTCTCAAACTAATGCTGTATTTCAACAAATATTAAATGTTTTTTTTATTTTACTCACCTGCACACTAAGATGAATCCATTTCTTCACAAGAATTCTCCCCAGTGTCATTACTTTTATTGGTGGCTGCAAACCATTTACTGTGCGATAATAAAACATGGTCTCTTTCTCAGAGATTGTGAGTTTGAACACAGTCTGCCCATCAATAGCCTTTTCTATCACACACCTTTGGAAATAACCAAGAAAAACAACATAAGGTCAGAGGCACACACTTATACACATTCTTGCCAAGGTGTTATCCTGTAAAGTGATGCTAACCAGAATGCATTAAAATACACGTTATAAATACAGCTCTTGAGAAGATGCTCAGTGACAGTTAAAGTCACAAGAAGTGCTAAGTGTAAAAGAACTTTAACAAAGGTATTCTCTGTCTTAATCTGCAATTTTTTATTTTTTTTTTTTTAATTTAGTGCATGCAATCCCAGTTCACTCGAGGGTGGAAGGAGTCCACTGTGCCTCCTCTCTTCAGGGTTCCATGACAGCAACCACAGTGGCTGGCCAGCACTGTGCAGCTCTCTGCTGCGCTTTTCATACAAAGCTGGGCAACACAGTGCATCCTGTGGAGGCACTTACCTTTTTTGTAGTCTAACAAGGCAAAGGTAATATAACCACAAAAAGCAGTGTAAATGACATGTTGTGGAAATAACTCTTCCATCTTTCCCCCACCTTCCCCTATACTCTCCCTTTGATAAAGCCTTTTTCAACCTAAGAGAACCAGAGCAAGGCAAGAAGGCTCTCCAGCCACTTGTTAGGGTTTTTCCCCCCACAAAGATTTAACTTCAATATCAAATCCAATACAGACATATAAGGTACAAAGAATACCATTCATAGCAACACATATTGCATATCTAGCTGCTGAAATATTTTTGCCACTCCAATCACCATGATGCCAAGGGTCCTGAGAAAGCTATGTGTACTTGTGAAACACCTATGTATTTTATTAAGGTAATCATCAGCTCAACAAAAATCATAAAGATCTGCTCTCCCATTTCAGCTGCTTGAGAAATCCAGTCCCCAGTTTACTGACCCCCGAAGACAAATATTTTAACAATTACACCAGGCTAAATTAGTGCACTACGTCACAAGAGAGAAGCATATAAAATTAATATAAGACCAGGATTTACTTAGATGTATTTCAGGAAAAAAAAAAAAAACAAAAACAAAACAACAAACCACCCACCTTATCTACTGATAAGCATCTTCACTTAATATGTATTTATAAAAGAAAAGTATCAGACCAGCTGTTCTTTGATACTGCCATTGTGCACTAATTCGCCTTTAAATCCAAGAAGAAAATTAATTCATCAACCGTTACCATTTTAGCCTCCTGGAATGTTGTCAATAAAACAATTTGCAAAATGTGGACTTTGTTTTCCAAACCTTACTAAAAACATGTTTCTTAATATATTGTCGACTGATCTTTTGAATATTTTGTTTGCTTGTAAACATGCTAGTTCTGCTAGATAATAAATGTGAAGGAAGGCTCAGCTAAGTAGCAAAATATTTAGGAACTGGATTTACTGAGATCCTGGATAAACAATAATTGGATAATCCAGCTTTTTGTTTATTTTTGTTATCTAAAACAAACATCCCCACATTGTTTTTATCCCCAAAGGTGTCATGACTTTAAGAAAGGAAGTGACCTTGATGTACATCACTTTGAAAACTGGAAAGAACAAATGTGAATTGTGACTCACTGCTGAAAGAGAAAAATCAAAAGGCAGAAAACAGAGGAGGGACATATGAATACCACTGTTCTTTATATAGTTTCCAGCTTCTGGTAACCTGCAGTCCCACAGAGCCAGTTCCTGACTATAAAATTCTCTATGGAGGGACTGAAGGGAGAAAAAGCAAAGAACACAGATCTGCTTGGTCAGCTTGCAAAGAGAAAAATATTCTCTAGAATCTAACATGGCTGCACTGTTATCCCCTCACATTTACTGGAGCGCTTGCAAGTGGGAACATCTGCATGGGTTCAAAAATCAGACATATGGTATTTTAAGGCAACTTTCCCTCTCAGTCCAGTTCCTGAATGAATACAAAGTAATAGGATATTATTTTAGTCCTTTAGATAAATACAGTTTAAAAAAATACATCTATTGCCCACTTCACAATCAGGCCATTTCCCCTGACCTTTTTGCATGTAAAAGGCCCCAGGTCATTTCTCTCCCACCAACAACTTCCTCTGGTCATCCAACTTCCAGTTAGCCCAGTTGATTGATATACACTGCCTTTACCGATTACTCATATGCTAAGGTTCTACTCATTCTTATCCTATTCCATTGCAAAGTGCTGTCATATATACTGTTTCCTACGTTGTGCCAAGGCTTACAGGCTGCACAGGCTTACTGAAAGCATTTCTATTAACTGATGAGTACATGCAGTAAGAAAGGAAACGTGGGGAAAGAAAAAAGATACCAGAGACAAGAGCTTTGGTCATTGATTCCCCTACTGCCTAAAGAGAAAGTAAATTTAAAGACTGGAGTACAAAATGTAACTGTTTTCTCACTATTCTCTTGCTTTTCTTCAAGATTTCCGACACACGGTGACTTAAAAGCATACCTACAAATATCTATACCATAAATATTAGAAGAACATTAGGGATTAAAACAAAGATGTAACATGGCCTGACTTTCCTCTCTCTTTGTATGAAAGCATATTCTTTCCCAGATTCACATAAGAAAACTTGGTATATGCATGACATTTATGAAGAAAATCCTCAGGGTCTTTGATTAGTCACATATATTTGCTCCCCCAGAATATCACAATTTTTAAAGGGACTTCATACTTAGGATCCTTGCCTCAGTTTCCTTTACTTCAGCCAGCACGGTAACTTCTAGCAGAAAAATCCTGCTATCCTCTTACATGGGTATGGGCCTAACGGAGAAACATCACAATCTTTCCAATGAGGCACTGGGATGCTGTACAGCAACACTCCCACCTTCTTTCCTAAACACTCTCTAGCAGCCAGACCATTTAACATTCAGCACAAAGAAACACATTAGTATGGCATGTCCAAAAACCATGGGTCTACTGTACTTGATGTAAGAGGCACATGTGAGATGTACTTTGTCACTAAACAAATTATCCAGTTAAATTTTCAATTATTCTACTGGTAAAATGAGTGACTGGTTCTAGATCATCTTCCTGGTGTTTTGGTGGCAGCAAAAAAACTGTTAGAATAAATCCCAGTTCCATGGAGTCCCTCCACTGTGATAATGGGGTTTAAAAGGTATCACAAATGACATCTAACAGGGACAATTCCCCAACAGGGACTGCAAAATGTAGGACATCTGGTAAGTCAATCTCCTTCTGCAAACCTGAAGGACTCACTAAACCAATACAATAAAAGTAAAAATACCTCAGTTTGCTGTTAAACTATTTCTCTTTTGTAGGACGCCTTCTGAGTCAAGCTTCTGTGGCTATTCAGGTGCAATCACTGTTTTTACCACAACTGGAGGTCTGTATTCTTTTTACATAGAAAGGAAAATTATAATACTTCTGTGAACAGTGGGGCAAAAAAATAGTCTGGACAAGGGCCTATCATCCTGTCCACTGGAATAACTGTTGTCCAACTTCAGTTTTCAGGAGTGGGCTCTAGAATTGTCATTTCTCCATATTGAGTAGCAGCAATCTCACAAGGCAGAAAAATGAAATTATCTATTACAAAAACTGAGTGAAAACATTTAGATTTTAAAGTGATCTATAAAACCCACTGAACAGGAATATGTACATTGTGTAGTTATTAACACAGTAACAATGGGAGGCTAATGTTTTACACTAGTCCATGGATAATCAGACATCGGTGGAGCCTGGTTTCTGCGCAGCACTTAATCATTTGAAACTAAGGACATACATTTAATTGTTTTAGGCTCCATGCAAGCAAAAGCCTATTCCATTGACAAGAGAGTTTCATGGATCTCACTCAACGTATCAGTGCAACAGCTTGCTTGGAAATTAGCAGGAAGTTCCTGCTTCAACTTAGGCATATGCTTTACTGAAGACAAGTTCAATATGCCCGCGTGTAGGTGGACATGAACTCATGGCATAGGACAACCCTGGGAGTGGAGTCTCTGGCATTCAAGTTTCAAACATTCTATAGAAAATGCTGTCTATAAAAGACACTAGGCCAAAACTCCAGAGACATCTTTACACTGAGTTGGTTTAACTTAAGATCAAACTAAAGTCACATTTGCTCAGATCTCATTTATTTCCCTTCCATAACCACAAATTGTACATGTAGGTTGATTATGTTTTTAAAAGTAATTATCCTTGCATAAATCAGATTATAATTTTACATATATTATTATTTTAGACATTTCTGTTGTTTCTGATGATTTTCACACCCCTAGACAACTTGCTATATCACAGCGGCATACAAAATAAGTATCAAGAATGTTACAACTGAACAGATCGTAATTTTCATTCTAAGAATAAGTTACGAGTACAAATACAAAAACATTTGTGAGAGAGGATCTTACTATACTTTTTGTGTGCTTCACTTTAATGAGGATCTGCACAACCAGGGTACAAAAGAGTAGGAGGCTCTGCCCTTTGTGACAGATGAAGGGAGCTTTTTTTTTTTTTTAAACAGGATTTGCGATGGCTTTTTCAAAAAGCAATTTTTTCATTATAGTAAGGGTCCAGTCAAGCTGAAGGGCCACATATAATGACAATATTTGCCTAAAAATGTTACATGTTAGCAAATAAGAGAGGGAGCATGCTTAGCCATGTCTATTTCTTGAACAAATAACTACACTTCACTAGCAGTTTGACTAATGGCATCTTTTGCTTGTTTGTTCTTAGGAACTAAACTTGTGTTGGGGCATTCCTAAAATTCTAGTTAATTCTTTTTCCATCATGAAAGCAGCAACAGCACAAACCCCTGACAACACATTTTTTCTAGCAGCTTTTAGAAGAAGTAATGTAAATTAGAAACACAAATTCAGATTTTTCAGAAAAGAAACGAACATTGTGTATGAATAGTTCCCACTAAAAGCAACTGGACTATCATCCAAGTTAACACCACCGAAACTGTACCTACCTGTCCTGACACTTGCAAAGACCCCAACCTACATACAGCTTTAAAACGTCACAGTTTCTCACCATACCTTTTTAAAATTTTAAATGGCTTGCTAATAATGACCATGACTACAACGATCAATTTTTCTAAGAGCACCAGGAAAGTAAACACCTTCAATACTACTTACATTACACCTTCTTGCTCAGGTTTCAACCATACAGTTAACGTAAATGAAGCTGCAAGCCTCAGGGAACGGGGAGTAGAAAAGCAATCCTTGTGATTATGAAAAATAAAACTGGAAGCGTTGCCGAAGGACCCTGGACGCAAGTCCCTTTTGTCCTCTGTGATACAGGTACCGAGGCCTTCTGAAAGAAGCAGTTTGTAGGAAGAAGGTGATGACCTGTATGGACATTCCTGAACACAAAACCTCTGGGTGCAGGACATAATACTTTCAACAGCTACTGAACTATGACAAAAAGTACTTCGGTCTGGCAGCCCACAGGTGGCTTTAGTTGGCACAATAGACACATTCTTGAAAGCTCCCACATTTTCAAGCCTAGGGAAATGTCCCTGAGAGCTGACCAACACAAAGGAGTCATAATAAGTTAAGATTAATGTTTCAATAGCATGAAACAAGAAACGACACCTCAAGGAAAGAGCCCAGCAATTCATGTTTACAAAAAAGCTCCTCCTGATTAAAGCATCCGTAAATAAATAATGATGTCCATGTCAGTAGCAATGTCCTCAGGTGGTACACTTTAAGAGTTTATGTAGCATTTCATCTTCAACACACTTGTGCAAAGACCCAGTTGCAGGGGACATCTACATCTTCTGGCCAGTGAAACGCACATGGGTGACAGCTGGTATCTGCAAACCACAGAAAACAGACACGGTTCACAGGAAGAACGTGCCCTTTCACACCAACAGAGGTGATGCCCTGCTAGTGATTTTAGAGGTTTGAATTCCCCTTCTGAATTTCCACCAGCAGGCCCACCTGCCCCCTTCCCTGACTGCAGCCAAGACATCTCTCTAAGTAAGAGCAAGGGGACTAGGCCAGCTCAAGCCCACACACGCGCACAGCCCAGCTGAGTTTATCCCAGATCTGTCACATCACGCAAGGCTGAAGCTCAGGTTTACATTTGAAGGTAATGAGCACAGAACACGCTCTCAAAACGGGCCACTTCAGCATCCAAACCTCTTTCCTAAGGCTTTCAAGCTAGTTGGTCGAATCTCACATTTACGATCCCCCAGCCCTTACCTCTCAGTGTCACGCCAACACCAGGGAGCTGACGGGTGCTGTCCTCACTACACTATGTCAGGGTACACCGAGGGGCACCCCCCTGCTCCCGAGGCCCGCCGGCCGCGGCCTGAGCCCCTCCGGCCACCTACCTACCGTCCCCTCAAGTTGACGACCCTCTTCATACCCTACCCCCCTCCCCGCCGCCCACCTCACGCCACTCCTTTCAGCGCTCGGCAAAGCCGATTAGAACCACGCTCCCCATCTGTCCCGTGTGGGTATTTCTCACAGCCAACCCGCCTGCGCTGGGGCTCACCGGCAGGCCGGGCAGGGCCGGCAGCAAACCGCGGGACGGCAGCCGGTAAATAAGTTGATTTACCGTTATTTACTCTGCCCGGCAGCGGAGCGAGGAGAGAGGCGCGGCGCCCGGCGGCTCCCCAAGGCAACGCCACCCGCCGTCGCCCGGCAACGCCGCGGCCTCCTCCCCGTCCCCGCCGCGGCCCGGCCCGCCCCGTTTTAAAGCGGCAGCGGCGGTGAGAGGTGCACGGCTCCTCCCGTTCTCNGGCCCCGGCCTTTCTCAGGCCCGCCGAGTTCAGGTCGCCTTTTCTGAGGAGTGCGAGGCCTTCTACAGGGCGCACCTGTGGAGGTCTGCCTTGTAAAGCTTCACAAGCGACAAGTTTATCAACTCTGGGTCCCATTTTCTCATGTTTTAGGGTCAGGCTTTCACTGGGTAGAGAAAGGGGAATGAACTTTTGCACGTTGCAAGTAGGGTGGGAGTTTGAAGTGCCACTGAACTTGCAAAGAAAAAAAAAGAAAAAAAAAAAACGCAAAGAAGAATCATTGTCAGGACCTTTTGACATTTTTTGACGTGAACCTCATTTCCCTCTTCTGTCCGGCTGTGCAAAGCAAACACAAGCTGCAAAGCTGTCATCAGTGAGCTGAGCATGAGCTCCCATACATTTTTTTATATGTATTTCTGGACAGAGAAATGCCATTTAATATACCTTGAGGTTACACAAAGCATCTACAAATTTCATCTTTATTATGGAAGTTGCATGAGGTGCAACCTGGCTGGTCTCCTTCCTGACAATTTTATTGAAATACCCTCCAGTTTGGACTTCTACTACCTACATAGTAACAAAATTCTTTGGCAACATGAAAAATGACTGAGAAATCGTCCTCTGTCATACTTCTTAATGCATTTTAACAAGCCCTTCATCCCACATCAAACAAGCTCCTCGACCTTTCCTGGAACATCTCTGCTTTAATAACAGGTCTCTTTCCTAATATCATAAAAGATAAACAGTGATTCCTGCTAAAGTGTTGCTAGTCACATTGTACTTGTTTTCGTGTTCTGGTAGTCATTAAACATCGTGAGTCTTTTGTCAAAGTTACCTCCTGAAAGTATTCATTTGTTTACCATGAAAGGGATGAGGGGAAAATCATTGGTCTGAGGCATGGTAAAACACCACAGCACATAAAGCTTTCCCAGATAAATACATTTAGACCACAGGCTACCACAGTGTTGTCAACTGTAAGACCATAAGAATATTTGTACATCGAGAACAAATTGGGTCTTACAGAACATGATGGAGAGAGAACAGACAAAAACTAGTATAGTAATAAAATTGTAGACATTAGCTACCATCTCAGGACATCAAAGAAGATAAGAACAGCTATGAGTCATGGAATATGCACTTGTCAAAAATGGGAACTTATGAAGTGGCCAAAGATACGTGACTATGACTTGTGTGTATTTTTTGGGCATTCCTGAAATACTAAAAAGATCAGGTTTTGCTCAGTCCCACTTCTTTCTTGCAACCAACAAAGCCTGCTCCAAGGATCATTGCAGGTCTAACAAGTATCCAAAAGGAAATTCAGAGCATATTCACCACAAAATGCACTTTCTGTTATATTCTGCAAATACCTGACAGCCCCATCACCTCCCAAGTGCAGCATAGCATCTTTCATAGTGCTCAGTTGGGGAAAAAGCACCCTGATTACTGTTACACCCTCTATCCCTAAATATAACCAACCCTGCAGAGATCACGATTTTGCCCTTTACATATTTCATCCAAAAACACAAGGCAGTAGTACAAACCTTGTAAAAACACTTTGCAGACCAACAGCACAATTACGTAGGTCAAGGATCACTATATTTTTCTCAAGGACACCATTGTTCATCAGGAGTATAATGAATAAACTACCTGCAGGAGAATAAAGAGATGAGAAAGGCCTTTGCAGCCAGGAACAGGCATGGAACATAAACTGTGCCACCAATTAAAAACCTGAAAGTGTTTTTGCAGGAAATATTATGGATCTGTTTCAGAGGAATGTTTTGAAGGCTCTTTAATATACACATATATAAACAGGGTATCTTACTAGGCAAGAAGGTGTGCTAGTACTATGCAATGAATTCTCGTGAAGAATTCGTTATGCCCATTTAACAGAATTAGAATTGCAGCACAAGGAAAATGACCTAATTTGAATGTTTCAAGCTTTTAGTTAAAACAGCTCATCTCATCAGAAAAGAAAGCCTTCAATAGCCACAGGGGTGCTCTAAGCCACACGGATGCCAGCATAGAACCTGACCTGCATCAGAAAGTTGTGACATAACTGAGAGCCTGATCCTAATGATTCAACAGTTTATCCATGGCAGACAGTGTCATCCAAAAAAAAAAAAAAAANTTCTTAACCCATCATTAGCAGAGTCTCAGGACCCAACTGCTCTAGAAGGTCGGGGGAGGTTACTGAGGAAAAGAAAGCATAAAGCCTAGTTTGTTATACAGCAGTCTGTGCCTTGACTAGAAAATTTTGAAGACCACATCTCTCAAATTTGTATGCTCTGAAGCAGGAGTTTGATAAGAGAAGTCATCTTGCTATAACCAAGTTAAAAGCCCTCAAAAATGCCAATTTGCACGTGCCCAGTGGAGTTCAGTGGAGCACCTGGTTGGAAATGGTAAAAACCACAGGGACTATTTCAATTTGCATACAGGCCAAACTTTACACCACCATTTCCAACTTTAATGTGCTCAACTTCGTAACAATGATAATCTGGTAGGAGAAAATAAGGATGAAGGGAGACAGGGAATGCAGCAATATACTTACTCAAAACTCAGTAATACAAAGCTAATACACACAGTGTACAAGCACATGCGTATTTTATACCTACACAGTGCAATACCAACTTAAAACATAAATAATTCCTTAGAATCATAAATCCTGGAACTATTGAAGTAGACGTTCAGAGAGAATTCATAATTTCTCTCCCCAAAACACCATGGGTGTTCTGCACCATCACAATTGCTTTTAAATAATATTTTAATTATCGGTGAGGAAAGTCTTGACAACTAATTTGTTCATCAGTTTTGCCTTCTGTTCACAAAGGGTTCTGAAAAATTGAAGAATTTTGCAGTGTATTGAAAGTTTCATTTTACCGTGCTTTTCAAACACTTTATACCATTATTAGCTTGTATTTGGGCAGTGCTGACTAGTGGCACACTACTATTTTTGATGTTGTGTGAAGTGACTTACGTTGACTAATTCACACAGCATGACTTTCAAAGATTAGGCCCAAGTGTACAATTCAAAATTCACTTTTAGTGAATATTCATAAAGACTTGGTTTTATGAGTGTTTTTTCTTGTAAAACTACACCATTTGAATATTTGCAGGAAATTAACATAAAAGATCCATTTGCATAACCGAGTCAATATTTATTTCAAATTTAACTGTCTACCAAAATTATTTTTTCCAATATTTTGCTAGTAATAATAAAACTACAATGCAAGTACATTTTAATAGCTGGAGGGGAGTTGATCATGACAACCCAGGAATAATTAACAACTTATTTTTTAAAGGGGAGGAAATTCTGTATAAGCCAGTGAAATAAATATTAGAGTAAAATTTTCTGAAAGCACAGGGGGAGGTGGCAAGTATTATATAGAGCTGTTAAGAGCCTTTTAACAGCTTTAGAGGTACAGTACATCACGTTGCTTATTTTAGCACCAAAAACTTTCTTTGTTACTAGAAAGGCAGGAATGAAAAGACTCTTCTAGGCAACAAGTTTTACAGGCTTCCTTCACTTGAAAGGACTGAGCTAGACTGTACATCTCCACGTGGTAAATCTCGTGAAATAAAACCTCTGCAAGGACTTCTTTACGCAGATTTTCTTTTGTATGACCATGGTAGCCTGTCATAATGGCCTGTCCAAACAGGAAGGGCCATCCAATACAGCTGAAACACTTGAGCTCTAACAATCAGCCTTTTTCCTCCCTATAACATCTGTTGTTTCCTCCACACTTCAACCCACCCCAATCCATCATAGGTTTTCCTGCCAGGTCTCAGCACAGGTTATGTCCAAGTACAGCTTCTCTTTTCCTTTATTAGCCCATTCTCCAAAAAACATTCTCTAATTCATCCTCTGGCCTTCCACCCTTTCAATACATTATCTACACCTAATTAATCAATTCTCTATTTCATCAGCTGATTATCAACACCTCCTCCAGACTCAGCTAAATCCCTGCCTCTATTCTTCAGTTTCCTTCAGACCTGCTTCTTTAATCCCGTATTTCAGGGCTGCCTAAGACATAGCTGCTTTACCAGACAGCGCCTTCCATCCTCCTCTGCTTTATCATCATTGAGCAACAAGCATCCTGCTCAGCCTTGAGTGTGCAAGCTGATCTCACCTTCCTTGCCCCAAGCCTTCTTTCAACAACAAATGATTCCATGTCTTCCAACTTTTCATTCCATGCCAAAGGAAGATATTCCATCTCTGCAGCTGCCTCCTGTTCTCTGGTTTCAGTTACAGTCAGTTCATCTTCAGCACAGCCCTCAGGTAACAGCAGAGGAGGAGGGCTGTTTTCTCCCATGCCAGGAGGAGCAGTCAGCAACCAACCAGCAGAAATTCTGTGAAGAGCTTTACACCTGAGACATTACAGAAAAAGGACAGTTCAGATTTCAAGTATCAGACAGATTCAGCAAAGATAGCATTTTTTCTAAAAATCCTTCCCTTGTTTTCTTATTTCCTGTGCTTTCTTAAAAAGAAATAAAAACCAAAACAAGCCACCACACACACAAAAACCAGAACAATGAAACTTTGACTTTGCATAGACATGTAGACAAAGTGGAAAGTTAGATTGGGATTTGTCCAATTACGCAATTTTCAGAAGGCAGGTGAACTGGGTGTTTGATTGAGGACTGCACCATACAGCGTGAGCATAATCTTTTCCTCCTGTAAATGTCCAACTTCTGCTTTTTCTTCCTGAAAACTCCTATTTCACAGCTCTTAAAATACTTCCCCGATCTTTATAATCTCTTTTGCCCCAAATCCGGCATTTATATCCTCCTTCAGCTTCTAAATTCACATTTGTTTCATAGCCTCTTCTGTTACTTTTTGCAAATCCCCACAGTAAATTCACTCATGTTTATAATCACGCTCCTTCCCCAAGCATCTACCTCCTATTTGCTCCTGTAAGACTCTTGCCACTATCTGTTCAGACCAACTCTTCAACCAGCATCAGGTGTCTCAATCTTTTATCTTCTGCCCTCAGAACCCTTACTTCCCACCTGTTTCTTTGGCTTTTCAGCATATCCCTCTCCTTCACAGGGCACAGTCCTCACTATTTCTCCCACCTTTAGTTTTCCCTCTCTCTTCTTATTCAGCTTCTCTTTCCTCTGAAAGTTTCCACCCTGAACTCGCCTCAGTCCCAAGTCCTCTAAAGTTTGTAGTAAATTATTTTTCTTCTGAAGTGTTGTCTGTCTTCTATATGTCCTAAGGGAGAGACCTGGAGGAAAAACAACAGAGCCATAGTTGCTGTGCTTTGCCTAGCTGCTGGGGTAGCAGACCCAGTAATGGTGAGAAAGGACCTTCATCTCCAAAGCAGAGTCATCCTGCCCTTCTTTCCTGTGCAGGACACGTTCAAGGTCTTCCCATGCCTTCTTACTACACCAGCGAGATCCTTGATGAGCAGCAAAAGCAAGACATAGCTGAGCAGTTGCTGCTGTCTCCCCATCTGTCCCTCTCCATGAGGAGCTAAAAAGAAACCAAGTTGGATGTAGGCCTGTTTTCTTCCCTTCCTCCCACTCCCTTACAGCTCACCTGTGCCAGCACAGTGCAGTATTACCTTCTCGAGTAACAGTTATCTCTTCCAATAATTTCCAGCAACCAGGACCTATTTACTCCCCGTGCCCTGAAAGGACACGGCTGCCTTGGTAGCAAAACATGGCTGACTTCAGCTCCTCTCTCCACTTCAGACTGATTTAGAGCAAGAACTTTACCATCAGTACTATTACTCTCCAAAGTTCCCCTGTTATATTATGTATCACCTTTCAAATGCATGCAGTGCCTGCAGAAGCCACATGCTTGTCTTTAAAGTAGCGATTCCTCTACTCCTGACACCTCTTTTCTTCAAGAATCATTTTTAAAATGTCTTGCATTTAAAGAGACAGCCATTTCCCTAGAGCTAGAGCCGCTGAGTTAAGCACATTCCACTTCCACCTGTGAGTGAAACGCATTAACATTATTCATCATCCTAACTTTGAGATGTTCGTTATTCCCAGTTATCTTCAACAAGTATTACATCTGCTGTAACTGCATACACATTTTTGCATAAAGTAGTTTTGTGCCCCTTATTCTCCACTGTAAATTCTGAGGAGCCTTAGCAGACACTGTAGGATTTTGTACTTTTCTGGAGTTGTAGGGTAAGTATAGGCTAGTTTAAATAAAATAAATTGACATCCTTCTCTTAATAATATTCAGATGCTAGATTAAGCAAGGCTCTCTGAAGAGGAAACAAAACAACCAGAAAATTGTAGTCAGAGCTCAGAAATTAGTACCTATGCATGTCTGTGCCTTAGTTTCCTTATCTACAAACCAAGAAGTTAGTCAACTTCATCATAGGTCTATGGGATGCTCAGGAAGGAACAATATAAAAAAGAATTATCGAGTCCAGCAAAATTTCCGAGTTTATCTGTCAAATGTCAAAATGAACCCTCTTTCTGAAGTTGAAGAAAGTACTTAACGGTAAATCTAGTTTCAGTTACTAACAAAAAGATGTGCTATTAAAATCCAAAAAATTGGAATTTTCATGATGGCCAAATGCTCCAACAGACTGGTCCTGTGAAATGCTAGAGGGCAGTCAATAATTAATACCCAATGGCAAGAGAAAATTGATAGTTGGACCCTGCATCTTTATAAGTCTTTCCTATAGGATCAGCTAAAATAGAAATAGGATCAATAACATGAAAACACAATCTAATAGTCGCAGCAAAGAATCATGGATTTGCATCTTAACTGGTGGAGATGCTCTAAAGGACAAAATGCTGTGCGATGGCACAGGGAGGCAGAGGAGCATTTTGTTTTTCTCCAAAAACTCCCACTGGAGTAGTTCTTTAATGAAAGGTTGATTTAACCTTATTCTAGTTTAATAGTAAACACAATCTAGAAAGGATGATAGGCACGTCCAGTGGGAGATAAGGACACAGCACAGGAAGTGTGTCAGGACAATCAGAGGGAAAGGGCGCTGCTAGAGGATCCAGCAGAACCAGTCTAGCCGTTGACTGCTGCCCAAATGAGCAGTTCCACTCCACTCAGAGGATTTAACAGATTAACTCCACTCACCAAGGAGTCAAATGAGTGCCAAAATTGCATAAAAGGGTATTGGCGAGAACAAGATCACCCGTGGTAAACACAACAAGCTTTGAGGTGGTCTCAGTCTGCTTCAAGGAAACATATCACAAGGGGTGTGTTTATTTGAGCCTTATAGTCTCCTTCCAAGGCCAGGGGTAGTGGTAGTTTTTGAACCAGCTACATAGACCAAGGCCTGACTTTCTAGGACATCATGCTTCCTGATGTCTTTCTCCTTCCCAGGAGCTTTAGAGGGGAAGAGGCCCCAGATAATTTTAATTTTCTACAAGGGTACTCAAAAACTACTAGCTAAGTCAAAGAGGGATACCTGAATTAGTTATACCATGGATGGAAAAGGAGGCAGAACTCAGCCATGATAACGTTCTCCTTGGCTGTGCTCAGCCCACCTGTAATTATAGACACCTTCTCAACAAGGTACAGCACATGATGCCCAGAATCTTAAAAGTCGCGTCAGAAAACAGAGAAAGAGGAACAGAGCATGCGTGTGAGAGAAATAAGACATCACTTAATAGAGACAACCACAGGAAAATGTGTTCCATTTGTTTTGTGAGAGGGAGAAGTACTTTATGCCATTATCATTGCATTTTCATGACCATCCTAATGAATATGCACAATTGTCAGTGCAATTTTCATCAGGAGTATGCAAAAAATGCAAACAATTTGGTACAGCCACAGACCAATTGATTCCTCCTTGAAATCTCGGTGGAAAGATAAATCCTAATATCCCAGTTTCCCTAAGGGAAGAGAAATAAACTGTATGTGTATCCACATGCTTACAGTGATACAGCTGAAGACGGGAGAATGCACAGATTTAGCTTTGTCAATATTGCTAAAATAATGCAGCCTATGCATATATAGAATGTTTAAATAGCAGGCAATGATCCCCTTGCACTTTGCACGTAATTTGTATTAAATATGATATATGTATGTATTTTTAATCAAGCTCATTTGCTTAATACATATTTTATAAATCTCATAATTAAGATATTTTTCTTGCAGAGTTGGTCTCAGAGCAATGAAAAACCACCGAGCTCAAGTGAGAGGTGCTGAATAGCTAGGGGTTCCTATAGTCTCAGCTACATATCCATAGTCTCAGACAGGGACTGGCCAGAGAAGTCTCATCCCATTAGGATTCCCTGCAAAGGAGAGTGACAGCTGCATTCCCAGGAAAAGCCTCAAGACCAATGAGGACACGTGATTTGGCTTGAGCCCAAGCCACAGTTTCGAGGTCTAAATCCTCTCATTCAAGGACACCTTGACAAAAATCACAAACATATTTATGCCTTCCAGCATTTGGATGTTTGGCTTAAAGAGAAGTATTACCATCTTCCACACACTTGATGTTAATTTATTATATACATTTCACAAAGTAACACTAAAGATACCAGCATTATATCAGCATAACGTGAGTATAACCAAGTATGAGAAAGTGGCCTCATATTTCAGTCCAGTTTTCAGGGCCAAGATGACTATTAATGAATCATCTTGTTTGCGTATTTAAAGGAATTTACTTCCTACTCACTAAAAGAGCTTCCAGAAGTTCTTCAAATGCACTCGTCTTTTGTTGAAACTAATTTCTGGAACAGCACAATCATTTTCAATTAATCTTTACAAATTATTAAAGAAGTAGTAGTGCACCAAAAAACCCAGAAACATTCACTTCCAGCTTTTTTAAAACTTAGTAAAAATTCATTCGGTCATGTAAGTATGACAGACTTATACTCTGTGGTTTGTGTTCTAAACATTGCACTGTACATCCAGCTTTTTGAGCCTTCTGTTGTCTACTCCAGAAGTTTTCAACAACAAAAATTATTTTCCCTTTTAAAATTATTGTTACTTTTAAACTTTATCCAGTTATCTCCATAGCAATCTAGTGTTCCTACCGCTGGAAAAATTAACAAGTGTTTGAAAGTTTCATGCATAAGGCACTGTACTGAGAAGAAAGCTGACTTCAATATGAATGGGGGAGAACCGTTCGTTCCCTATCACACGTGCATTGTCACACACACCTTCCTTCATCCAGTATCAGGCTTGGCCTCTTTTCTCTTTGCCTCTGAGAGACAGATGTTTCCCATTGCCAGTGTTCCATCCTATTCGAGTAAGATGAAATCTCCTTGCAGGCAAATAGAATAAAAAGGGAGTTGACAAGATACAGCAACTTCTCCTTCCCCTGCTCCATTCCCCAACTCGCAGTCTTTTTATTTTGAGCATTTTCTATAAAGGCTTTTGTGTAGAAAGTGCCTGCTAGTCTCCAGCATCCGTGACCAATATGTCAATCTCTTACAATCAAGAACTGGGATTCTTCTCCCTGCCATGTAAAGGTCCTGAGGGTGTCTGCTGATACATCAGGGAAGCCTGAACTAAACCACCAACAGCAACACATAAAAAGAGAGCAGAAATAGCTTGAGGAGCAGCGACTTGAGGGTGTTTGTTTCACATGATGCCATGAAGCCAAATACTCCTGGCTATAAAAAGCATATGCGAAACACTACTAGTCTGATAAGTAGGACACATTTTTAGAAATTTAAATAAGACACTGAGCATCACTGAAATCAGCTGGAACCTGTTTGATACATTAGTCCACAATGACGGCTGGACAGCACTGATAGCGAACTTCAAAAGATGCTGAAAACCTTCCTTTTGAAGCTGTCAGACTGAACACTAGCTTTTTATTCTATAAACTCCCCCTTCCCTTCCCCTCCCGTCAAATGGAGAGGTCTTATTTGACCATATTGCAGATTAATATAGAAATAAAATATTCATGGACGAGTTGCCAACATATTTTAGCCTGAGTGTGGAGGACTAATCTCTACAGAAGTAACTCTGTCCATGTTTCCTCAGCCTTTAACTCCTCTCTTTAGAAAGCCAATAATGGGAACAAGTAATAGCAAGTTCTGTGATGAGCAGATCTGCTCAGTGGAAATTACTTTACTTGGATACTTATATTGCCTCTCTTCCTGACATTCCTGACTTGGCTGAGTCAAGTTTACCTTTATGCAAGCACCACACAATAACTTTGTTGTCATCGAATCAAACTGGATCAAGTTGAACCAGCAGACAAGGAATGAAATATTTGCATCATCTAGCATTAAATTCCAAAATATATACATAGGAATGAAGTCATACCCACACACATTATTTTTACTGACAGTATTTACCAGTACCCTAATTCACAAGGGAAGAACATTAAGAGCTGTGGAATAAGCCTTAACTAAAGAATTGCAGGTAGAATAAGGTTTTAAATACATGATGAATAGGTTTATATGCCTTTTGTACTGAGTGCAGATAGAGAGACTTTTCTCAGGGGTAATTTAGTCCACTGAAATTAGGTTCCTTTGGAAAACAGTTCAAAGGAGGAGCCAAGCCACTGCTTCTGGTCCTGACTGACTCTGAGATCTGTATCTTGATTTCCTCATGTGAATACTAACGTGGCAGAGGTATATCTTAGATATAAGAAATGTTCTAAAACCTTATGGCTGTAAGAGATTTCCCTGTTCTCCGAAACAACTGCAAAATTCTCCAGTGCATTTCATATTTAAATGTTTACTACTGTAATAAATATTAAGGAGTTTGCAGCCAACTATCCCAGATCAAAATAGCAAGCAGCTCATTTATGTCAACTGTGGACTATGCTGAAGTGATATTTAGCTACATTCAACAGTTTTGGGTCCATAGCTGAGTCATGTAAGTAATTTGTATTAAACATGGTTAATATTCATAATTCAAAACAATTTATTTAGACTAGTGACAGGCCAGCTCTTCAATTAGCATGAAGATAACACAATGCTAGTGTTCTCACCACGTCACATATCCACTGGCTTTGAAGACTCCTACTGACTCAAATCACAGCTGAAGATGTAGCCCACAATTTAAAATTCACTGAAAAACATTTAAGCCTTCCAACTTAATATTTGCTTGTGTTATTTGCTTGTGTTCATGCTATAAAGCTCAATGACTATAATAGTCATGGAAAATTAACGCTGAAGGGGCACAGACTAATTTAGAATGAATTTGTTTTAAACATGGATGAAGACAATTCATTTGCCCGATTGCCTAGAGAAATGAAGTTTTGGATGATGAAATTGAGGCCAGCTGTTGAGAGAAGAGAAAACTCAGAAAAACCTAGAAGAATGTGAAGGTGAAGACAGGAGTCAGCAGTAAGGGGGAAAATGTCCAATATTTATCAGGGAAAAGTGAAGCAAGCAGGCAATCTGGAGGTGAACCTAAGTGCTTAATCTGATGAAGAACTGTAAATTATGAGAAATTTTTGGTATAAAAAGTGTGAATAAATTATTTTTTAAGTCTAGTTTAAGCTTCTGTATTATAGTTACTTGGGAACATTTCAAAATAGACTATCACAAAATATTTTCCATTTATTTTTTCCACCACACGTTTAATTTGCTGCTGGAGCCAGACTGACTCAGCTGCTGTGTTCTCACCAGTCGCCCATAAGGAGACTCAGTCTCAGCATCCACACTAGGAGAATGCCATTTGCAGATATGGCCATGTCATCACTTCTGTTCTAGACCTAGGGCCTCTACTATATGTGGATGGGTTCAGATCTCTGTCAGGCATCTTAGAAATTGGAATTAGCTGGGCAGCTGTCTGCAACAATAGGGAATATCTGAGGAATCCAGTTTTTCCTTTGCAGTCTGCATTTACACAAAAGCCATCAAATTGGCTGTGGCAATTATGAGCTTCTATTCAAACCTTTCTGACAACAAGGCCAAAGACAATTAAAGGGAGAAAAAAGGTCAGCAAAAGAGTAACAGCTCAAACTACAGCAACTTTTCTTCTGAAAACCCTCAAATACTGCAGAGATTTTAAAACTAAAGGAGACTTATATGCACGGTGGATTAGGGTGGTCTCTTCCAGTCTGGCATAGAAAATACACAGCTTAAGGTCTGTTTCTCCCAAAACAGAAAGCTTGCAAGAGTCTATGCCTCTGAGACAGGTGATCAAGTCACTTACATTTTGGTGAATATATCCTTGAAAGAATCCTCTTCAATTAATGCACCTCAGAATCACAAGGCAGTCACTTTACACTGTGACAGTCTCATAGCACAAACAAATTACAGAATCATAAAATGGTTTGGGTTGGAAGGGACCTTAAAGATCATCAAGTTCCAGCTCCCCTGCTGTGGCTAGAAACACTTCCCACTAAACCTGGTTGCCCATACAGCCTGGCCTTAAACATCTCTGGGAATGGGGCATCCGCAGCTTCTTTGGGCAACCTGCTCCAGTGTCTCACCACCCTCACAGTGAAAAAATTCTTCCTAATCTCTAATCTAAATCTTCCTTTTTCCAGTCTGAAACCATTACCCCTCGTCCTTGTAAAAAGTCCCTCTCCAGCTTTCTTGTAGGCCTCCTTCCAATACTGGAAGGATGCTGCAATTGAAGGAGAAAACACTTGATATTGTGGTTGCAAGCCAACCTGAAAACACAAAACCTAATGTGTGAAATAGTCTCTTAAATCCTTAACAATGACTTAAGGAGTAAAATAACGAAATAAACTACGTGGAGGTTAATGCAGCTACCAGGCAGAGACTTAGAGAAAGGCCTGCAGTTAGCAGCTAGTGGCATGAGGAAATCTGAAGGCCAATATGTGCAGACATTATGGCAGATAAGTTAGTGGAAAGTAATCCTCACAATGAGATAATATGGCTTTTTCATATAATTATGATATTTGAAAAATGTAGTAACTTCATTTGAAATATCGACATCTAGTCAGCATAAGCTATAACATTAATAGGCTGAGTAAAGAGAATAAATAGTTTTATCCTATTTAATCATAAATTTGGTTTAATGACCTTTATCTGATTATATGAGCAGCCCAAGCAACAATATTAAATAAATAAACAGAATATTAAAAGATTGTTAGCAGATAAGCTGCTTGGAAATTTCCAAATTAAATGTATTTGGGGGGAGGGAGCTCTGTAATTTAACAGTATATACATTTTCAAAATTAAGATGACTGCACAGGTGCTCCAGCTGAGCCCCAAGCCTGTTGCTGTGAAAAACCTCTGCTTGGCACTCTAGTGGGAACCAGAGGATTTTTCAGGAGAGGTGCTGATTTGACCCTGAGTCATAGAGAGTTAACTTTGTCTTTTGATAAAACCTGAAAAAGCCTCATAACGAAAAGGTATTAGCTTTCTTTTGTAATATACACATAATAGTTATATAGTTTTCTAATATGGTTAACCTTAAGAATTAAAAAAATAACAATTCTAAGGTTTGCTCTTAAGATTATATTAAACACCGGTAACAAGTTTCTGTTCCCTGGTGGACACTGCACTTCTTCACCCAATTTGTAGCACCTTGCCTGAACAGTCCTCAGCACTAGTAGCAGCATGAAAGAAATCACAGTTCCTTCCACCCCAGTTTCTCCCCTCTTAAATTTTGTCTCCAACCTTCATTTTCTTTGCTTTTGGTGCCGCAAAACCTGGAACTGAATTGGAGAGCCAATTCACTTCAAGCAGATGTGGGGGCTTTTTTGCCACGTTTTGGAGTGGTTTTTTTAGTTGTTTTTTTTAGGTGGGTTGTTTCTTCATTTGTTTTCCTAAGCAAGATCAGTTCCCTAGTCTTGTTCCCAGCATCACCATGGAAAGCTCTGCTGACATACCAGAGCAAGCAGAAGATTTAAATCAGTACTTCTGCCAAAGACAGACCTTCACCGTAAGTCAAGGTGCCTGCGAACTTTCTAAACAGGCTTGATTAGTAAAGCAAAAATAATATATTATAAAGAAGTTCTCAAATGCAGGTCTTATCCCAGAATGACACTGGCTGTGTGATCAGGACAGATAATGTTTTATCCTGGCTTATGGATATATTTGCATCTAGAGATCAAAATGAGAATTTTATCCCATTGACAAGTAAAGAATCCATTTTTTAATGGGAAAAGAAAGTTACAACATGGGGTCTATCTTTGTGAAAGATTTATATACATATATACCTCAGATACAGCAGAAAAATAAAATATTGGAGGCAAATAAATGAGCCTTAATGTGGGTTAAAACAACACTTTTGTGACTGACATTTTATCCTTGCAAGTTTCGCAAGTCTAAAACACTCCACAGGCAAGTCCTCTACCGTGAGATTTTCTCCAGTCCCCTAAACTTAAATTTCCTCTCTTGGAAAGCTACCTGCTCAGGTCAAACAGGGGAAGCAACGGCTTTCCTCCCCAGCTGGTGATTCCAGGAAGGAAGTGCACTGCTGAGCACTGGCTGAGAGGTACCCGCTGACAGCAGCTGCTGTGCTCTCCTAAGTGACTGCCACCCCTACACCCCCATCACCAGTGCAACACTCGTCCTACCCTGCACCCTAAAATGAACTCAGCTGAAGTTCATCATTTCCTAGGCAGGCACATTTTCTTTTGGTCATAAATTACATATACTTAAGCCTGTAGAACAGAGCATGTGACAGACACATCGTATCTTGCTAAAGAATTTTTGCTTTAATTGCAGCAATAGGCTTCTGCTAGTGAAGCAACATCTATATTGAAGATTCATCCTCATGAATCATGAGCCTCATGAAGATCTGTCTCACAAAACAGAACACATATGCAATAAGAACCAGAAAACATTATGTATTTCATTATACATTTAATTTTTAAATATATTTGAACTTCTGTACATTCATGTTCACATAAAGTAATGAAAAAATTAATTCACAGAACAATGAAATCCCAATTTCTATAAAACTGCTGTCCCCTACCCTCATCTCTTCAATGTCACTGAAATCAGAAATATAGTCCTTAACACCACTGTAGCCTTAAGAAGCAGGCATTCTTTTATTCAGCACCCGGGGCATGGGGGATCTCTCCACCCAACACATCCACCAAATGCGAGATCCACAGGGACTTACATATGTATAGAATATGCATAGTCATTCCATTTCCCAGAGCTCATTATAATATTCACATCACCCTGGCACACACAAAGTCCATTAGGGTCTTCATGGAAGGTCTTGGGTGGTCCCTAGTGTGTTTGGTGCTCACTCAGGAGGGAACTCTCAGTGCACTCTTGGTCATTCTTTCCATATGAGGCCTTGACTGGGAACGTTGTTCTGTTTGAGCAGTATGACTGGTTTGCACTGATAACTCTTTTGAGTGGATTGGGGAAAGGAAATGCAGAACCTTTTGCAACACCTTCATTTATTTTGCAAGCTTGTAAACAGGTTCTTTCTGATGGTATTCTTCACTGTTTGCTTTTGCTCGTATTTGCAAAAGGTGCCCTTAATCCTTTTAGTTACACATTTACATATCTGCTAGACTCTCAGTTCCTGATTGTAACATCAATATCCCTGGTGTCCCCTTCCATATCTTAAGTCACCCTGACCATACATTCAGCCTCCTTCCCTGACTTTAATGAGAAGCTTCTCTGAAACTTCTCATGCACCAGTTTCCAGTCAAAATGCCAAAGAAAAGTAACAGTGATCTTTGAACTTTGTTAGAGAAGACATTATTTTGAGCTTCTCCATCTAGCTGTTCCCTTGCAGGAAACTTGTCAGAACTGAACATTCCCTAGATTTCCTATCCTCACCTACTCCCCTATTCAGGATGGAATAGGGGGGCGGGTTACAGAAGAGAGAGATGGAAGTTGCTGCAGCCTAAGCCTTACAGTTTAAGAAAGCAGAGTTTCTTCCTTACACAAACTGCAAGAACAGATGCTGAATGCTCTCTAGCCTCCTCTCAGCCCACTGAATGTATTTGTTTGGGAAAATATAAATGACAAATTGACTTTTAGATTAATGGCCACCATATTGGTAATGTACAAATCACTTTTAACAGCCACTATTAACTCGGTAAAGAGAAGCTTGCTAACTGCTCTTTAATTAAGTACACTTAATGACCTTAAGGGGATTAGTAGTCTTGTCTGATAATCAATAAGCATGGCGAGATTGCTGCCCCATAGACAAGGGCTAGAGAACAAAATTAATCTGTGCAGATTAGTTCTACCTAGTTTGGTTTGTTTGCTAAGACTATTTCAAAAATTACTTCTGTTTAGTACATTAAAATAAAAATCAAAAGGGGAGAGGTTTTACACAAAATTTTTCCTTACTTAACGAGTGTCGAAATGGTCTATGTGCTTTTTACGAAAAATCCTGTATTCTGAGCAGGAGCTAGTGCTGATCAGTTTAGAAGAAATTAAAAAAAAAAAAAAAAATGAATGTTGCAGTCTCCAGAGAAAGCAAGAAGCTGAAGGAAAGGACACTGAACACAGTGCCTAGAAGACCAAGGGTACCCACAAAATGATCCCCAGAAATGTCAGAATTCCTTCCTCCTGCTGCCCAAAACCTGAACAGCCCTGCGCCTGCCTGGGTTTCCCTTCCTCCTCTTTCTTGGTCTATAGCCATTCTAGCAGCTAGAAACAGCCATGGGAGCACCTGATCTCAGTGTCTTTACTCTCACCATGATCCCTATTTGACAGCAGCAAGTAGTGAGCTTTTCAAATGAAATGCTGTTGGTTTTCTGTTGTAGCTGGACCTCCTTCACCTGTCCATAAACACACACACCTTGCGTAACCTGGCCTTCCTCAGCTCCTTGAAGACACACACATTCTCCTCTTCCCTCCTTTGCTGCCCTGCCTTTCCTCTTCCACCTGCCACAACATGCAGTTCAGGCTCTAGCGACACCATTTTTGCCCAGCTTAACTTATTAAAAGAAATTATTCTGTCCATTCACCAGCAGTTCACCTTTCCATAGCCAGAACTCTCCTCCACAAAAAGGCTGTGAAGGAGACTCATAGCATCAGGAACATCCACCCTTGATAGCCCAACTCTTCTGCTGAAGGTTGCTCGGAGACCATGCTGACCCCACTCACACAGGTCTCTTTGGGCTCTCCTTAGAAGGAGCTGCAAGTTTTGTGCCCTTCCGTCATAATATGAAAGAGTTTGTTTTCTGGTTGTTATTGGGTACAGAAGTTTGTCCTTACTTATGGTTTAAGAGTGAGAGATGTGTTCCACTCTACTGCTCTGTGTGCAGGACATACATCAATCCAAGACAAGATTTGGTCTGTTGGCTAAAGCATGGCAATTTTATTCTTCCAATATGCTTGGCAAATAGGAGGGAGATTTTTACAAACAAGAGATGTTGAGGTAGATGATTTTTTTTCTCTTATTTTTAAGGTCTGTCTACCTCAATATACATGCCTCACCCCAGTGCAAAGTTTCATCCCTTACGTCCGAGATCTGATGTTCTAAGGGTTCAGAAGAGAAGTCAGCAAGCTTTGCAATGAAATAGCATTGCAAGTGTAAAATGCAGAGAAAAGTCTAAACTGGCAAAAATATTCTCCCTTCCAAATGATCATCTTTCAGGTACCAAGATACACTTAACAATTTGATAAGAACTCGTGTGATAAGGGAAATAAGCAGTTGTACATAGGAGTAGATTATGGTTGGTATCATTGGTTCTTCCCTTTTCCCTGAAAATAGAACTCCTCCCTAGATCTTTCAGTTCAAGTATCACACCTGCAGTAAATCAAGTAGCTTAATTGTAAAAGAAGCCTGTGTAAGACATGCATATGACATATTGACACTTATGCTATCAGAGCCATAGGGATATTAAAATTGATTTCCAACAAGCTGAGGCCTTCTGCTTTCTAATCCCGTCCCCCACAAATACATATTAACCAAACTCCCTAAATGGGGGTAATTAGCTTCCAATAATTGCTGCCCACATAGATGGTAAAACATAGATGTTCAGGTTGCCTTTGCATAATTCAGCTTCAGCTGCTGAAGTGCACAGAACAGTTTGCAGAGCGACCAGGATGAAGCATTATTGTTCTCAGCTTATAGGAAAGCCCTCACACTTGGTGAAGCACTTAGTACATAGTGACCTGATCAGAATCTTCTCACTGTTATTTGTACCTACCCACCATTTTTTTTTTCTTAATTATGTTTTAGCTCCCATGCAATACTTTAGTTTCTAAGGCCTTTAGATCAGAACTACATTCATTGTACATGCTGATAAATTGCTTCATCACCTACCTCATCCAAACAGCAATAATCCACACAGGCTTTAGTATGCCTAGGCTATTAACTGAAGTTAAAACAAACCACCAACCATCGGAAGAAGTTCCTGCTTATGCCAGCATTCCTCTTGGTGAAAGACAGGACAAGGAAAAAGCTGTTGCACCCCAGACTGAATCTTGTGCCCAAGCTCTAAAGCACACCTGACCCAACCTAACAAAAGATTGACTTGTCTCTTCCTGCCTTAAATACAGCAGAATTAGGATCACCTGTTCCACAGGCTAAATTGTCCCAGGGCATCACTTAAACTTACGACAGCTGAGAGTAAATGAGGGTAAAGCAACTGGAGGCCTTGTGTTATGTGCAGATGTAAGTGTAGACACAAACAGCCCCATGATGTCCAGAGGGAAGCCCAGTTCAGACCCCACTTCATTCAGGACAGTGGCAAAGGGGGAAATGGGACCAGGACAGTACAGTTCTCCCCACTCCTGAATTGTCCTACTGCTAAACAAAACATAGAGTAGACCTATCACTCTTTTTGACAAAATCAAAGAGCAACATTCTGATTTTTCTGTTAAGATGGCTCTTTATTCTAGTATCTGCTTGCTACCTCCTTACCCAAGAGGAGCAGGCTGTTAGAAAAGGGTCATAACAACAAGGTATATTTGAGTCTTTATCCCCTTTGCTAATAAGTACTCTGTTCCTACCTATATTCTTTCTTTCTATCCCCATTTGGCTCACTGTCTTCCCCAGCTGCATTTTCTGTCATTTTCTGCAGATTTTCTTCCCTCTTCTAACATGTACACGGCCTTTTCATCTTCAGATTCTTCCAAATCCACAGGCATGCTTGATGACTACTGTTTCCTATCCCTTCTGGCCACTGTAAATCTCTTTATATTAACCATCCTCTGCTCCAGATCACCCTTGCTGTTGGCATGGTCTGTACATTTTAAATAGATTTTTATGCATTTCGTAAATCCTTTCTGATACTCATTGCTTTGCCAAAATGAAGTCTACTGAAAGAAGTGCAATTTGGCTGGGCCACAGTGCCAAATCCAAGTAATTTATCTTTAAGCTGGAACATCTGTTAAGATCATTTGACTTCATGAATGGCACTGCTAAACTGCTTCAGTCCGAGTAGTGTGTTGTGCTTCACAGGTATTGAGTCACATAGCTTCTGTGACCTGCTTTGAGACACTGATGGAGTAAACAAAGAGTAGTAAAGACTCAGAGCCACCTGTTGTGGGGATTTGATTACGATGTACCATTGCATTCACTGCAGTGTGACCCAACGTGATCCAAATGTGATACATTTTCTGTGAATCATGCATGGTCAACTACCAGATGTTCTCCCCGTAAAAAAATACCAGTAGGTAAATGGAAGTAGGGAGACAAGTTTGCTTTTCATCATATTTAATATCGTGTTCCTCTCCCCAACTGTTTCTACTGTAAGTCTATAAAGAAGCGTTGCAGTCCTGAAAGGATGTTGTAGAAGCTCTTGTTTTTCCTGGAGCTATAAACCATATTTCGGGAAGACTTGCGGGTCCTTTTGTTACACTGCTCTTGTGAAAAGATTCCTTAGTGTAAAGAGACTGACCTTAATCTTTTCACATTGGGAGCTGAATTTTTTTTACCCTGAATCTCCTAGTTGTAAGACAGAGTCCATTTATATGTAAGATATAAGAATAGCCTGGCTCAGCAAGTCATTTAGAAAGACATTTGGTCAATGTAAAGGAGCAAAGGAAGGAGGGGGAAGGGATCCCCCTCTCCATTGTACGCTTTTGTCATGGTCACCTTGTGAGTGGGTCTCTGTCTCGAGGTGACAAAGGAGCAAGGGAATCAATGTAGGAACTATGTAAAACCTCATATATTGCAAGTATAGGCAGGTTTACATCTTACAGTGTTATCAAAGCCCATCTTAACAATTTGCCTGAAATCCATTGATGTACCACAATCTCAAATATATCAAACTCTTTTTTTGTTGCTGTACTCAGAGGATAAGATATAAATGGGAGTAGATGAAGAGTCATGGAAAGAAATTGAAGAACTTGTTCATTTTACTCCAATCAGAGATGCAAAACCACCACAATGCTATAGTTGTCTGCATCCTTCATTACTGCCTTGCAATGTGTGGAATTGGCCTCAAGAAGTGATCTGTTCCCTCCCACAACAGTTTATTTTCCATCTGTAAGGAGTGGAATACATAGACAATATCAGTCCTTGCCTGCATACATGGACTGATTCATTATTCCCTACAGTATTAGTGGGATGTGGGAGCTGATCTCCACCCTGTAGATGGACAAGAGCTGGTAACTGGGTGTCCAGGTTCACAACTAGAGCAAGACACAAACTTGCTATTAGGTATTTGCATTTCTTCACCCCGATGCTACTCATTAGAGAACACTCATGGCCAGGTTACTGGTGCTGCTCTAAGCTGTTCATGTCGCACCCCACAGATTTAAACTCCACAGAAGCAGCCACTGTTGTACAAGGCTTGTGCTGCAGCTGTTACAGTACCTTAAGCAGAGCAAGGGAACCAATTCAGGATGCTCCAATATGGCTGATCTGAGTCTTCTGGAGCAATATATGACTCTGCCAAGGTAGGCTGACACTGAGCCAGCCACCTGAGAATGGGGAAAAAGCAAGGGTGTTTTTAAACCTCAACAGCACAGCATGGGGAGATAGGAGAGTGCCACCCTTTTTGGGAAAGAGCCCTTTCAGAGAAAGCTAATGGCCCCCAAATCACATGAAGACTGCCACGACAGCAACATAAAAAGGCTAAAAATATGTGTCTAGTCAGACTAAGTTACAGTGTTTTTTTTACTTCAGGTTTTTTTGTTTGTTTGTTTGTTTGTTTGTTTTTTCCCAGGGAGGGGAGACAGAATTTGATAATGCAGCCTGTTTTTCTATATAAGAGACTCAGGTTGTATCAGACCTCAGCATTTTTCTTTATTAACAAGCAGGACTGCTTTCTGTGTTTCTAGAGAGGCTGCTCTAGATTGTAAAACCCACTCTCAAGCCTGAGATGAGAGCATCTGTAGTGTCTGCTAAGTACTCCCCTACAAACTTTTATGCTGCTACTGCAGGTACTTCTTTCAGATGAGAACAAGGGCATAGGCTGAGGCCACGAGCACAAAGCCAGGAGCTGTGCCAGGGAGCAGGCTGGGAAAAGTACACTTTCTGCAAGGAAATTATCATTTAGACCCCACACGCCGCCCGGCCTTAACTGCAGTGTTTTGGGCCAGCACTGGTAACCCAGTGCTGATTGTGCAGAGAGGAGGAGCAGGAGGAGCCTGGAGGGGAAGAAGGAGAAGTAAAAAGGCTGGGTGGGGAGATTTTCTTTCTGATCACCTCTTTTGTAATCACAGAAAACTGCTGTATGATTACCCTGAAGTTTCATGGCAGAGTGGGAACAACCTGTCGCAAATTAACTGAGGTGGAAACTCTGAGCAAGCATGATCTGGGACTCAACCCCTGCTGGAGGAGGTTGTTCTATGCCTGCCACTGAGCTATACAGCTCAGCCTTGATGGGCTGTAGACATCTGATTCATTAAGATGTTTTTTGTTATGTAGGAAATGACAAAATATTCAGTGAAGGTTCACCTGTGGGTAAGGAGAGAGCCCTGTGTACCTGACAAGTCTATGGGGTAGTAATAAACTTGCAGGCCCTAGAGAAGAGTGAATCACTTTTGTGCCAACAAGTGGAGATGCTCACTGGGATTCAGACCTCGTTTGTTTTGGGTTTTTGGTTTTTTTTAATTTTATTTAAGTAAGGATAGCAGTGAAGAAGGATGCTGCTACGGATGTTACAGAGTTTTTCTGTTCAGTACCATCAAGGAGCCCTATAGACCCCAAGTTAACCTCAAGACAGCAAGTAATACTGGCACTTCAGTGACTCCTTCACAGCCTGGTATGAGAATTGTGCCCTTATTGACTTCCTTTTACTGCCAGTCCTTCACCTTGTGGACATTCCCAATGAAGCTGTGAAATTAGATAGAGCATGGTAGATTGAACTGGAGAGTGTTAGGAGCGCGATTCGTAAAGCTCCTGTGATTTAAAAATATTTTTTTCTTTTAACCCCTTTCACTTGCCATTCACTCTCTAATTCCCTCTCTAAAAAGCGTGCCGAGGGGCTGCTGTAGCAGCCTGCCCAGCGCCCAGCCAGGCGAACATCTGTAGTTTGCAAATCTTGCTCGTATTGCCGGTGTGTAAGGCCTGCAAAGACTCCAGTCCTCAACCACAGCAGCTCATGGCTCTGGCTGCAGTGACCCCTGCTTGCTGCCAGTCAGCCCAATGAGTGGGTGGCAGCTTGTGTAAGGAGATGGGAAAGGCAGTTGAGGGGAGGAATAACTGCAGGGCAAGTGTGTCCTCACCTCCCCACTGCACTTTCCTCCCTCTTCAGGGGTGTGGTAGCTCCTCTAACGGATGTCTGGATGTGGGGCAGATAACCTGCCCTCATGCTGTTGGCTTACAGCTAGTGCCTTGCCCATGCTGAGATGCTACTCAGATGCCTCTCTGAGTAAAGCATCTTTCAGCAAAGCAGGGTACAAAAATCACCACCCTGTCTTGAGATGGAGCAGTTTTTTACTGCTGTGAATGCTCATGAGACAGGGAAAAGGGAAAACCAGGAAGCGGGCAACCAGGCCAACCCTCTGTCTTGAGCACCATGAATGAGAAACACAGGAGTAGAGCCTGTTTGTAAGGAGACAGAGATGCAGACCCACAGGACATCGCCTGCCCCCCTCCCAGATCTCGGGGGCTGGGTCGAACAAGGCCATCACAGCACTGCCCGGCAGCTTGGGGGTTCCATGGGTTCAGCTGCTTGGCAGTGGACGGCTGATGAGTGAGGAGAGGCCACGAAGCAGTACAGAAGTAGAGGATTTGTGTTAAGGCTTCGGGACTGTCTTAAATCTCCGACATCTGCCAATTTAAGTACAGCTGAATCGCTGGATAATTCTGCTGGTGGCGCTCCTGGGAACACCCAGCCTGAGCAGAACAATTTTGAAGGAAATTACATGAGCTGGGATTTAGTGTTGTCTCTTTAGCTTGTGGAAGAGATAATCTGGCCCATTTAATGTGGAACAAAATTTGCTCTGTTTCACAGGCGTAAGGAGATAGTTTTGCCTTGAGAAAGCAGCAGTAAATGACTCTGAAGTCCCGCTGTCACTCGTTCGCTGAGCTGCTGTAATGTGGAGTGGCAAGGCCTGTTTTCTTGGGCCGCTTTCTACATATAAGTAACGCTCTTTATAAAGAACAGCACTTAGTCTTATGACAAAATTCCTCTAGTGTGACACAGAAGAGCATTGACATCATTCTTGAAGGCTGGAGAATTTATGGCACAGTTAATTATTAATTTGGCTGGCATTTGTAAAGTAGAAGGGAGTTCTTGTGCTTTTAGGCCATGCTCTCAGTGTGTAAATCTCTTGTATGGCTGCCATAATAATATTCCTGCAGCTATGTTGTCACCTATTGTAATTTTTCTGCTAATAAGAAAATTTAAACTAACCAGGAATCCTAAATTTGGATACTAGTTGTTTATTTCAAATATACTCTAGAGAAATAATAATGCAGTTCTGCTCTGAATTTAATTTAAACAGGAACAGGCAAAACAAATCTCTGCGGAGGGCATTTGACAATAATAAAATATTTCTCCCAGCGGGTGAGCTGGTAGCAATTGTATTGTTGCCATCAAAGCTCACGTTTCAGCAGGTCATTACCATCATAACAAGCCCTTGGACCAACTGGCATGGACATGCAACATTGAGCTCCTGATGGGCACATTATTTCAGATCTTTAACTTCATGGAGAACAAGACAAATACTCCTGGGAACGGAGGATTATATTTTGAAATTCCTTTCTTTTCTGTTCTGCTTAATAATAGGAGCCTGCGTGTAATCAATCTACCGCCACTTGCTTTTTTATATTAATGGAGATTGTAAGGAGCCAGGCTTGGGAATCTGAACACTAAGAAAGAGTGGCCTTTAATCTTACAAAATACTAACGATTAGCGTGGCTGGGATGTGGCAACACAAACACTTCTTAACACTTGTGAATAAAAATGTTAAAACCAAATAAATGTGCCCATATTATTTTCTATGGGTTTGGGGTTTTTTTTATTTCTCTAGTAGCTACCACAAGGAGAAAGTTTATGATCTATATGTTAGAGACAACCTATACACACAAAATCAGCATCTTATCAGCCAGGCAAAACACACGCCTTGTGATGCAGCTACAGCAGGCAGGCTGGATAACGAAGGATATAGTAATTAGCAAAGTGCCATGTGAAATCAGAGACCTACATTACACAAGAGAGATGAAATGCAAAGTAAAGGAAAGGTGCAAGTTAAAAAAAAAAAAAAAAAGCTGTTAAATAGAATAAACAAAAGCTGTGAAAGAAAAATAATCCGAAAACCGATGGAAGCTGTCCCATTCTTGAATTTAGTACAGGAGCCAGGTCAGTTAATGTTAAAAAAACATAAGAGGTGCTGCAAAAGGTTTTCTGCTGCAAAAGCCTGCACACAAAAAGAAATCTCAGGTGTTTCTGTGCTTAGGTTTGATTTTTTTCCCACTAGGGTGTTACCAGGCGATGGTGCAGGAGGACACTTTAAGATGTACAGCATGGGGGCTCGTCCCACTAAGGACAATAGTTCCATTTCCGGCCCCTTTAAGAAGACATCTTTCTTTTGCTTTGTTTTTGATGCTTTGGAGTGTGGGTTTTTTTTACATATTTAACCTCTACTAGTATTTCAGCAGCATTGCCATTCCGCATTAAGAAGCGCCGGTAACTGTGTGGGCAATAGCACTGACTGGTGCATGCTACTCATGCCATTTCTTTCCCTAAGGAAAGACCAGGCGGAGGGGCCACTCCAGAACACTTTTTATTGGTGTTTGCCTGACCCTTTTACACTGTGACCACATAAGGTCAAAAAAACCCAGCCAACCAGACAAAAAGCCCAAATGACATCAAGTTAGATTACTTGAGTGTGAAGCTGCAAAGAAAATTCTGAGCCCGTCAGAAATCCCACGGCAATTAGTAACCAGCTCAGCAAGTGGCACGTTTTCCTTTTGCATCCACACTGATGGCGTGGGCCAGCTTGCGAGTGGGCACGGGTGCCAGTGCGACGGCGTGGGAGGAGCGGAGTGCTCCGCAGCCAGGCTGGTGCAGTGGTGGGGTAGAAAGCTGTCAAACAAGCACTACGGTGGCAAAACCGTGCTCTTACACTGGGATAACTTCTTTTATTGGGGGGGCAGGGGGGTGGGGTGGAGTGAGAAGAGCAATGTGAACCGTGTCAGTTCAAATCTAGTTTTTCTCAGCTGAGCCATATCCACGCAATGGGAAGAGTCTGTTGGTTTGTCATCTCCTCATTGTAGCTGAGTGGCGCTGCTGCAGCCACAGGTTGGGCTGACAGGACGTGTTGGTTGAGCTATGAGTGCCATGGCCCTAACATACATACATACATACATCTATCTATCTATCTATCTATCTATCTATCTATCTATCTATCTATCTACCTACCTATCTATTTAACAGATTTAGTAGCTATTTGCATAGTTAAGAGAGCCAAATCCCCCCCCGTAGGGAGAAGACAGAAAGAAAATAAATTTAAAAAACGACAACAAAAACACCTCATCCCTCAGTGTGGCTGCAGCTCAGCGCTCCCTGCATTTTCTCTTTTGTGGTGCTAAATTTATGACTGTGCAGGGCTTTGTGATCCTCTTGTGGAAAGTGGTACAGAAAAACTAAGTTAGGATTTTTTTTAATTGCACGTGAAAACTATTAACCAGCGAGTAGCTACAATCATGGCTTGAGGAAGAGTGAGTGCCGCTGTTGACAACTGGAGATTTTTCCCTTTGCGTGTGAAAAATTTGTAACACTACTTGTTTTGCTTTTTGGCTATGGTGCAGTAATGCATTTTCCTTTGAAGAAGTACCCTGCAATAGTTCCAAATCAGAATGCTAAACTAAACTGGGGGGGGAGGGGGAGGGAACCCAGGTCTGTGCACGCCTGCATGTGCACGTAGGCCTGTACGCTTGTGTACACAGCAGCGCCAACGCAACAAAACCAGGCCTAAGGCCCTTTGAAGAGACCACACAGGGTTCATCTTCCTATGGTGCTGCTACTCCCGTTGCTCGAAAAGCCCCCTATTTCCTAGGAGAGTTAAAACACAGAAGGTACGGGCAGCAGGGAAGAGGTGCCCTCCCGTTCATTTCAAGGCATATATTGCTAGAGAGAGCCCAAAGCACAGAAAGCCCCTGGCGCTGCCCCGGTACCTTGGCTGAAAGAATTCCCGTCCCTGAAACAATTCCCCGTCACTGTTCTGTTCAGCAGCCTTTGCGCCGTCAGCCAGAATCTCCAGAGAGCGGCCAGCGGCGAAGGTGAGAAATACGTTGGCAAACACAACGACAAAATCCTATCAAGATAGACTAAAAAGCAAGAAAAGCACACATTAGCACTTCTGTGACTGTTCCAGAAGGGTCCAGAGGAAAGAGGGGCTGACCCCGAGCGACGGGGGCTGCAGCCTTTCAGAGGTAAAAGGCTGAGAAGCCACTTACTGCCAATTTGCAGCCCTGCTGTTTAACCCCCCTGGATCTTGACCACTTATCAGTGCTCTTCATTAACACCAATCTATATTATTGCTCCAGTGGCTATTTACTTCCATTCAGAAAAGCTGTATCAAATAATACAGATTTTTACTTATACATATATATATATATATATATTTTTTTTTTAACCAGAAGATGTAAAAGGAGCCTCCTGCAGCAGGAGAAGAACGATAGACTCGGTTGTTGATGGAGAAAGCAAATAAGGACTTCTAGATGGTATTAATGTGATCTTAAAATAGTGGGAAAGTTTTCTTTTATGACATTGACAGAGAGGCAATGATTTTGAGTAATGCAGGTTGATGTGAAGATGCTTTAAGATTAAATAAGTGCTATATAAAGGCCTGCCAACCTGAATTCTAATGTGCTATGAGACATTTTGCATATTTAAGAGTATGCAAAATGTCTTGTACCACACTGGAATTCATTCTGACAAGGCTTTATATAGCATTTATTTACACTCATATTGTACTTTGAGGGAGAAGGGGATACCGCTGGCTCCTCTTGGACTGTAAGTAACAAAAGGCAATGCTAATTGCTCTGTTTCCTTCTACGAAAAAGAAAATAAAACCAAAAAAGCCCCACAACACAAAAAATAAAATAAAAGCAATCAAAAGTGGAAGCTTGTTTAATATTGCTCTACCATCATCCTGAAAGGCATAATAATTTGAGTTACACATCTGAACTGATTGGAGTTACAGAATCATATCTCCTTTTTGCATTTAACAATATATACAATATAAAATAAATACATTTACACAAATGGACATTGGTTGGAGCACACGGTATGATACACATCACAAAAATATACAGTTGATTGCTATACAGATGTGAAGCCCATCTACAGCTATAGACATGTTTGTTTTTATCTGTCGTTTTGTTTCGTTTTTAACTACTGGCTATTACGCAACTCCTGGATTATTATAAGCAGTTTAATTCTTTTTTGTCCTTTTGCGATCTTTGCACGATAAGACTGCCATAAAATGTTTTCCTAGGCAGGTAAACAGAGACGCTTAAATAATTAAAATACAATCACCAACACCCATTTTCTCTTCTATAAGAAAAATAGCAGTTTTAATTTTTTATATCTTTTTATGTTATCATTTAAATGCAAAATAGTGGAATAAATACAACAATCTGATCTGATTGAAACAAATGTGTAACTTCTGGGAGTTACACAATCATATTGCTTTAAATAAGAAAAAATTAAAAAATGAAGCAAAAATAGAAATTAAATCGTTATGGCTAAAACATACACCCTTTGAAATTTTCCCAACACTTCACATTAAGTAAGTGGTCTTGAAAGAACTCTTCTCCAGCAAGGTTTAAGATGAACAACGTTATAAAGCCCGTGCGATTCTTTTAGCTATGTTTCAGGCAATGCTTTTACAGTCTTGAGATACTTGTTCTTTTGCAGCTCCAAAAACTTACGGAAAACGAAAACTAAAGTTTGCACCGTGTGCCTTTAACACATCTCCATTTTTTGTGTGGTTTTTGTATACTTCTAGTCGATTGGCTTTTGACCCTGAAGCCCAAGTTCTTTAACGTGATACAGCAAAAACNGGGATGTGCCAATTTCTGAACTCCTATCACAGCTATAAATTTCAAGTTATTGACCATCTGAATGAATTGCTAATGATGATTTACCTAGAATCACACTACAGTCACTTCTCTACTGAGAAAACACAATCTACAATATAGTCCCATATAGCTAATGATAGATACACAGTTTGTTTTTTTTTTGTTTTTTGTTTTTTTTCCTAAGCTGAAGAGAAATAAGCAGTTCCCCCATACCGTCAACAAAATCACTAATAATTCCTAGTCCTAAATACACATCCATGATAAAGTAAAGATCTGAGAGGTAGTGCCATAAAGAAAGAACATGAGGAACTTCAGCCCTTTCATAGGCGCATTCATATAGAAACGACAGATTTTAAAGCTGAGTCAAGTATGCAGTTTTGACAGGGTGAACAAAATAATCATGAATGTCATGCTACAGAAGAGAGAATTTGTAAAAAGTCTCTGAGGAAAGAAAACACCACCTAAATCCAGGCAAGTTCTATGGTCCTAGCAGCAATTAACACACCTTA
>VXBJ01004247.1:117787-161044 GCA_013400055.1 Nycticryphes semicollaris
TTACATATATAAATAATCTTATAGAATCAGCACCTTTTTCCCAGGAGTTGTATTTTTTTTTTTTTGACATTTTTTCAAAAGGGATGTGCCAATTTCTGAACTCCTATCACAGCTATAAATTTCAAGTTATTGACCATCTGAATGAATTGCTAATGATGATTTACCTAGAATCACACTACAGTCACTTCTCTACTGAGAAAACACAATCTACAATATAGTCCCATATAGCTAATGATAGATACACAGTTTGTTTTTTTTTTGTTTTTTGTTTTTTTTCCTAGCACGAGGCTGACGGAGCATCAGCCCATTGTTATTTTGTTTAAAGCACACAACGTAGCAATAGTTTTGGAAACTTTTCCGCACCAAAAAAGTTTTGCAACAACACAGAGCGAGTTAATAACAACATCTGAGAGATGATTGAATAAAAGCTATATTTACAGCGTTTAAAAATTAGACTTATCTATAATCTTGAAATATTCAAAGTTTTATTTCTAAGCTATACATTGGTATTCTATAATAAACTGTTACAGAAATTATCCCTTGTTTTGAAAATATTATGATTTCAATGTGTATCTGTTCATAACGAGTATTTGTTTGGAGTTTCGATCTCTTAATTATTACTAGGAAGAACCTTATTACCGGTAAGGAATAGAATATACTACTGTAATCTCCTGAGGAATTGTACATCCAATATTGTCTCTAATTCTACCCTGTGTCTATAAGCACACACCACAAGAATCCAAACACCACAAGAAGAACAAGACAACAGTCTTTGAATGCAACATAAAAATTCAGAAAAGCACAGCAAACATGAAACATTGAAAAGCTGAACTACATTTCTTTTGTTTGTTAGGATTACAATTTTAATTACATCTGTGTACATAGAATAAGGATGTTCACATAGTACAGGGAGCAGCTACTAACACTGGTACATTGGTATAGCATTGGATGGAGGTTATTGTTTATTGGTTATTTAGCGACTGTAGTTTTCTGGGGGCATCTAATCGGTTTTATACATTAGATTACACCTCGTAACAGTCTTGAAACTGACTGACTTTCATGCTGTGACAATACTGGTTGAAAAGCACATATACTGGTTTAGCTACTTGTTAAAGACTGCCATTTACAAACCAAAATCTAAATCAATAAATAAGGTATAGAAGTGGTAAATTCTTCAATTTGGTCAGAAGTCTACTACTCTGATTTCTTAATTTTGCCAACGTCGGCATTTGCCTTATTGCCTCTAAGCTACTATTGGTTCGTAGGGTTTTTCTGCATGTGAGGTTACACTTTTGCAAACAGGCAGTATCTCGTTCTTTTGCAACTGAAGCAGTTAGAAATCACGCAGCGACGATCCCTTTGTACAGTCGCTGTCTCCTAACACCGTTACGGATTGGTAGTTGACATGGAGTATTTATATGTTAGACTACTCGGATATACTGCAGGTGTAATCTAATCCTTTGAGTCAGTGAACATTTAGTTATAAACTGGAGCTCATGTTAAGAAACTGGATGTTTTGGACCAGACTGGCACACAACATAAATTGCATCCGTGATAATATGCACCTTCCCTTCAACTATTGCTTTAGTAAGATAAATTCCCACATTAATAAATGGCTGAAAACTGGTAAAGCTGGTACAAAAAAATCTCCGTTAGTAAGAAGAAACGAAACATTTAAAAAAATCTTCCTTCAGGATTCATATGTCCTTCATTATTGTTCATCATTGTTCAAGCCAGCACAAAAATGCAGTATTTCTTTCTCTTTAGTATTGCATGAATGAATAAAGCTTAAACTATTCCCTGAAAAAGTTACATTGTAGCTAACCTAAGAAATATCTGGAAGACTTGAAAAAACAATTAAGGAATCAAATGGCTGTAACTGATCTAGATGGAAAATGCAATGATAAGAAGCAGCCGATGCATCGTCGCTTAGTCGTCTAATTAGAGACTGCTCCTATGAAACCTAATACTGCATTCAGTCAGTTCATCGTGTTGTACTGTACTGCTAGGTACGGTGGTTCTCTCTTTGATTCCTTTGTCATTGGGGACATTATGGTTCATAATAAGTTCACTGGCATCCATATTATGGATTTCCATCCTTTGGCAGGCCTGGCTTCCATCTCTCTTCGATTAGAGACCTCTTTTAAAAAGTTCAGCAGCAAAGAATAAAGGAGAAAAGGAAAAAGGAAAGGAAAGAACAGAAAGGAAAAGAGAGAAAAGGAAAAGGAAAAGAAAAACTGCATCAGAAAGACACAGAAGAAAAAGTTGAAAGCTGCTTCACAGTCTTGCTGCTAAATATCAGTGCAGTCATTTTTTCCTTAATTAAACACTAAGTTTCTTTGCCATTATTATCCTGTTTTTTTTCCCTTTTTTTTTTTTTTTTTTTTAAAACGTGCATGATGGGAAAGCCCATGATGCTTTAGTCAGACCTTGGCCTCCAGCATTTCCAAAAAAAGTTTGTGCATGGGGACTTTGCCTTCCAGTTTGATGTTGTAGAAATGCTGCACAGCCTTGGTGGAGGTTTGCCTCAGAAGCGGGAGAGTCATCAACATCTTGCCTGCGCGACGTGGGTCTTCCATGTGCTGCCCGGCCTCGTAATCCTGCAGAGCCTCATGTAAGACGTCCTGAAGTTTCTGCACTGCCTCAACATCCTCTATGTGCATTGAGTCTGCAAAACAAAGGAGCGACAGGTTTCAGGTTGGTGCGCCAATAAACAGATCACTCTATGGTTGCACAACACTTTCACTGCTTCCGTCCATCCTCTTCCACAAAGACAGAAGATGATCACCCTCTAATTTCTATAGTGACCTTCAGGAAAATATCTGCAACTGCTGTGGAACTACGAATGTATAATTAACTCTCGTGTAAGCAATCTTTCTCCTCACCCACCTCATACTAGTGTAACGGTTGCCCTCGCTGCTCCAGAAGCCATCTCCTACAGCTACAGCTTTGCAGAGAGGAGAGCGCCAAAGGGCAGTACGAGTCGAGGCCTGCGTTTTATCAGGGAAGCAAGAATGACTGCCCTGCTATGGAAAAGCTCAGGAAAATTCTGTGTCAGGCTCCAAGGCTGCGGAGTTGGAAGCCACGGTCGTTACCCACTGCTCAGGGACTCTGATCGCGGGATTAGGACCACTGCACTGACACAAGGGAAGAGCGGGTTTGATGCCATTTCCTGATAGGTTTAGCAATTTTTTTCTCCCTCAGGCACCTTTAGACAGGCAGGCAACACTTAATATCTTCTTGAACAGCTTTTTCTCTGTGAAGCTAACATCTCCTACAAGGTGTAATCCTTCTCTCTCACCCACTCAGAGGGTGGTTTATCTTGTTATTGTTAGGGTTTTGCATTTTTTCTAAATCACTCAAAGTAAGCACCTTGCCCTGTACCTTTCCAGGTGAGATGCTTTGGTGGTGTAAGTATTGAGTGACAACCCAGACACAATGCACATGAGGAACTAAACTAAACTGCTACGTGACCTGGAAAGATTAAAGCAACGTAAGTGTGAAATCAAAAGAAAAGATCTAACTGAAATAACTGTAAAACCCTCAATAGCATAGATACAGAAATGGAAGAACACGTAGTTACTGGACCATGCTGAGATGACTTCGGACGAGCAGCCCTAATTCTCTGACTTTTATGTAGTCATAAATGCCAAAACATCCCTGCTGTGGTTCAAAGTGAGCTGAATGCAAGTAAGGTAGAACAGTCATAGATGAAAGAGACCACCAAACAGCTCAAACCAGCTACCAAAATTTGGATAGTCCACACACTTTACAAAGCCAATAAAACACTGCATGAAAATACAACTGCTTTGAGGGGGTTACAAGTCCTCCAGAGAGGCTACACTGTGGAAGCTTAGCTCAGGGTGAAACTAGGACACGTCATTATTGAAATATATCCTTGAAAACTCTAGTTACTACAATGTTGCTTTGCATCTTAATTTTTGGTTTTGGAATAAAGCTCCTGTTCCCATTCAGAATAATGTCCGAGGAGCTGGACGGTGAAGAACCCGATTCTCTCATCTTTCCAAGCCCTGAATTAAGCAACCTAGTGCCCTGGATCGGTGTTTTGACAGACCTTATGTTTTACCCTGTTGATGATAACAACATCAAATTTTGCACGTGCTTCAAATATCTGAATTACATTCAGAGAATTAAGATGCATCTAAGATTAATTTCTTAAAAGCTGACGTGCAACTATTTCCTCAAATAATTAGGTCAGACAGTAAATACCTGTCTCTTTTCAAACACAAACAAACAAACCAAAACACAAACCGGTAAGTAACAGGTTAACAAAAACGTTCTGGCTTCTATTGTCAAAACAAATGTGCAAATTGAAAAGAAAAAAAAAAATAAAAGTTCCAGTTCCTGCTCTAAAACAGACACTTAATTACATACAAGTTTGGATCATTTAGCACGTTTTATTGATTCTGATGACAGTTTATCTGTTAATTACACATAATGGAGTCCTATGGGAATTTTACATGTTTAATAATTCTGAGTCTTAGCGAATACATGCTCTAAGAAGCATGCAGTTAAGACATACGCTGCAGAGATGTGATACTGCACATCAAGGTGCACTGTGCTGAAAGCAAAGAAACACAAAAATCTCTCTCTTAGGGAAAAAGAAGGCTATAACATTGTAAAAATGATGACAGGCAAATATTACTTCCAGCAAAATTTAGTTCTAATTAATGTGAGACCATTCCCTAAATCCATGTTTTTGATAGCTAATACGGCAATTCTAGTAAGTAATTCTATGTCAGTAAGAGAAAATCCCTGAATTTTTTCATCTTACAAACATGTAATGGCTACAGACATGCTAACACACACGTACAAATGTGACTGATGTCTTACGCAGAGTATCCAACCACGGGGCTTAATTTGGAAAGCAAACTCCAACCAAACTGTCATCTTTACTCCCCGACTCTTTACCCTCTCTCCAACTCCTTGGATATTCACCGTTGTGCTACTGAACACATGAGGTGCTACTCAAAATGATTTTTCCCTAAAGCATGCACAGTTTGAGCAGAGACTATACAACTTTTCCTCCTCTCCCCAGAAACACAGTAGTGGGATATCAAATAGAAGCATTTTAGCAGCAACAAAACGCTTGGTGAATTGAAGACTGACTGTTCTTGAGAAATTTTTTACACCACACTGCATAAAAAGACAGGTCTTTCTTGAGAAACTCACTGTATTTAGTTCTTAACCCTAGTCTGATTCTTCCCAGAATCAGTATTTGTAGCTGTGACCATGTTTGAATTTGTAAGTAGATGGATGGAGTCCAGACTAATACTTTTTTTTAATACAGAGATGAAACTTCTACAAGATCTCTAGCTCTGCGGCTTGGACAGCAATTTGGCCTGCAGCATTAGCAATATATATCCTCTACCTATTTCTTACACAGAAACTAAGTGAGGAGGGAAATGAGGAAGAGAGCGCCTGCAGAAAATGCAAGAAGAATCAAAACCTGCCCTCTGATACAGCTATCACATTCCATGCTCTCAAACTCTTCCACTGTGTGGACAACATCTTACAAAGCAGGGATCTTATCCTCTCCTTGCAGGGATGATTGCAAACCATCCCTCCAGTAAACAGAGCAATTGCTTACACAGAAAAGTAATAGTAGTAAAGCATTTAATGTATTTGTTGCTGTCTTTGAAATCAATTTAGCAGCTGGGAAGAACGTGACCAGCCAGGTCTCCACTGGCCTAATGCAAGCACTCTGCTGCCAAACAGTGGTTCATGGAGTAGAGCTGAGGAAGCTGTGCTTTGGGAAAAGGACTTTGTCGCAGGAAACGGTATAAGGAAAAATAGCAGAGAGGGGCACTTCCAAACAGTGATTAAGAATTCAAACTGTTCTGTTAAAACGATGATTTAGCTTGAAAGATTTAAAAATTACTTAATCGAATTACTATGATAATTTAACTTCTCATTTACAGAAAAGATTCAAACTCATTTCAGCTTTAACCATTCTAGACCATGCTAATGCTTGAACGCAAACTCACTAAATCTGTGCTTTTTAATTAGACCATGATTCAGCTTGCAGATTGCTCAGGAAAATGTTAATCTCTACAAAGACCCTTCTTCAAGTTTTAGCCTTGCAGTCTGGAACTTCCACTTTATTCTCGATATTAAACGAATGTAGATCTTAATCCCTGAGGTGTAAGCCTTTGAAAATAAGGAAAATGGTTGAAAACTCTGAACTAGCCAAGGGGAAAAGAGCAGGAAAAATAGAAATCTACAGTTTGGCAGATGTGAATTCAGAGCAGGTTAACTTATTGCTGATAAACCAAATCCACACTTGTAAGAGGGCAATGTCAACAAGAACCACTATATTTTAAGAAAACGCAGAGTCTGTGTGACAATCCAGAAATAAAGCCATAATTCCACAGACAATATGAAATTGAATTATAAGGTAGGTACTCAGATTTCGAATGTTCTTCCTATAACCAAGCAAAGCTCTTTGCTTTTATTTTTGTGTTTGTTTTTTTTTAAAGTGGCTTTGTAAACAGTCTGGATAATTTACAATTACGTCCTACACAGGTAATAAATATCCAGAGGAAACCTATACCCAGATATAATGCACTTAAAAATCAGTGCCTATATAAAGAATGAAATTAAACAGGGTAATCTGAAAGTGTTGTCATTTGAAAGCGAAAAGGATTTGTTCAGAAATGCCCTGCAATAAAAGGATCCCAAAACTGCAGAGCTCAACAGACAAACACAAGACTTCTTGGTACAACGCACAGCTCAGAACAGGGCATTTTGGTCTAGAAGGGGGGAAAAGTTGTTACTGATCAGTGCTGAAATGGGAGACCGTGAGATCAACAAATGAGGACATGGACTCATTGAGCTCTGCTTCAAGAATCCCTGTTTTAGCCTTGTGGATGCTTTGTTTTACCATCACAGGATGGGAAAATAGAATTGTACCTCTTCTGATCAGCCAATTGATTGTATCATTGTGCAGAAATGGGAGAAAATTAGAATTCTCATCCAAGAAAAACACAACAAGGTCCAGACAGAAATTCAGATTACAATCTACCTCGTTTAAAATTCAAGCTTCATCTTAAATGCAGCAAACAAGCATCCAGCCACCCAGAACCATTTATAACACAGCAGAAAGGGTGACAACTAGCTAAAGACTGGAAAGCACCTGAAATGAGGGCAAGGAGACTTGAAATTATTGCTCTGAGGAAAGTTGAAGGCTGGTATGTTTGTATTTTGTGTATAACATCACTAAAAAGTGGGAGAAACCCAGAGGTCCCAAATTAAGTACTTCTTCATGCCAGAAAAGTCAGGCAACATAAAGGAGGAAAATATTATAGTGAATCAAGCAGCAGGGAGTATGCAGCAGTGAACAGACACATTAAGATGCTGATAAAGCATATCAGAGAGGCAAATACCAACAAGTACTTAAATCACAGCAATTGCTATGACGTTTGTGATTCCTTATAACTGAGCAGTTCACAAACCCAAACTAGATAAATCAATTTAGAAAGTTATAGAACTGGATGGGATGAAGAGGTAGAACAGCAGGCAAAACCACATCAAAATCCTAATCGCATTATGTTTCAAATAAGAGGAATTTATTATCTGGGTTGTATGGTCAATCCAAAAACCCCACAAAAAACACCTCAGTGTTTTACGACGGGTGAACTGTTCTCAGAATTACAGAACTCCTTCCTCTCCTGCTTGAAAAGTATGACAGATTTACACAGGGAAACCTGCATTTTTGCAAAGTGCTCACCCACATTGTGTTTCTGTGTAATTTTTATGAGAAGCACAACATGGTGACATTTCAAAAGCACGCTGCTTATAATACAACCAATCCATGCAAATTGTCCCTCACCCAGCAAAAATTCCCATCCTTTTCCAGTCTAGAGTTGAAATCGCCCCAGATACTTGCTTTTGTCCTCCTTATATAGGGTCAACAAATATACTTAATTATGACCAACTAGTTGCCTGTTTTTCCTGAACAGATCTATTTGCTGGTATCTGCAGGGTTAGGCTAAGAGACAAGCACATAGACAAAGAGAGTATTTTCCCTTGCAAAAGAGTACAGCAAAAATGGTCTGACATCTGGATTATTTTATTGGAAACAGATACTTCAATCGGAATGTATGTTGGAAATATATGAACAAGGAATAAATTAAAAATTCCTTGTACATAGGGAGTATAGGCAGTGGAAACCAAAGAAGTAAACCAAAGGCTTGTATGATTGTTTTTAGTGAAAAAGGTCTTATTCTGGATTGCACTGGTTTGGCCTGCTTTCCAGGAGAGACATGAAAACTGAAGCCTCAGAACAGTGTCTAAAACACAGTAGGAAATGAAGATGTAGCAAGAAAAGAAATTACTTTAAAGAACACACCCATTTATTTCAGGGGCTAACAGGATTAGTAGTGAACTAAAACCACAGGTATAAGGTAAATTAAAAGACAGTAAACCATCTATTTTTTATTCCTGAAATGGCTTACTTTCCACTAGGATAGGTAGTTAGTCAGAGTAATAATTAAAGGAATATTCCCTCAATGCAGAACAAATTGCATACTGTCAACTGGTTCGAATACCTACTCAATAAGGCTACTAAAACTCTGGAAAAGGAGAATTTGAATGATAGAACAGGTTGGTAAGATTCCAAAGAGAAGGAAATGTTGAATGAGTGCTTCAAAATCCTCTTTATCCACTTTGAGATAGAAGTACTTGCCATAATTACAATTGAGTGCCACTAGTTTAGTGCTGTGGAAAAGCGGGATGAGTGGCAGTGAAGATGAGCAACTGCACTGGTGACACCGTGGTTCATACTGTTTTTTCCCTACCCAGAAAATCCTCCTGTCAGCACAGAGCTGGCCCTTGGCACACACAGCACAGTGCGCCCCTCACACTCCTGCCCCAGCTGTAAGGAACCTGGGGCTCTGTCCTCCCACCAGCCACTGGGCTGGCCCTGTTTCTTGCCCTTCACGAGTCTCAGACTGCTAACATATAAATAATATCTACCTATTTCATAACCAAGTGAGGAATATCTCAAACATTCAATTATTCAACCAGAACAAAAAAAAATCTGCTACATTTTGCTTAATACTATCGTTAAACAAATGATAGCTGAGTTATCTATTTTCTGTAAGAATTGTGGAGGCCATCTACTTGATTACAAGAAAATGGAATATGAGGAAGAAACTGTGTTCAAGCAATATGAAAACTCTGACTATAGTGGCAACTTCCTTTCCTAAAAGTTTGTTTCTATGCCGTACCACACTCTATGCAAAATTACACGACAGAGTTAACAGACCTTGCTATTTACATTTGGCAAAATAAATATTGTTAATACACCAATAATAATACACAAGTGTATATATTTATTTCATATATGTCTAATCACCATAGATACATTTTAATCATGAATTCTAACACTAACAAGATAACCAAATAAATTAAAATGAAAAAAAATCACATGGTTAAAAACTAAATATGGTATGTTATGACCTCCGATAAGCCACAGCTTATACTGGGAATGAAGATGTCCTGTGGAGTAAGTGATTTATAGGGTTCTACCAATTAATTTCTATTATGATAACATTATTTAATGGTGATAGCCTAGTGCTCTGAGCACACTCTTTTGGTGGCTGGAATGCTAAATAAGACATAAAAAAGAAATAATTTTTTTATCAGAACAGATGATCATGCAACTTTACTGGCTCCAAAGTTGATCTGCACTTCATTATGCTAAAAATGCACAAGATACTTCTTGGTTCTCATTGCTTCAGTACTGAAAGGGTGTTGGGTTCTTTTTTAGGAGAGTTAGTAAGAGAGACCAGAAACTCTGATGGTGAACAGAGGTCCTTTTCCCCTTCTGGTGGTACCGGCTAGACAGCTAGAATTAGCGTTTAAGATTAAATTTTCAACAGTGCATAGGGTTATACTTTTAAGTGCCTAGCATCCACATCTGGGTCAGATTTTTCAGGATGCCAGCAGCCTATTAGACAGATACACATGCATCAGATTTTCAGATGTGCTAATGGATTTTGACACTCTAGTTCCTTATGTTAGGGTTTACAGGGGAACTGAGCTTCTCCTCAAAATCTGGTCTCAGTTCTGACTCCTAAACTCTTCTGCAACGTTTGGCCTGAAGGCACAATTAAGTCCTTACTGATTAGGCAATTTCAAAAAAATTGCTCACCTGCAACTCCCTGTTTAGTATTACCTAATCGATCCATGAAAGCATTTTCTAATACAAGGGAGACGAGCAGGTCATCTTTTATGTGCTGGAGTGTGCACACGTGGGTACGTGCACTTGTGTACACCTCAAACTTATTTTGTAAATATTTCACCTTTCCTTACACACAAGGAAATAATTGGTACATGCATGTTTTGGAAACCATTCAAAGTTGATTTTCTGCGTGGGTAAACAAAGTGCTCATTGGTGCCAGCTTGCTTCATTTGGGCGGTGTGAGGTGGAATGCAGGGCAGTTGCATCCTGCAGCTTCAAGGCACCTACTTGCTTTTGTGTACAGAAGGTAAAGAAAGGAGGAAGGATCTCGTGATACCGACAGGACAAGGACAATAGTGTGGTTAGAGAAACCTCTCTGGAGTTCAAGCATAAAGAGTGTATTAATTACTACTAGATCAATGCAGATGTTTAAAACTAACCTGATAAATTCCATATTAAGCACTGTAAGTTAAATATAACTGTTGAAATCATGCCTGTATAAACTTCAACATACACAGGACTGGAATGCCCATACAACATTTGTGCTCTTATAGATGTATGTAAACCTTTCAGATGCTATATGCACTCCATTTGAAATCAGTAACAACCTACAAGGTTGCTACTTATTGCATTTTTGGAAATTTAGAGTAGCTGTGTGGCATTGGCCTACCCTGCAAAGGGAACATTTGGTAACGGCTGTCAAGAGAACCTCCCTGAAGAACGGCTCCTCCTCCCCAGCTTTTAGAAACCAACTGGCAGGATTATCTCAGATCGAGGACTGCACAAATAGGCTCTCTAGGCCTAAAGAAAAGTTAGCAGTTGGGGTGTTTTAATGCTCACACTACTGAGATTTGTTGGCCAAAACAAAGCTTGTGGTATTTATTTAAACAAAATACAATCAATATGAAGACAATCTACAATTTCTTTTTCTGCTTCTACACACCAGCAGGGAAAGTACTATGACACTGTATCATAAATCACTAACACAGGTACAGAGCTATAAAACCATCTCTGTCTACTCTTTACAGTAGCGGCAACCTGGGAATCTTTCTAAACAGTGTGAATATGGCAAAAAGTGTCTTAAACATCTAAGATTTCATATTGTACTTCATCTGTTCTCTCTACACCTATAAAAAGGCGAATGCATTTTAGACCAGAGAAAGAAACAGTGGATATATTAGAAGGAAGCAGATGTGGCTGCAAAATACATTAAAAAGTGAACTGCTAACTGATTGAGTTTATAATGGCATTTGATTTCTTATTTCGGATGTGGTTGCGGTTACGTTAAACAAGTTCATAGTTATGTGAAAATAATCTAGTTCTATTTTTGTCAATAAAAAAAGACAAACACTTTAATTTTACTTGAATGTTACCAGTATTTGTAAATTAAAACACTAGGGGTCTGATATTATTTGACGGGCTGTAATTCTGCAGGTGCTATTTTACACCAACAAGGTTTGTGTAGCTACAGCTGATAGAGTTTGGTATCCGCTGCATGTACAATCTGAAGCTGAAACGTTGAACGTCAGCAGTCAAAACATTCTGTTGAAAGGGAAGCCGAATGGTTGGGCTGCTTTTTAACTCCTCCTTTCAATAGTTTAATTTTGAAACAGCAATCTTATTTATTTTAAGATGGGGGTAAAACATTTTCACTTAAATGTGCCCTGAACTTTAGTATGCTGAACAGTATTTATCTCTAACATTATCCTGGTTGTAATTCCCAGGGAAGCTAATGAAGCTACAGATGATTTTGATACACAATGTGCAACTAAACTTTTTTTGACAGCAGTATCTTTGATTATTACTTCAACACTGCATGTTATTTTAGGAGAGGGAAAAAAAAATTAATAGGTGAGTGGTATTTACCACCATATCCCTACATTCTTGCAGCTTACCCTGTTTATCACATAAACTACAGAAATAGTTCTAATTCAGCCTTTGAATTACAGAATCAAAATAAATACAAAAAACCACCCCTCTTAATTTAGGCTCCTAATTCCAGATAATTTTCTTGCTCTGTTCATTAAACATGACCAATTTTGCGAAAAAATCCTTCTTGTAGCTGCAAAGCAGCATCCTCAAGTGTCTATTTACAACAGTCAAAAATTACAAACGAATCTTCAATTAAAAACAGTTTTTAAGTTTGAGAAGGATTTTAGGGTTTTGCTTATTCTGGAAATAAGAAAATATTCTAAAACTAAGGGCAGAATTAGTGAGGGGGAGAATATTTTATAAAGAAACTAATAAGCATTTTGGCTTTGCATGTTTCTGAATTACATTTCCAATTAAAAATGCAGAGTGCTAAATCACATTACAAAGACAAATAGGAAAGTACAACTTCATTGTTGAAAACAATTTCCCTCCTATCAATCTGAGGATTCATGCATCAATATTGTAGATGAACTGTTAATTACAAAATCAATTAAAAAATTATTTCTAAAAACAGTCACGCGTCCTGGCTCTCAGGGGGGCAATTTGGGCAGAAGGTCTCATCTCACTAGGACCGCGCCAAATCACAAGTCGTCATCCACAAGTAAGCAAAAGCAATCTGGTTTTTCATTTTTCAGCGCGGCTGAGCCCAGCCTGAGATTGATCGTCACATATGGCCCCAGAAAACAAACTGTCAATACCTTGAATGCTGCAGAATTTGAACAAATAGCCGTCCGCCCATTCAAGCCACTCATTGCATCCCATTTAACAGATTTTATTGACAGTTTCCTTCTTGTAATTAAAGGGAAAACTACTGGCCAGCAACCAAGATAAAGTTCAAAGATAGGGTCAAAACAAAAGCAGATGGAGGGGCACGGTGTGACTGTCAATGGAACATAGCATCAGAGCATGTTATTGACACACAGGTATCTAATGATCGGCACGTCATTAAAGAGGGATCTATGGTGAACTTTATGCAAATGTTAAAAGGGACTTAAGACCACAATAAAGCATTAAAGAGACACAAAAGGAAAAACAACAAAGCACAAACGATTTTTACTTATCTGACAGTATTCACTGCTTCAGCACTTTTAGATTCAAATGCAGAAAAAAACATTCTTTCCGAGATTTTTAACCCTTGCTGCACAGGTAATGATTTTTGTAAGAGCATTCTCATAAACGCAGAACATCCAAAAGGTAAGGTGTAGTTCTTGTGAGATTAAATAAGCTTTTCCTCCCTTCTCCCATATCCTGAATTCACCCTATCAAATAAATCAGCAGTTGCCTTTAAAGAGAACATATTGAGCATATTCTCATGCATCCTTTCTGTTTGTTTTAAATGCAGTGATTAGACTTGCCTGGATTACGGAAAGGATTTAGGAGAACATCTATATTCATGCGGAAGGATCTTTGCCTTTAAAATACTCTCTAAATCCTACACTGTAGTATTCTCCACTCCCTTAGGAACTCATTCCACAACTCCTGGAACCTTAAAGCTCCTCTTAGTTTGAACTGCTTTGTTTCTTGCCTTTTAGGCTAAGGTCTGACTAGCAACCTCTTACTCTAAAACCATGTTTCAAACAAGCATGCAGAAAGCATTATGGAGGAACAAAAAAAAAGTGACATATTAAAAATGTAGCAACCATCATGCCACTCTGCCAACCTGAATTAGCAAGTGCTATAGCTTTGAGGGTGACAAACTCTTCTTTCTCCAGCTTCATGCTCTTGTATTTCTTTACCAGCTGCAGTATGGCATTGTTAAGGTCAAGAAGGCCTGCCAACTTGGATTGGTCTTCATCCATAATATAATCTTCAGCATACACGAGCTCATCTTCAAAAGAAAGTGACCGGTATACAACACCGAGAATCAAAATCTCCATCCAAGCACTCTGCAGAAGGCTCATCTGGTCAGCTAGAGACAAAGTGGAGAATCCTGAGGAGGAAAAAAAAATGGGAAAAATATGACACGTCTGGATTTGTCAGAAATCTGCTCTTCTTTTTGATTTATTTTTACATATATTGTGAGAAAATACATACTCTATTGTTCTACCTTCTGCTTTTGTACCTCTTCTCCCCATCATACTACAGGGAAGTAAATCAATATAAAATGAAATGGTTTTGAATCAACATACAAAGTTATAAACAAGCTGGAATTTCCAGGCTCTTTCTGTAAGAATCAGATTAATTTGTGGAGTATTGCAGTGATAGTCTGCAATTTGTATGATGTCTTCTTTGTTCTGAAACACTTAGGCTTAATTCTAAAACCTGATGCTGTGAAACAGGGGGCTGATGACTGTCATCATTACCACAAACCAAGAAGGATAATCTAGGAGAGAAAAAAAAAAAAAATCCAAACTTTTAAAAAAGGTAAAATTTAATGTTTACGTAGAATTAAGGTGTTTATCACAAAGAGGAAAATTCACTTTGAACTTTAACCGCAGGGGAAAGAAGTAATACCTACCCTCTTCAGAAAAGATGCTAATTACTCCCACCTCTTCCACACTTGCTGAAATAACAAAGGGGCACATTAAAGTGCCAACTGAATAACTGTCACACCATCCTTTTTCTGACGGTGACTAAAAACTTAATAAATTCCAATTCCTCTTAATGAATTTAACTTTTGCTCCTTTTTTTTTTCTCCCTGATGTCTTTCCTAATAGGATCACTAAGTGCAAACACCTTTACTGTCTTACCTTTTCAGACTCTTGTTCACAGTATCTGTTAATTTATTATATCAAACGGCTAATATCCCAATCACAATCACAGCTACAAAACAATATGGGAGAGGAAGTGATTTTCCTGGCCTGTTGGTGAAATGCAGTAGTTTGCCAGTTGGCACCATCAACCACAAGTACTTAATAAAATCATCAAAGGGGATTAGTCAAGCTTTTCTTAAAGGGTCTTAAGACTTGTCTGAGGCTTTCATTTAGTTGTTTATGGAGCTGCTTACATGTCCTTTGACAGGGTTCCCGCTGTAAGAACATTCTTTTTGGCGTTCAATTACACTTAAATGTGTTTTTCTATTTTTAAAGTCGAGGGTTACAGTCAAGCAGGAGTACATCATAAACTAGCAAATCTGCAAGGCATCTACTCCAAACAAGATTTTCTCTATAAGCACTAAGCAGCAAAACTAATACAATAAAAAAAAAAACCCCACATCCAAACCACCAGGCATCCATAAAAAATGAAACATAAAACTGGCTGCATGCTCCCTCTCTCTCATTTTTCTCCCGCTCCTTATTTGTTTTCATTTCCTCTTAGTGTCTTTTGAGTTTTGTGATAGAACTGTAGCCCTCTGCCTTCAAAATAAACCAACAAAAAACCGAGCCAACAACAACAGGAAACCCTTGCGGAGGTGACAACAGAAAATAACACATCTGCAATTTAAAAAAAAAAAAAAAAGAGGGAAATGGAGAAGAAATAATAATTTGAAAGGTTACAGGGAGGAATTCATGATTTCAATTAGCTTCAACATTTCTGCTCCTTCCTGTCTTTCAAGAACCAGTTTTTCTGCAGTAGCAGATGGACAGAGAACGTAGCCTGCAGCACCGTCCTGTGACAGCCCCATTCTCCCTCCCAGACACTGCTGTTAGTAAATAGATTTACACATTCTCCAATCTCCACACATCTTTCTGCCGAATAATTAAAAGCAGGATGATTAGTTTATTGAGTGGAAGGAGGAACTTTTTTATTGAGGTCCATCCACGATTTTATCAGGGCCAGCACTTTTACGGTTGTCATGAGGGTGCAGGCATCCAATTTTTCTTATCTGCCTGATTAATACAAACGCTGTTTCAGGACGCATTAATTAACAGATACAAATCTACGTTCTCATGGAAGGATCAATACAGAGAAGAAAAGAGGCATCAATGTGAATTTAGTGCTGATGATGGAGAAGGCACTCTATTGACATTTACGTGCATAGAAACTTTAAAGTTGCAGTGGAGCCCTTTTGTCCCTGTGATTTACAAATTAACAATTTTTCAGGTATAACAATGTTTCACACACTTCTGAAGAGTTTAATTAAGCAAAAAGCAATAAAATCAGTTTTGATTGAAAAAAAAGTTTAACTTGCAATTTCTGGGTTGTTTTTTTTTTTCTCCTGAAAACTCCCAATTTTCATCTTTTATTTACTTACCTATTTTAGTACAGGTTTGTTGTATTGTTGTTGGTTTTTTTAAAAAATAAATGGCACTATGTTTCCATAACATTTACTGTGTGCCACAGTCAAAGAAAATTACATATGCCCTGTGAGAGCGAAAAATGGGATGCTGCCTATAATTTATGGTACTGAATTCCTGAAAAATCTGCCTTCTGGTACAGTAAATACACTAATTGTTTTTATATGAAACATTAAAAAATCAAAAGAATTTTTTTACATTATAGAAAAAAATGGCAAATATAAACCATACTTTTCTGCTCTCCAATAATAAATCAAATAAACGTGATTGTTTTCTTCCTGATTGAAGTAACTCCCCCTTGAAAGCCTGCTCAGTGAAAGCACGTTTTAACTTGTAAAAGCATCCCTTGTGGGAATGCAAAGATGAATCAAGTTGTAATTAATCTGGTTTTGAGTTTTTTTTGATTTTTCACAAAAAGTGAAAGCATCCAGCATGTCTTTTGTATCACACCAATGCCCTTTTTAATAGCCATTCAGCAAGTCCCAGTTAACAGAACAGATTACACAGGCAGATGTATTTACATAGAGAGATTTATTGTCAATTATTTGGAAGAGGTTATACTTATTTCATGCCAAACTGCGCTCCAATTCTCCAAGCTTTTGTTATATGAATCCCCTAGATCAGCCACGTTCTGTGACAATGTAAAATGTATGTATTTTTAAAAAAGTCTCCAAATTAGACGTAAATACACTTCCGCTCTCTGGACCGGTGGCAGCCTTCCCAGTCTCAACTCTAAGCTCTTTCCAAAGCGCCCTGAGGTGCTGCATGACAGCATGGTTTTGAACTTTGTCGTGCATTGTGTGGCTCCTTAATCCTTATGTCTTGCAGGTCATCGTTTTAAATGTAGAAACGCATAATGGCTTTTTAAAATACAACATTGTGTACCTTTTCCCCCCTCAGCACGTACCATATTGGTGACAACTTTGATCTCTCTCCATCTCCCTCCCCAAGTCAACACCATTTAATGTATCACAGGCATTTGCTAGCAGAATGACTCTGTACCTTGACCTGCAGTTAAATAGCATGTTTATCTGCGATACAGCGCACTCCAAATAAACCAGATGACAGTTTGCAATAACGTCATTTGGAAGGATTGAAAGGCTTCTCAAGAGTCAGGTACCCCTGAGGTAAGAAGCTTGAAGGAAGCATGTTTTGTGCCAACCCTCCTGCCATCTTCTACTAGACGCTTGTGTGCTTGACAACGATGCCATGGGCACTTGTCAAGGCTGGTTGTTTTTTTTTTTTTTCTTTTTTGCCTAGCAAACTGATGCACTTTGCAGTCAACTTACAAAAAAGGCTAAGCATTTGAAAGTGTGAAGGGCAAAAAATATCTGACGGCTAGTCTTCAAAAATACACTTTCATTTCAGAAAGCATAAATGTTTATTTCCTGAGCTGAGTGTTGACAGAAATAGGCTGCAGCGCAGGCATATGAATTTAACCCCTGGTAGGCATTCTTTTCAGTGCAGTTTTTATGTAGCTGAATGCTAGCATTGTTAATCTACAGGGTGTCTCGTAATATCAGTTAACAATAGCATTGATTTGCTGGTTACAGATTTTCTTCCTTCCTTTTTGCTGCCTTTCTCCTCCTTTCAGGGACCGTAGTGTTTCTTCAGCTAAAAATAGATACTTTTCTACAAACAGCATATCACACTCAAATTGTAATTATGCCGTAATGACTCACTGAGATCACTGAGTGTGGATTGAGAAAAGGTTGATTGAGCAACCGCACGTACGCTTGTTTTGTTGTTGGTTTTGGTTTTTTTTTTTCCTTTTGCATATCAGTAAACTCAAAGCTCAAAGGAAGCTGAAATAAATAGGTTAAAAGGTCTTAGCGGTTTTATTATAGGAACAACCGGCGGCAAGCTGACTGCGCTCTGCAGCGCTCAGCCCTCCAAGCCAGCTCCAAACACAGTTTAGAGTCTCTTAGACGGGGCTGTTTAAACCGCAGATCTTATCAAATAGCGGCACATGCGCTACTTGCTCTCTATTTCACATTGCACACAGCTTCATGCTAAGCAGGGTACATCTTTTATATTCCTGAAGACCCTTTCCTCTACTTCATTAAGATGGACTTCATGGACACTAACTCACTAGGGGCTAGAGTGAAGCAGCTGCAGATGGTCAAGTGCCAAAGTAAGATCTGTGCCTTGCACACAGCACTCTGAGAACTACAGGAAAAAAAAAATAGAGTGGCTGGACTTACCCTACCGTTATTTTCAGCCTTAAACATTTGATGCGATGCTGAAATCAGGCTACTCTGACTTGAATTCTAGTTTATTTCACTATGCAGTGAATGAACTTCCCTTCCCCTCTGTTACGTGTTTAGAAATGCGAATGTTTGATCAAACCAGGTATGAAATTGCTGGCAAATATAGGAGTTGCTTGCTTTTTCTGATAATCAACTCCCATTTATTTTACCAGTTGTTTTTGTGATTGTTGGTTTTATGAGTAAAATATTCCTGTCGCTTGCCCTGGTTTGTACTTCAAATATCTTCATTTACATTTTGTGTAATCAAAGCTGTGCTTGAAAATGACGTGTTCACTAGTGTGTTGCAGATTCAATATATTTACATAGTTGAAATATCAGAGTTGGGTTTTTAAATTATTTACACTTAATTTTGATAGATTAACTTCCTTCTAAATGTTTTATGGGTACTGATCTTTCCAGTACAATTGCCTTATTTCAAAAAACGATGTATAGTCTTGAAAGAACATGGAAAGAAAGCCACTCTCAAAAGAACAAACTGGTATGGTAAACACTTTTTTAAAAAAACCTTTTCTTTCAACCCAGGTTATTTAGAGAGTGCGTGGGCTCATGGTCAAATTACCAACATTGGGCCAAAAGCTTATCCTGGCTGCACAGGAGTGAAGGTAAAGAAATTCCACTCCGTTTCAAGATCAGACTCAAGTCCAGCAGGCTCTCACACATTACAGCTGTCACTCTGCCTTCCTCTCCCTTCCTGGCACGCACTCAGCGCTTGCCTGGATCCACTGTACAACTTCAGCTGGCTTCCAGGGATGTAAACAAAGGCCAGGGAAATTTCAGCAGTGGAATTTCTGTTAGGGCTATGTAAAGTTTTCTAGACGTGATCACGATGTTTGCTGAAGAAAACCTCATAGCCTGACTGCCACTTAATATTATCTTCTCAGAAGTCCAAGGAAGAGAATTACATGATTCTTTTTTTTTTTACAGTACATCTGCAGTTGAATCTCACACACAGATCTGAATTAAGAGATGCTTTTTATTATATTAAGCCAAGAAAAAAAAATATTTAATTGCATTTTTAAATATTCTGTAGTCTAAAAATATGTATCAAGACCCACAAACATTTCAGCTGTTATGAAAACTGTTAAACAGAAGGAGAGTGCTCTCACTAATCACCAAACATATTTCACAGATTATGGATAAAATTTGCTGAAAGCTGGAACAGAAAAACATACAACACATTATGCCAGGGTGAACCTGTTATTTCAGTTTGTTCTTTTTCTTTTCTTTTTTTTTTTTTGTATCCATTTGCTCATGGAGCCCCTGGTCAAAGGGCTAATAACTGCACGTGATGCCACAAACAAGTTGAAATTTAAGTATGACTGAGGACTGTCATGTAAATGGTGTCAGCTCACAAAACAAAAAGCACAGGTATTTGGCTAAACTTGAAAATCACAAATCAAGTCCCAAAGCACAAACTAAAACTGACTAGAATTACAGCCATCAGCTAAACTTACACTATTTGCTGGATTCAGCTTCCAAGATGTTTAGAACTGACGTGCTACAATTAAAGTTATGTTTAGAAATCCGTTTCATCCAACAGCGTTTGCCCGGTAAAACCACCACCTTTTCTGAGCAATGCTTTGCTACAGAGCATCTCCTTCTGCCCCCGTAGAGGAGCACTGCAAAAGCAGCACTGGGACTCTGTTGCGAGCGGCACTCTCCACGCTACGAGTTGCGACTGCCATCTGTTAGCCGTGCGGCCACGGGAGAGGGAAGATCAGATTGCATACACAGAGGTGCCCAAGAATTACTCTGACTCAAGTACAAAAGGCAAAATGCATTTGGAGAGCACTGGGATGTCTTCAGCCAAGCCTGTGCACTTTCTCAGGTTTTACTTAAAGTCTGTTTGTATTCCTAGCTCTTGCTGTCCAAGTTCTTATAAAATAGTTTTTAAAAAAAATATGTTATAGCATGAAAAATGCCTGCAATAAGCACTTTTTCCACTAACACCTACCACTAAAATGGGAAATGCCACACAGAGCACTAAGAAACCCAGCACTTTTATCACAACGCTACTTTCATCTCACTGAAACAACAGCAGAGAGATGGCACGGCAATAAAAATGCATTCACACTGCATGTCCCTCTCAATCCATTACGAACAATGGATTCTCACTAAGCAAATATTCGCTTGTCAGAAGTATTTGCAACACTGGATTCATTCAGCAGGACTAAGTAAGTGAAGTTCACAGCAATTTAAAAGCAGCAAATTAGACATTTACAAACTGGAGATGCTGCTTGTCTAGCATGACCTTTCACTCAAGCTATACAAAAAGGCATTAATGTAATTTAAATAGCAGTTAGAAATATTTCTGGTTTGAATTTTACTCTGTGAAACTTTACACGATAACAATAAACTGGAGTAATTTAAGCTTGTCATTTCTTCCCAGGGTAAGATGCATATGGGGAGATGTAACTCATTATAGTTCAAATTGATTTCAGTACCTAAATCAGACACCTCTCTCTAACCACCCAAATATTTCCAGGCAGCTACTTTTAAATTTCTTATTTCTAGTTACAGCATGAGTTCTTGTGAGCTGCTGCTTTAGCAAACATAATGCAAAGGAGCTGAAAAGTGCGACTGATTAAGAATGTCTCCCTGACTTCACATAACCACCTTCAGTTGCTAGTACTCTGCAGTGACAGATGAAAAAAACTAGTGGGTCACCCTTGCTTCAGGATAAGATTTGTTAAGACCTCCATGTATGCAGTTCTTTCTAACAGCATGTGGTTATGTCTGGAAGAGCATGACTGTTTCCATGTCTGGAAACATGTGGTTTGAAGTACTGTACTCTTTACTTCCATTAATTTTCATTTCACAATTTATTGTTTCAGTATTCACCAAGAAAATAAGACAATAGATTTAAACAGCCCTTTAGGCTGGTTTTACCACTGGAACTTCCACAATTTTAAATAGCTTTACTGCAAACTCATACCAACCTGATATTAAAAAGAAGCCAAACACTTAACTTTTTGATTTATCACTAGATGCTCTGAGAACAGAGAAAGACCTGATAAGTAGTAAACTGGCTTTCTTTTTTCCCTGTACATTAACCAGTTGGCACTCCTTCTCCATTACCTTCTCTGCAGTGAGGTTTTGAATTCTAAGATACAGACACCGAAGAAGTTTTTAAATTCAGACTAACAGTCCAATATGGTCCAATGTAACTGTAGGTCTCCTTAAGGTCAGAAATGAACTTGCACATTCTTGAGGGTGATCTTTTTAATGCACTACATATGTGATCTGATCTGCTTATTTAAATTTAACTCTTGCAGTTCTTTAAATTGTACATTTGAACATGGTTTGGTTAGACTATGGGGGCTTTTTTGTTCTCTTACTGAAGACAGCAGAGGCAGATGACATGACATGGTGTGCTCCTAAAACCATCTTTGCTGCTCGACTTGAAAAGTCTGCAGCTGGGGTACAGCACTTTATGTGAAATCTGCTTTTTAAAATGCCTGGCATATTTTGAGGTATCACCTGTGTGCTCAGAAATTTACATGGGAGAAAATGGAGCAGGATTGTATCCCCGATACAATTTACTCCCCGATTGTTATTTTTTCACTGAGCATATATAAAAAAAGGCCGATCATGTTTTTAATATAAATATTGATTTCACACAATTTTTCCTTCAATCTGTTGTGGACGTACGCATTCAAGCACGGGTACGCTAAAGCCAGATTTCTGGGTGAAGAAATAAAATCTGCATTCTGTCACAAATAAAGTGACTGTAGATGAAAAAAATAAGTATCATGAATAGGGCTGAATCTCTCTCAAAATCCAATCCAGAAAATGGTCACACAGTTCAGCTTAGAAGAGTCATCATCACCACATGTTAATGTCCCGTGTGTGGTATGCCTTACCTAGATCCTTCAAGGAGTTCAGCTAGCAGAAATCAAACTACAATCACACATAATTAAATAAAGAGAGTCCATCCTTTTCCCCTTTTTTTTTTTCATTTTACTGAACTAAACAAAATAAGAACAAATAAAAAACCACAAACTTCAGAGAGGAATCTAGCTAAACTAATAGCATCAATCAGCATTAGATCAGGTACTGCTCACTTCAATCTTTGTACACATCAGCCTCTCAACAACTGCACATGCAGACTGGGAATATCAAGAAATTGAGAGTTCAAGCTTCTTTAGCCTGGTGCCCATTAGGCTTCAAAACCAAGTTTGCTGGATTCTTTTATATAAGAGGGTCTTTTTTTCCACAGAAAGGGGAGATTTCTTCTGCATTTAATATGTGCTGCCTATTATTAATAACCTCTATGGGTCTGCTTTGAAAGTGCTTTTCCTCAAGGAGTGCTGGGTCACTGCTGTTTGCCTTTTGCTCCCCTGGGGAAGCCACCAGTCATTTCCTCACTGTGAGCTGTGGCGATCCCTGCTCCCTCCATCTTTCCATCAGGCTAAGTCAGGTTTCCAGGAATTCCACAATCTCAGTAATAATATGAATCTAACACTGGGAGGTATTACCCTATGGAGACACCCATGCTTACTATCCAATCAAGCTAACTGTGTTAACCCTGTATGTGCTGAGCTAGCTAAGATCTCTTTCATAGCCAAACCAAAAACTTCAGGTTGCAAAATTTTGAGTAAATATACCCTTTCACCCTCTGGCATGAAAAGGACAGCTCAGAACACTCTCTTACACGTCTACCTTCTTCTTCCCAATTTTTAAAACTTTTCTACTGGTTAGCTGATTTTCTTAATGTGCTGCAGATGCCAAAAAAATCATATGATGCTTATAGTCTCCCTGGTTTGGGAAAAGAGTCGCACTTATTCTCCTACATGAATGTGAAATGTCTAGCTTACCTAGTTGAGTGTACATGTACCATTAAGATCATCTCTGGAGGCTGTGTCTTAAGTCTACAACAGTCCACACACAGGGGAAAAAAAAAAAAAAAGAGAGAGAGAGAAAAGAAGGAAAAAAAAAAGGAAGCTGCCTAGTTCTAATACACCTAATTAGCCATCGGCAGACTCTTAATTGCATACATTAGGATGATTCCATAGTGGAGATTAATTCTAAATATACCCAAGCAGCTGGTTAAGATGCCATGGATTACAGTGTGGACTGTACTTTTCCACTTAATTAGATATCAAAATTAAGCAGCAACAAGCATTTTGACATAACGGGGATCAAGCCGCCGCTTGGCATCCCAGAGCTGCACTAAAGTGACCGCTAAACAGAGCCGCACAGATGGAGAGATATTAAATGTCGCACTGGAAAGTAATTTCAAATAATAAAATATCAATATTTACATTTTAATTACCCCTACTGAGAGCCGCTCTGTCATTTTCACTATTGCCGACGCAGCAAGGGGTAGTGGAATGACATTGCGGCTCTGACTGCAATGACTATTTTGTTTCCATTAAAGAATGACAAGTGTTTTAGAGGCAGTGACACCCAGTGTGTGAACAAGAATGACAGCAGATCAGAAAATTCCTATTAAGGGAATAAATGACTCAACAAGAGAATTTACTTCAAGTAGGCAGCTCCTCCTTGAAACACATAACCCCTTCTAAATTTTCTGCAGAAAGTTTATTACTAGAGGTGCCTTGGGGAAACCCTAGCTTCTCATAAAATATTTAGAACGATAGGACCTTACATGATGACCGGTCAATTTAAAAACAATAATACTAAGTGCTCCTCCTATTTCAGAGTTATATCAAGAGTTTGTATGAATCGAAATAGTTGGGGGGGGNTGGTGAAAAGGAGATTCCATCCCATAAGACCTGAAAGTTTTGACAGTGCGTGGAGAATGCTCAAGTTATTTTTGCTGTCTTTTCATCAGTTTTACTACCACTGGCACAGTGAGTACTCCACACCCTATCTGGATCCCAATTTCCTGGCCTTCAGAATCACACCCAGTAACTGATGACAGGTAATGTGTACATGCTCAGGTTCAGGCCTCCTGTTTCTCCCTGCGTATTCCCTGCACATACATAAACACTTTTTCTTTCAGGATGTACATCAGAAACCCGTGAGAAATCTTTGCAGCACCTTAGGAATCTAATTACTTCTGATCAGGTCTGAGGTCAATCTCATGGAAAATATTATATTACATCTGACATGCTGCATTTACAAAGAAGAAAAGAAAGGAAGAAAAATATCAAAACAGCGAGGCAAAAAAAAAGGCTTCCTTGGGGACGTCTGTCAAACTGCAGAGATCTTCAAAGAATTTCAATGGCCTCAAACACGAGAAAGTGCGTTAAGAGAAAATCCTTGGTCAGTACACCCCAATACACAGCTAAGTGACCCTCCTAAGTCATGGCATGCATTTATTTAATAATGTGCAGAGCTCCACTTCTATAAATGTGACAAATGGCTAGAACAGAACACGAGGGAAAAAAGGCATGAAAATTTTTACAGAACAGAAAAGGAACAGCTTTATGGTAGTGACTATCGCAGGAGTTTTAGAACCAGCTTTGACATTAAGAATTAGCAGTAAAGTACAAAAACGTTACTCTGACATTAGCTGCTTAACTAGTTGATCTTCTTTTTCTTGTCTTTTTTTCTTCACTTCTATTTCTTTCCTTTTTTTTTCTAATTTTAAGTACCCAGGAAGTACTTCTTAAGCATCCCTAATGCTTTTAGGACAAGACACTTCCCCATTTCTCAGCCACTAGCACCTTTTAATTTCTGAAAGAGCCACGGTTGAAAATCTTAATTAATTGTTCCATACTGCTTCAGGATCATTATGCAATGTAATAAAGGCCGTGTAATTATGAAATTTTACAGCCATTACCAAGGCTGATGGCTCGTATTTCATCCTCAGCTGGACCCAATGGCTTTTAGCCACTCAGCTCCCCTTTGATGAACTACAGACAGATCTATCAGGCCCAAACAATATCCAGGCAAGGCGGCTATAATAGCTACCTACAGATGAAGCCATAGATAAAGATAAACTATAAATCTACACACAAATGCAGGCACATTGCCTCAGGATGACAGAGGGGAGAGGATGAGACACTTGGGAAAGCTGGCGGCTTGCAGAAAGGCAACCCTCTCTCTCTGTCTTTCTTATTCAGTTTGGAATTTGTTTGGTTTCTGAAAGATGTAAAACCCTCTCATACTTCTCCAAAAAAACCCCAATATTTTTTAAGAATTATGCATTTTTCTGTGGAAGGCAAGAGGTCGCTATCCGTCTGGTAAATTTGACAAAGGGGATTTACATGGACAAATCAACTCATCCTCCATAAGAAAAATTTAAGTCAACAAGTTTGCAAATCATATTCTTAAAAGTGAATCCAGGTCACTTGCTTCTGACACTGAAAAAGGGAAAACATCCCTGATTTCTAAATGCATTATCCCGAGAAGATGCACAGAGGTGAAGTTACATGATAGGCTTTCACTGGAGGCAGCACCGGAGATGCAATTTCATGCAACATTGTCCTACATCATTTTATTTTCAGTTTGAAAATGAAAATACTTCTCAAAATTCAGGGCAAGTTAAAGGAACATGGGGATTATGTATGATCTCAGTACTCACATCACCAGAATATACCTTATGGAGGTGACCTCCATCAATGCCCTCTTTAATTTAAGACAGAGGGCCTTCCAAGTATGTATTGTTACTCCCTCCAGAGTGAGACAAGGGTGGCTAAATGATCTCTAGGTGAGAAAAAGAGATGGAGAGCTGCAGCATCCTGACTAACTCTGAAAGAGTCCAGGGAAGAGTGTGAAAACATTAGCTTGAAAACTGCACCTATTAGTACCCCTTCCAATAGCCCAAGGTTAGTTGTGAAGCTGATGTCATGCTCATGGTGGAGGCTACGAACACCTCAGAAGACAAGAAAAGTTAAAAGGAAAATATAAACAGTACTCTCTGATTTCCAATATTAATGACAGAATGGGTCAGTCCTTTCCAAAGAAAATATGACAGATTTAGAGGAGGTTCAGAGAAAGTAAAGCAGAACAACGTACCTGGGAAAACTGTTATGAAAAGAGAGTCAGAAAGCAGGACTTGTTTTCCTCAAAATAGTGATGTATTGTGAATGCAACAGAAGTATATATAAATTAATGGTACAAAAAATAGGTCTAAAGCTTTTATTCTCCCCATCTCATAACACAGACAAGGTGCCATTACAGTGAAATGCAGGAAATTCAAAATGGAAGAAGGGAAACTCTTCATTCACAGAGTAGCTGGACTGGGGAACTCCTTGCCATAGGATGTTACTGAAGCCAAAAAACTCAGAGAGAGAGCTGATGCTTACACGAGAAGCCAGAATAGGGCCAGGTATCTTACTCCAAATCCAAATTAAAAGTACAAGGACATTTTTCTTCCTTATGTAGTCTAACGTCTAAGCGTAAGGAATTTGAAAAGGTTTTCCTGAGGCTTCTGCCTACTGTGTGGTCCATGTCTCTTTCCGCAAGGCTGATCACTGCTGAAGACAGTAAAACAGATATTGATGACCTATAGCATTCAGTTCCTAGTTTCCTAAAAACTGAAGCCTTAGAATTTGGCCTGTTTTTCTCTGAGGTGTTTGGAGCTACTCCTACAATTAAGAGTTCAGAATACAAGAGCTTAGAGACATATGCCCCAGGCAAAAAATTTCAAAATCACAGCAACTGAGCTCTCGCTCTGGAGCTGCTACTGTAGAAAGGTGAAAATAATGGATACAGAAAAGCCACAGTGTTACCATATAGATAAAAGCATCCAAGTATATATATAAGCGTGTGTTTGCATAACTTGTATATGCATACACTTGTGCTAAGCAAACTGAGGGTATTCTAAAAGCTACTGAAATTAATAAGGAGGACCAACTGCTCACTAACTTGTGTTTGTTTACTGAAGATGTATTTCTTTTCAACACAAAAAATCATCTTGCTGAAGGGCCAAAATAAAAATGTAATCACCCAGGTAAAATCAGAGAAGAATTTCCTGAAACAGGGAACTGAGTCACAAAAAGTCACTGGTCAACAAAGCTGCAAGTGAAGACAGACACAGGAATGTGTGATTCAGGTTCTTCCAGCATAATGCTGAGGATATTTAATATATGGTATTTTAAGGAACAGTATCTGCTGTTAAGATGCTTTATTGAAACTGCACATATGGTGGGTATTCACTGTACATGGTGTGAATTGATCTATTCCTTGCAAGGTATGTGGAAGCATCATAAACATTCTTAAGAGGGAAAAAGCCCCACCAAATCCAAATCAAAAGGTTTAAGCACATACAGTATATTCGAACATCTAAAACACTAAACTACGCAGACACCACTAGACTCTGAGTCCTGGACAGCATTTTAAATTGCCTTCTTATGCTCTAGTAAGTTATCAGAATTCAGTAAAGACCTCAGCTAAACCATGGACTGTGAAAATCGACAAGACTGGATGTAGACAAAAAACCTGGAAGATCTTTTACATCCTCCACTTCCCATTCAGGTGACTTAAATTTACCCAAAGTAGCAACAACCCCATGGGTAAGTTCTGTAACTACCTCTTTTTATCCTCTCCGTCACTCTAACCAGTAGGATGAAAAGCAGATACAAATATATTCAGCAGGCACATTTTTCAGAGCAAAAACTTCAATTAAGAAGTAAACACAAAGATGGTACATCAGTCTAATAAAAATGATATTGTGAGAAAATAAATATATACCACCCTACAATTTTTGTTCTACAAAATAACTGCAGGAATTTTTAGTCCATTTGGTAAATTTCAGTGTGTCAGAGAATGCATATCAATATTCCAAAACATAAGATTACCACTATGACTTTAATAAAATATAGCAAAGAACTACATGCTGGTCAGAAAGTTAGGCTGTTAATTTGTGGCAAATTGCCTTGAAACAGAACTGGCTCAGGCATAGTGAGACAAACTTTAATTTTACCAAATAAGGATTACTGCAAAGGAAAAATGAATCAGCACTGCATATTTTGTGAAACACTTAAATTTCAGTATTGGGCTTAAAAATTTTTCTTCTTCAAGTGACCCTTTTTTTTTTTTTTAAATTTAATAAACAGGTACGTGCTTACATATCAACATAAGTAGTGTTTAAGAAAACTGTTTTAGAGAACGGGTAAAGGAGAGTTTTTGCTAAGTCTGTAAAAAAAACCTAACTGCAGTAAGACCATAGTCAGACATAGAGAAAGATATCAGCATAAGTACAGACCAAAAATGGCAGGGAAATGGGAGTATAATTGTATTTTTTCTCTTTTAAGATTCACCAAACATGGCACAAATCTGTAGCTGCTCTAATGCATGCCATGCTTTACACTGATTTTCTACACTTGGTATTCCCTAGCTGAATTGTTTCTGAAGTCTATGGTGATTTTTTTCCACAGCAAATCAGCAGTTTTTCAAGAGGTCTCTGTGCAACCCAGGAGTATGACATTTACTAATGTGTTGAGATTCAGGGATTCTCCTTTGTAGAAGCCAATACTAATAAGAAAGATATGGTTCAGTGTCCTGGGTATTCTTCCCAGTTTTATTAATTAGATGGAAAGCTTCTCCCTCTGGAATACTGCAAGGTATTTATTAACACTTCAGCCCACAAACTACAGTAAATTTACAGTAGTGGAGGTAATTGTTACATACACCGGCTCTTGTTATCAACTTGGCAGGGATAAGCAAAAAAAAAAAACCACAAAAAACCAGAGGTTTAGATTATGATCTTTTTCATGATATTTTAATTGTGCTTCTTAATCTGCTAAATTAAAAACGATAGTACAATCTTACTCAGATCACTGACAAAAAAGATCATATCAATTTGCCACAAAATGTATGAAAGCTCCTACCTCTTTTAATTATACAGAGAACTTAAGTCATATCCAATATGACCACAGAGTGACTAAGATACAAACTCCTTCTTTTACAGTTGTGCCTCAGCATCTTCACATCTTATTTCAAGTCTCCCATCTTTTAATGCACAGATACCCTTCCCGAGCTGATCTTTAATATCACCACCCTCTTTCTCTTTCTTCATGTTCAATCAATTGAGCTACTCCCACTGTTACTATGTCTTAGCAAACTGGTGACTGATAATGACCAGGCAGTCAATAATATCTCTGTTACTTATGTCCTTTACAAAAGAAGCATTAGGTATGATCAGAGGTACTTCACATAACCACATTTCTCTCACTATTGCTTTCAGCCTCCCCTTTCCTTGCAGTCTCCTGTCAGACCCCACTGTTCCTTTTGGGCACTTGGTAGGTCAGTTTAAAGCGTCACCAGTGATGCTCTGTCCTTAATTGGTGCACACTAATTTACCTACACATTTTTTTTCCAATGCAGCTCTCAGTGCTCTGGAACGTTTCACTTTGATTATAACATGAGAGTTGGGCTTTCTTTTGCATTCCTTACCCTATGTTCTACATTCTTGCAACCACAAAGTGTTGGGCTGCACCATCTGGTATTTGGACACATTTGTCAATAGTTTTAGAAATTACACAGCATTTAGTGCTGCCTTGTGTTCATGTTCCACTAGAGAGATCTGAAATGTAATTTCAATGTGCTAATACTGCTAGATCATTTTTGTTTCCTTGGCTTTCTTTTTGTCCCATGATTTCCTTTCAAATGCCTGTTTCCTGCTGATGTTTCTTTATGATAACCAGCCACTTGCTATGGCTTTCCTTACATACTTTGTCTACTCCTACCACTGATATGAGAAGGAAGGAAGTGAGAATTTCCTCCTGTGTTCTGTCAAAACATCATGTTTGCTGGGGTCTCGGGCAATGCCAAGTATCGAGGCCAAACAGGCACCTACTCAGTGATGCTTGTGCAAAAACAGCCATGAGAAACGGCTCCAAAAGCTCATTTGTAATAATTCACTGCTGCTGTGATTGGCTTTGTAATAGAGTTCCAGTTGAAACATTCTCACTATGTATTTATATTTTCATTCCTTCAGAATCAAAGTAACAATTAGATTGACAACAGATCCCACTTAGCTATCCTGACTGCACAGGGCACAATCATTTAAAGCTGGTCCCTGCCAAATACACCCTTGTCAAACAGCTAACTTACTAAAATCAGCAGTTTTCAGGAGTGTGTCATAGATGATGTTGGAGGCACAGATGAAGTGTAAGGTACATGTCTACAGGAAGAATATGAGAAAGACAATTCAGTCTCCCAAATCTACTACTGGTTTTCTCTGTGATTCTGCTGGAGTCACTTAAACCTCCTTTGTCTCACAATCTTTCTGTGCAAGTTATGAATACATATATATTAATTCACAGGGCTGCTGTGTTATTTTATTCACTTAATGGTTGAAAACAAGAATGAATATTTGCATTTAAAAAAAAGGCCTATAAAGTATATTCAACATTCTTGAAATGTATATGAAGCGGATAAAGGGATAAACTGGCTAAAATGTTTAGAAAAGGATAGATAAGCCCTAGCCCATAGTATATAAAAGAAATAAACCAGTGATGCGTTGTGCTCACATCTTTCAATCCTAGCAGGCTGTGAATCATATTTAATGTTTTAAATCTATAGCTCTCAAAGGATTCCCAAAATTAGAGGTATAAATCACCGCGAGGAAGTTAAATGATTTGCCCAAGGTCACCTGCTAAGTCAGTGTCAGAGTCAAGAAAGGGACTTAGCCTTCAGCTTCTAGTGTTAGGCTGTTTCTATGGATTACGCCTGATCTTTACGTCTAGCCTGAAATAAAGCCTTTTGAGGCCAGGGGAAGAGCCCTGCTCACATCAATAGTCTCTGAATCAAGCCCACGTAATGAAAGAGTTTCATGTTTTCTCATATTTTGCCTGCCAGACAATTGTCAGAAAAAGACCAGAATAACATAAAAGAAGAAGTTTAAATCGAGCAGTACAACGGAGTTTGAGATGGCTTCTAATAAGTTGACCAGGTTTTTTTCCTTGTACTTCTACAGATGCGGGACTATGCCCACAGAATGAATGCGTTTTGCATAGTATTAAGATGAACACCAAGTAAAGCCAGGTTCTTAACCACATAGTGCTGACTTTATAACACTGAGTAAGAGGGTCAAGTGCACTAGTGTTATAAAACTGTAAACAGACATTGATATTATACTGTATGTATGAAAATGCATAAAAGACATTAAATTAACTCTAGGTTGTGACACAGACTGACAATTCAAAACAGAAAATTCAAAGCTATGCCTGACACCTTTCAACTCATTTTGATCTCTCAGAAAAATACATATTTAGGCCAGATTTCTATACATTTGTATGCATTTTTTAATATATGAAAAATGCATATTATTTACCCAATTGCCTAGAATGTCTATTGGAAAAATACATATTTATTTTTAAAAGCAATCCATATATTATTTACTCAGTGGATGAGAATGATTTCAAAAAACTGTTCTGGTCCATCAAATAAATACATATTTATAAATGGTTTTTAAAATGCGTATTATTTACGCAATGGACTGTAATGGCTCTGCTAGTGTCATTACATGTAAATATGTAATTAGCCACATAATAAAAAGTCCCAACAAAATTTCTCTGAAAAGCATGTGTCAACGTACAATACCTTTTCTGTTATTATTTTGTTTTTAAATAGCAAAGGTGATTACCCTATGCTAATGACTAAGGCTTTGCCACATTTTAAAATCCCGCTAGCTCTGCAATTATACAGAACAAAGTTGAAGTCCACATTTCTTTTTTTTTAAATGAATATTTCATATTTCTCATCTTTTAGTTGGTGCACCTGGCCTGAATCTTTCTGCCACCCCCCCAACGATGACCAAAGTTTGCATAAAGCAAAGCTCCATTCACGGCAGCAGCAGCAGCATTAAATGAGCACTGACTGGTGTCAGTGAGGAACTGAGAGCACATGCTACAATTTTGTGTAGTTCCCACGCAAACTTTTTCACGTTGCTAGCCAATGCACCTACACACTCCTGGACCATTTTGGTGAAGGCCTGCCAATCCTGTACAGTGCCAAACTTGTTTATTCATTTATTTTCATGCGAGTTATTTTCTACAGACCACTAAAAGATCCTCAAAAAAATCCCTTTTTTTTGTGAAAGTGAGGGCAGGGTTTGAGACGCTTAACTCCAGGGACAAGATCTATTTTATTATCCAGTCCTGTAGGAGTTCATCTTTGAGAGTGCGTAACTTAATAGAAGCAGCCAAGCCAAGTGTTTGGGATTTTGCTAAGGAAGGAGAATTGCTAGGCTTTGCCTATGAAAATATATATACACTTGCAAACAGAAGTGAATAGTACCATTTTTAGTAGTGCATGTATGTGCTGGAATAAGTGTCATACATTAAGATGTAAATTTTATTCTCTGAGCTGAATACCAGGTGATTAATTCTGATAGCATAGTGATCAATTGGTACAGATGCTGCACCTGAGTAATGTTTGTTTCTGTACACATTTGTAACAGAGGTGCATCACTAACACAGGTGTCACTTGCAGAGCTGTGCAACATCTCTGATTTCCTGAAAACACTGACATTGGTAGTTAGGTTGTATGTAGTTCTGCCAATTTTTTTCAATTAGACCCATTATTGATTTGATGAAAAAGCAAATTAAACATACCACGGTAGTATGTAAATTGGTTAGACAGAACATAAGGTTCTGGTACTGAGCTTCTTAGGCACATGGCCTCTGCGTGCAGTTTTTACTCAGCAAAGACTCTGGAGACTATGGAAACGGGAGACTTTTACAGAAGACGTAGGGAGCACTAGTCTAGCAATTGAGGTATGAAACATCCAGGAATATGTTAATGTAAAGAGAAGTTCAGAAAAAAAGTGCCAGGAAGCTCAATCTGCGTTAAGACAACAGAGTTAAAGTTGCTATAGTTGCTTCATTTATATCTGGAATAAACCTCTTGTTTTCACAAAGCTGCTACAGATTTACACCAGTTCAAGGGTAAAAACAGGTAAACAGGTTTTGTTGCAAAGTAGCAAGAAGAAATATTTGTGAATAGATGGTATATTCTAAGTTGTCTAAATCTCCGGCATGTGGAATCAACACCACATGCAGCTCACAAGTATTTCTTTGCAATTTTCTCTTACCGAAGAAGAAGAGTTATGGTGCCAAGTATGATTAACATGCATCAACTATTCAGGAATTTACATGTTCCAGTTTGCAAAATCACTCTCCCCTTTGTTCTGTAGCAGGAGCTTGACACAATGGGGAACCCAAAGCAAGTAGGTGTGCTCACAAGCAAGCTTCTTCCCTTATTTCCATTCAATTAATTTACCATATCGAATCAAACTGCTACTGTGAAAATTATTTTCACGGGGGTGGCTAAAGGACCTCGCCAAAAGTCACTCCAAAGTACCTGAGGTTCAGCTTCTCAAGGTGGGTTAGCTGAAACAAACATAACTGACAGGATGCTGCAACAGCAGGTCCACCCAGGGCATACAGCTCACGGCAAGAAGTTTCTTAAGGTCAAATACAGTAAGCCCACTGTCTGGCTTTGGTGCGCTGGAAACCTACATAAGTCAGCACAAGCCTACAAAATCCTCTTTTCTTATTTCCGTGCAGCCACTTGTGAGGAAGCAGAGAGACGGTATTTTGCACTCCTCCTCTCATGTCACTCAGCGCTGTAAGGCGGCCCAGTAATGTAACTTCCAACAGGCCCAAACTCTCATTGAAATTAGTGGTCTGCCTGCAGTCTGCACTTTTAGGGTCTGTACCCTATAACTATTAAAATAGTTGGGGTAAAAAGGGGTATCTGGGTCAAAGCTGTATCTGTTTAAGAGAAGATTTGGGTTTCTTTTGCCACTAGTGCTGCCAGGCTATAAGCTTATGTCTTAAAAAGCATGTAAATTGTATACAAACAGAATCATTAACGGAAAGCAAGACATAGCGCATCAGACAACAGACATATCAATTAATCCCTGGGATGCACAAGGTAATCAATTTTCCCAAATCCCAAATCAATTAAAAAAAAAAAAGGATAAAGAAAAACAATTTGAATTTCCACTCCTTTAAAAAGATGGGGAAGGGAGGAGGAGAGAGAGGGAAGCTGCTTTGCCAGTCCTTCTCACTCTCTGTCTTCACTATGTTCCAAAATTACTAAGCATGAGCTAACTTGCAAAAATTGTGCAAAACTTATTCTGTGCCAGTGGAAAAACTGAAGCTCTAGATTAAAATGCCTGAAAAGAAAAGAAGAGAAAGAAAGAGGAGGAATATAGCAAGTATTAGGAAACTTTTGGATTTCAGTCTTCAACATGCACAAAGTGCCTGCACTGGGAAAAGGGGTAACGTTTCTCTTTCTGTGTCTTTGTGTGCACTGATGGAAGTGACGTCCTGCAGCACTTCAAGTCATTTATTGAAGTTTGGTGGTGGTGGTGGGAATGTTGTTAAGGGAAGTAAAAAAAGCGATGTCCATTTGAAGCTTGTCTGTGAACTTTGCATGAACCGCCAGGAATAATGTAGTGTGATGACAAGCCAGTTATACCTTCCACTAAATTTGCTGTCTGGAATGAACTGAAATAGTGTTTGGTTTGTGTAATTACGTCCATCTATCTTTATATTCCAGCGGCATATCGCAAATTGAAAATACTAAAAATTGACTGTTGGTTCTGATATTTAATGATTGCCAAAGACAAGACGATGATTTATTGGTTACTTACCGATGTGACACATTTGCATCTTATTAGACGGAGATTACTATTCCTTAAAATGCGGACGAGGCCTGATCATGTCTGATGGATTGATTTGATTTGCAAATGTAATCAAACTAATAAGAGGGAAAAAATGAGCAATAATGCCTTGTTTTTCAACTGGCAATCACTCCCCTGCCAACAACGCTGATATCCCTGACTAAGCAGCCTTCACACAGTCTTCCTGTCTCCTCAAATAAACAAAGGGATGCAAAGAGCTTGATAAGAGGATAACAAGCCAAGTATGGATGTAACATGGAGCCTGTACCTCAGTACTGTACTGTAAAGGTATCAGTGGGAGCACCAGGATAGGACTTACTGTGCCTTCAATTCTTAAAAAACTGTGAGCAAAAAGCAAAAGAGCAAAGCTCAATGACAAAAAAAGCCTTTAGTGAGGGGAAAAAAAAAACTTCCTAAGAAAAGAAAAAAGGTTTTAATTTAGGGAACTCCAAGAGGACACTCCTCACCAGTACAAAAGTTACAGAATAAATACCTGGAATTCCTCAACCTGATGGGAAGTTAATTGGGAACTGTATTTTGGACAATATGAGCAATTGGAATCACTGTTTATAGCCGCAGAGTCTGAGAATCTATTTTAAGAGGCATGCTGGATGGTGTTTTAAAATCCTCCTAAATGCTAAATGCAGGCTTTCTGGAGATTTTTATCTGCACCATATTGATAACATAAACAGTTAAATAATATATTTCACAATACACATTCTATCATTCTGGCCAGATGCTAATGTTTCCCCAAGGGCTGAAATACAGTCTCATGTAAGAGCAGACTCTTATTCTGCTTACAGTAAATGAGTCTAATTCTCCACAGCAGGATTCTTTTCCTTGTTAATAGTAATAAAAAAAGGAGCTTTGTGCAAGGAATTGTCCCAATTTGTGTCATCCCCCCTCCCCATTTAAACGAAAGGGGTAAGTCAAGCAGAAGGCAAATAATAAAGCTCTGAGTTTCAGATTGTGACCTGCATATTTAAGGATCGATCCAAAGCACAGTGAAATTAAGGCAAGTCTTTCAGTGGCCTAAATGGATTTTCATATAGAGCTTTACTAAAGAGGGATGTTGGAGGGTGAATGTTGACAGCTGAAGAAGTGATAGTACAAATATTTGGGAAGACAGAGAACTGCACAATCCAAGTGTCTGTGTAAATAATGTGATTGTAATACTTAAATATTTTCCACAATAACTGTTAATTTGCTTCACTAAGGGATATTCGATAATATTAAAAAAAAAAAAAAAAACAAAAAATACTTGCTTTAGGGAACAGCTATTATGAAGTGTCAAGTTAAAACTAAAGTTGAATATATAGCTCCAATTACCATGCTCAAAGACCTCAAAACATTTCCTTAATTTAAAGTTTTATAGCTCATGTAATTTATACTTATTTTAACAGTGGAAAAGCATCCCGGTCAAATTCCAATTAAACAATTACATTTTCTCTACCTAAAATTCTCACTGCATTTTTAATTGGATAGGACACACTTCATTGCTTCTCCTAAATTGTTTAGTATTGCCATTCAGTATATAAATAGCTACCACATTTTACCGTGGAGATAGTACGTGTCCATGTAGCTATTGATGGCAAATTCTACTTCACCTGTGTTGGCTGAGGAGACCCATAGCAGCCCATGGCCCTCTCTCCTCCTGTCATAAGTACTTTTTAGTTGCATTTTCTTCTTCCAAACAGGTTCTCTGAAAGATTGTATGTTTGTCATTGATGCTGGCTGATTATGGTTATGAGTATGCAAATATTCCCTGTCAACACCCTCTTATCTCCTGAAATGCCCATTTAAGCCTCATCAGACACTGCCCTCTGTAGGTTTATGATACTGATGGAATTATCCTGCAGTGTGCTCATCCCCACTCAGCCTGCATTTCCTGCGTGTTTTCCAGTGGCCTTTTGATTACAGAGACCATGGTGTGGTTCACAGATGAGGATTATAGCACACAGTAAGTTACTCATCATCATCAAAGCGCTAGGTACAATCTTGCAATCACTATGAACTCCAAATTTGTGTTTAATATATTAGGCAAAGTGTTCAGCACAAGTCATTAATGGTGTCTGGAAAACGTTCAGTAACTCAAAATGCAAAGAAACTTTTCAAAATAGACTCCTACCAATTTAACTGAATGAAGATCATCTAGAATTCACAATGTTCACTGACACTAAGCAACACACTCCTGAATCTACACAATAGTTAACTTCATCTCTGGGAAACTTCAAAGTAGTAAAAAGGGAAGAATGGATCATAGGTAAGAATGGCTTTCTATGAGAGAATGATGAGGGGAAGCACTCAAAATTCTTCTCACTGCAAATACAGTTAGTTAATGAAAGACACAAGGGTCACAGTAACGTCCATATACTACGAGATACAGCTTGAATCGCAGGAAGTTCAGAGACTGGTGCCTGTTCATTAAGGCCAGCATGATGGTATAGCGCAGTTATAAAAAAATTTGTGGCTACAAATACACCCTTCAATCGGCTAATGTAATAATATATTTATGCTATTAAGTGCAGCTTCCTCTTTGAACACATACATGAACAGCAGCCATTGCATACTGAACTGTTCTCCCTAATCTCTCTCCAACAGCTAGATGCATGTGAACTGCAGAATTGCCCCTGCCTTTTCTCCACCCTCATCACAACTCTTTGCCATAGCATTCTCATGTGTAACATGTCAGGACCCAGGAAGTTACCTCTCTCTACCTTTTAAGTGCCATTTCCATTGAACTTAGATCCTTCTGTGTCTGTAGTTGGATCTAATTTCAATATTTGATTTCATCTCAGCTGTAAATGCTGCTGATTGAAATTGATGGTGCACAACATGGCAGATGAAAACATTTTGGGGAGAAGGTTCAGAGCTATACTGTGAAATTTCCACTCATCTATAACATGTGCCTCAGAAGTCTGGGGTGGAAATTCCCTTGGGCAGACCAACATACTGTCAGAGAACTTTACAGAACATTTTTTCAAATGAAAGGAAGGTTCAGTGATTTTTCTCACGGGGAAAATTATCTAAATATTCCTGTCTGCTACATAGCATTAGACTCCAAAACAATGAATTAAAATAACACGGAAAACTGACTTAAAAGTTACAGCCAAGTAAGTGTTCCACCTAACTAATTAAATACCCAAGTATTCAATATCTGCATTCTTTGGATTCTGCATTTCTTGGGGGTTCTTCCTCCATGTGCATATATATATGTGTGTGTGCATAAATTCAGCATTGCACAATAATAAAACTTACTAGTAGTGAAGACATGAGTTCAGAAAGCTCTTGTATGATCCAGTTGATGCAGAAGGCGATTACTGCAGACTCATTTTTAAAACATGCTGATTCTGTTATCAGACTGGATTGAGCCTTGTAATTACAACACAGGTGCTCCCCTGCTATCCCTATATATAACCAGGTCCAGGTCACCATGTGCCCTGCCAGAAACGTGCTGACTGGCTAAGGGGGCCTTGCAATTCAGGTAATTAATCCTATTCTAATGTAGGTTAAGCAGGTGTGAAGCCAAACTCATCCAGAGAGAAAGTAGAGGCATCCTTAGAATTATAGTATTTAACTGGTCTTAGCTGACTTTAGGAAACTGGACCATCCTGTACCGCTGACCCAGTCATACAGGTGGAGACCTGTCTGCTCTAAATCCAGTCTGAGCAACTGGCTCTTTTTCCCCCTCCTCCTTCCATCCTGGATTTACAGTATCAATACATACGATTGAAAAGCCGCTCTTCTCTTCCCCACCCAGAACAAAGTAAATATGTTTTTGTTGGAGGCTAAGTTAGATAAGTTAGTCTCCTGTTTAGTTTAAAATTGACTATATGGTTACTGTAAGAGAGCTGTGTTGCTCTAATTTGACTTCTGCATTCTGCAAGGTCTGTTCCAACTTTCTTACTATGTTCCTGCCTTGTAGCCATGCATTACTTGTAAGAAGTTGGCCGTCCTTGAGATATTGACTGCACAGTTAGGGAAAATTTTTGGAAAGGACACAACCTTAAAGGATATTTTGGAAGTTTAAATACTTTCATACAGTATGCTCTTAACTGGCAGTCTTTTAGTATGGTTGGTAGTTGAACTAAATCATGTGATGCTGTTCCACTTGCAAAAGGCCATTATGGCTGAAGTCTCAGATTCAGCTTGCTTACAAAGGAAAAAGAAAAAGAAAAAAAAAGAAAAAAAAGAAAAGAGAGAGAGAATGGAGCCTTGAGTAAAATTAAAAAAGGTTAAGATATGCTTAGACTTCCTACCCTCTGGTAATAAGATTAATTCCTTGTTGGCTCGGAAGAAGGAAAACTGTTACTGAGTCATCCGCAATTTACACAGACCTAATCTAGTAAACCCGTTTGTCACACAAGAAGTGGGTACAAAGGTGAGTATTGTTGTCCTCTAAGTGAAAATACCTGCTTAAAGCTGGATTCTGCACATTGCTGCAGAGACTTGGAGGTGTAGTATACAGAAGGGACACGGGAAACTCTCAGCTGCCACTGATACAGTGACTACTGATGTGGGTTTGTCCCTTCGGGGCCAGATCCTTCAACAGCAGAGGCTGGCATAGCACATTTGGCTTGTACACCCCTGACAACTCATCCTACCAAAGGCTCTTGCTCTGTCTCTATAGATTAACTGGGCAAAATACTGTATGTATTTTCTTTTACAAATTCTTGTAGTGCCTGATCCTGGAAAAAGACCAAACCACTTCCTGTGGTTTTATTTTGCATCTTCTTACTCCTCCCCTTCAAAATGCCCTCAGATGTACTACAGTAATGGATTAAAATGTTTTCATTTTTTCCTCTCATTTCTTCTATTCAACATCACCTTTGAACACCTTCAGACATGCAACGGTGTATTTTCAGCCTCACGGTACCTCAGTAATACAATGTTTGCAAGTAAGGATGCAGGCTGAGTACGTCAGTCTACAAGTCATCTAGGGTAACACAACACTCTTCCTTTGACTAGAAGAATAATAGGGAATGGCTGCTACATCTTTTCATACTCTCGCATTTAAGAAGCAAATAATAGCCATTTTTGTTTACAGAAAGAAAATGAAAAGCACTGGCATTCATTACTGTTGATTTGCTCTCCTTTTATTAATCATTTCTTATTTTTAAAGGGCCACAGGAGTGAACAACATAATGCAATGGTAGGAAGATATTTACCAATTTAGCACCTCATTATAAAACTACTCAGAAACCTCTTTGTCTCTCGTTTAACATAATAATTATTAGTGGCAACAAAAGTGGATCCCACACTTGCACCATGATTAGTAAGTGATGAATTTGGGCTGAATATATTGCAGTTTGCTAAGTAAACCTTATTATATCCCAAATCCTCAGTCTAAAAAACATCTAATTTTAAGAAAATAATTTCCACTCCTGTTTAAATGCCTGTTTCCAAATTAACCAGTGATATTCTATAGAAAACCGCCTCTTTTATGCTTGAAGTCTCCAGCTGCCACACAATTTATATCTCTTTCCTCCCCTCTTTGTTTTTCAGCCATTTTCCCTGAATGTCAAAGTCAATTTAGTGCATTTCACTTTGCTGAATAAATCAGAGGCGAAATCCTTGCTAAAAGTGAAAATTTGATTTGCTAAAAGGAGCTTAGGGCAACTATTAATCAATATATCCAGAGTGTCAAAGCTAAGGCCATGATAGACATGCATTCATTTGGAGATTGGTTGAGGCAGATAAAGGGGAATGTTGGGGAAAAAAAAAAGTGCAACAGCCAGACAGTGCAGTGTGTACGTTGGCGGCATGGGTGGAGGGAGAGGACAATTTAAAAAAAAAAGAAAAAAGAGTCACTCAGAGGCAAGTACTTGTATATTAATAAAAGGTGAACAGTGAATGATAGAGACATAAAGTCACTGTTTAATTCTGCTATTGCGAGAGGCTGATTTTAATGAAGGATTCTTTTTTTAAAAAAAATAAAATGTAAGAATTGAGCCAATTTCTTTTGTGTTTTTTTTTTTTTTTTAAATTTTGGTGATTATTATTAAGAATAAAAATCTTCTTCAACAAAATGCCACAGATTTTAAAGTCAAAACTAGCAGAGTCCAGATGCTTCTGTAAGAGTCTTACTGCACNCCCCCATAAAAGATGCCGGAAGTGACTATCGTGGAAACTAAAGTGCTCTTTTTACCCAGGACATCTATGATTAGTAGTAGTAGTAGAAGCCTCCCCTCTCCATTACTGTCTGTCTCAGCTCTGAATCGGAACCACTCTTTTCTGATTAGCAGACACACTAAGAGTGTGTACATCTCTACCTGCACATAGAGCCTACTCTTTTGTACTGAAATCAGCTAAAATCTTGTCACTGGCTTCGGTAACAGATCCATCAGGAAGTCTGCTGTCTTACTTCAGGTGACTACATGAAATAATTTTAAAATAAACAAACAGACCTTTTTATAACGTCCTTTTTACCACACTGCAGATTCCTGGTTTGTTTTGAAAGTGCTAAGAGACTGTTGACATGTTTATTCATGCATTTTCCTGGAAATCTCACCTCCTCCCTGCCTTGCAAAAAACACTTATACCTTCTCTGTGATACTTTTAAAAAAAAATGAGGAAAAAAAGATGCCACCATTTCCAGCACTTCAAATGGTATTAAAAATATTGATGCAAGCAGCAGGATAGCTGTACGACTGGCATTTTAGGCACATTGCTGTTCCATTCTGCTCAGGGTAGCTTGACTCAACATGGTGATCTACACACTGGCAGTATCAGGTGGTCCATCGTGCTAATGCTCAAAAATAAAACTGACAGTCAACTCTTGATTTCTGATATTGTATGATTTAGTGACAGAAGTCAAGGAAGTCAGTAGTTTTTGAGAAACCTTTTGGCTGGAATTTCTACCTGTAAGGCTCAGGGAATGGTCTGCCTCACATGACGTCAGTTCAAGAACATTTCCACCATAGGAGGAGCATGTCTGATTTCTGTAATTAGTTCATGTTTGTAGAAAGGAGTTAAAAGAAGAACATACAGTGGGCTTTTGATAGCCATAAGGCAAAGAGAACTTGCAAATTGTCCAACATAGCACATTGATAAGGGCAGGATGTCCTCATTCCCCAGGAGGCTCAAGTTATTATCACTACAAACCTCTTATTCAGCACGAAACAGCTCATACTCCATTCCATGTTATATGAGCAGCAAACACCACATCTACATGTCTACCTGTCTCTGGAGCGAAAGGCACTCTGTGACAGGGGCTGTAAGATAGCTGCAGGAGTCCTCGTGTTGTTTGAAATATTCCTGGATTCAGCTAGAAGCACAAGAGACTAAACAAAGCCTCAACTCAGCAGAAACAAAAAATTTTACAGCAGCAAGCAGTGTAATGCAGACATACAGGGAGACATCTATTCCCCTTGTAGAGTTGAGATTCTGTATTAGCCGCCCCAATACCAATCCAAAGAAGGATTTGGGCCTGAGCAGGGTATGTGTACAGATAAAACATATGTGATTATATACACCAGACCAGCTAGTCCCAACATATGATTTCAGTTTGTCTTCAACCAACATGAATACTAACATGAAGTAGCATTCAGCATTTTTTCCTCTGCCATTAAATACATGCTGTGTGTCCACTAAGACATAGATACATAACAACTATGTAGATGAGAACAGGTACATATATACCCAATCCATATTTGCATGGATGTACCATGTATATACACTCTCATGCTTTCTTGAACATCAGCTTTCCAAAGGTGATTATGGTCAACTTTTTCTCTGTACTTTTACCTACATGAGGTGGTATTTCTGAAACAGATGATGAGAAAAGGGCATTTTAGAAATGAAAACCCTGCAGCAAATCATGTTCTTGTTCAGTATTAGAATGTTAAACTATTCCCCTGAGAGGTGCTTGGAAAGGAAAGCTTAAATATTGTCCTACACAAAGAGTGTGCCGGAACAATAATGCTTCATAAAACACTAACATATAAACACTAAAACATTCTTGGACTTGTTCCATCAACATCATGCCTTTGCTTTTGTTTGTTTGGCTGGGTTTTTTAGTTTTTTTATTTTTAATACTAGCACCAGTGGCAGTATCAATTTCTAACTCTTTCCTTTCTTGAACACCGTTACTGCTAGGAAAACAGGGATGCAGCTGAA